>CM049842.1:49127357-49622357 GCA_027422415.1 Schizothorax lantsangensis
AAGATACAGATTTACGATTCTCTCCGAAAAGAGCTGAGCTCCTGGAGGCGTGTCGTGGGTGGAGCTAAAGAGTGAAGGCGTGTTGTGGGCGGAGCTAAAGAGTGAAGGTGTGCCGTGGGCGGAGCTAAAGAGTGAAGGTGTGCCGTGGGCGGAGCTAACGAGTGAAGGCGTGTCGTGGGCGGAGCTAAATGGTGAAGGCGTGTCGTGGGCGGAGCTAAAGAGTGACGAGCACTTGTGCCAATTGCCAACAAAACAGAGACATTTGATGCCGTTTCACTCACCATCTGCAGTTCTGAATCATGACCAGGGATCTTTTATAGCTGGGATGTAATCACGATTATAGTGACCAAAATTATCACGGTTATCAGTATTATCACCGTATTGTTAAAATGTGCTGGAGATGTTCAAAAAATACTGACACATAAATCACTTTGCCAAGTTTTATATTTAAAAATCAACTTTTCTAACTGGCATGCATCTCGCGGTGATCACCGATGATCGGTTCTGCGCAGATTTTGCTCATCTCAAAAAAGCCTGATGTGTTCAGCAGGTGAGCCATGCTGGCTATTGCTAACTCCCTCTACCACGTGGCTTTACTTAAGGAAACCTAAAACACCGTAGCACCCCTAGTGGTGAGAAATAAAACTGCCCACAACATTCGTATTAACAGGCTCATGTCTGTTACACCTCAAATATGACTCATGAGATCCACTTTCCTGCAGAGTTTAGCTCCAGCTTTGATCAAACTCACCCCCCTGTGATTTTCTAATGATCCTGAAGACATGCTCAGGTGTGTTTGATTAAGCTTAGAACTAAACTCTGCAGGAAAGTGGATCTTGTGAGCCAGATTTGAGGATCCCTGGCCTGTATGAAACAACAGCTTCTGAAAAGGTCTCTTTTGGTTTGAGCCGTTCAACTGAGTGGCTAAAGAATGGCCAATCAATGTTAGTATTCTCCTAGTTGCATTACAGGGTGTTGGGGAATTACAGTTAAAACCCAGGGACCAGGTATGATGAACAAAGACCAGGAGTCAGAGATATGATTAATTAAAGAAAAATTTACTGAAGAAAATAGTTTGCGGTTTCATCAGCAGAAGTCAGCTTCAATACTCACGATGGAGTTCGTAGGCTGCTCTGCGTACATGTACTAGACACCAATAGTTATACTCTAACAGACGTCACTAATTACGTCAATACATAGGTAATTCTGGTTGGTAGATAAACTTAGAAAATCTCCACACATGGATGTAAAACTCGAAGCATATCTTCTAGTGATTATTTTGGAGACAACTGATCAGAGGTCAGACGCAATAGGTCTCTCCAGAGACGTATATCTGTTACCCTGGACATCAGGGTGACGGCAAATGATGATATCCTCCTAGAGCTCTCTCTCTGCATCTAGCTGCAAAGATAGACATTCACACACATACACAGAGAACACTTATCTGTACTTCAAGTTTGCCGGCTCTGCCCTGAATATTATCAAATATAGTTAACTACACACACAATGAGATCAGCTTCTTAGAGCATAAAAAGGCAGACTAAAGCCATATTCAACTTATTTTCTAACATGCATAAATGTAACTGTGATAAATAATTATTCAAGAAATATTGTAATTAACATTATTATGAGGGCCATTGTAGATCTGCAATCCACTCCTTCAAGGGCTGCCTACACCAAACCTGCATGGACCCAAAGATGCAAAAGTTGCTCTGGGCTCACACCGGGCCATCATGGGGTTAATGTGGACAGTCCGCTAGTGTGGCCTGCTCACAGAGAGCTTGCGGTGAGCCCAAAGCTGAGGTCCTTGTTTGGGCAAGCCCGCACTGGGCCTGTTTAGGTTTGGTGTGGGCTGGCCCTAGCCCACTGTGCCTGCAAACAGCCAGCATAGGCCCCGCAAGGAGCATGTTTGCAGGGAAGTAATACAGACCCTCTCATCTCCCTACAGTAAGACAATCTCTGACCACGCCTACTTTCTTGGACTATACATTTGGGCGGTGTTATGCAAATATTCCCACAAAGTAGGGGTGTAACAATACACGTATCGAACGATTCACGGGCAGTTCCAAATGGAAGTGATCATCCCTATCCCCTTGGAGTGGGGACTTTGGAATGAACAGGGCACGTGCGTGTCGTTATTTAGTCGTTTGGAATGCACTTGGTGAAGGGAGCGATCTAATTTCCTCATTATCTTCAGCTGGGATGTTCCCGTGACAACGCAGCACGGTGTCAGTCAGCAGATTCGCTGACGGACACCAGCATAAAAAAAATATACATTTTAAAAAGTTTTATATATATTATTTTTTATATATTATATAGCATATTTTAAAAACTTTTAAAAATATAAAATGTATGTTTATTTGCAACAGTTATGATAACAAAAATAAAAAGACATTTGACATTTAAACAGTGAATCTGCTGACTGACACCGTGCTGCGTTGTCACGGGAACATCCCAGCTGAAGATAATGAGGAAATTAGATCGCTCCCTTCACCAAGTGCATTCCAAACGACTAAATAACGACACGCACGTGCCCTGTTCACTCCAAAGTCCCCACTCCAAGGGGATAGGGATGATCACTTCCATTTGGAACTGCCCGTGAACCGTTCGATACACGATACGCGTATCGTTACACCCCTACCACAAAGTGATGTAAATATGTGAGAGAGAGTTTGATCAGGGCGTTTTTGGCAACTTTCAGTCAGCCTTCTGTCATGACCGGCTCAAAGCCGTGACAAAAGATTGGAGGACATAGTCAGTTTGGTTTGGTTGCAACGAAAATGTTTATTAACATAAATAGAAAATTAAATAAAACAAAAAATCAGCACAATCAAACACAATTTCTGTCAGACACATCATTAGTCAAAGCATCAGACAGAACCACGTTTAAAGTAATAACAAAGTCCAAAATAAACAAAGACCAAACGCAAACAGGAGCAGGGCACCCATGCCAACAAAGCCTAAGCTTTATAAAGGGAAGAACAGGTGTACACGGTTCCCTTTGATGAGTCTCCCAACCACACCCACTGGCCGGCCGTAGCAGGAAGAACAGGAGACCCGTCACACTTCCCTTTTAGACAGAAAAAAAGTCCTTTTGTGGATTTGTTGTTTGAGCTTTGTTACTTTGCATATTTTATACGTGCACAAACATCTAAACTGTAAAACTTTGTTGAATTTTTTTTTGACAAATTCTAACAGTAGCAAACTGTTAGAATGATAGAAAATGGTGCATTCTGGGCAATATTTGTTGTTTTAGAGTAGGTGGCCTACTGCAGTATAACTGTGAATTATTAGTGTTCAGAGTCGACACTCATGGTGCGTTCAAGTCATGTCGGATACATCGTATTTACGAGTTGAACGCACATGAACGCCACCACAAAGTCGTTATTACGAGTGGGAAACTCAGAATTTTCTTTAAGCCCCGAGTTTCCGAGTTGGGGGCGTGTCAGTGAGAGTTGGGGGCGTGTCTGTGAGAGTTGGGGGCGTGTCTGTGAGAGTTGGGGGCGTGTCAGTGAGAGTTGGGGGCTTGTCAGTGAAAAAACGTGTCGGATGCAATGGACGCAGCCAAAGACTAAAGATATGCAGTGTGTTAAAGTTGTTGAAATGAATAAAAAAAAAACAATTTGTAATGTACAACAAAACTTGTAAAAAGTTACACATACAAAATATTATATTATTGTATAATTATAATAGAATATATAATTATTCAGTTTACATCACCTTATAATTTAAATAAAAACAGAAAAATAAAAAACACAATGATGCACATTCTTCATTCATCATTTTATAGATGTAGAGTTAAAAAAATCATTGAATTTTTATGTAGAAAAGTTAAATCGCGATCTTGTTCTGACCAAAGTGACTTGAACGCACCCGACGTCGTAATAACGACTTGTCAACTTGTAAGTACGAGCGTCCCAGGAGGACTTGAACGCAGCATCAGAGACTGTGTCCCAAATCACACCCTACACCCTCATTCACTGTTCCCTCACTGATTCTTCAGAAGTGGCACAAAACAGGGGGCAGTATTGAAGAAAATACAACCTTGACTACATTTATGTATCTTACATGTACTAAGCTACTGAGCTTGGCTTTGATTCAACCTCCCAACTTTTCTCTTTTTTATCAAAATGTGCTTTTTACCTAGCCATCACTTATTTTGCAATCAAGCAATCAAGATGTTTTTAACATTTCAAAACACATTCTCATGTTAGCAGACAGATTACATTTTCACATGTGACCAACAATTCCTCAACAAATATTAAATATCATAATCAAATATTATCAAAATCTGACGGAGGTGACGAAAACCTGAATTTGTAGTCATTTTAACTATCTAATACATTGAATCATTCAATTACTGTATTAAAACAAACACAGCAAAGAGTATGTTAGTGTTTATAAAGCTTTAATTCAAGATTCACATTTAAGCATTTTGATATATCATTGGATATACTCTATATCATATTGATATATCATTGGAACACAGATTATCTATTTTCTCTCATCTCAGAACAGTATGTCTCTGCTGTGCATCTGCTATGGTAAAAACAGTTATATGAACAAATAAAACAATTAATTTTTAGAATTGTTACAATTAGTTGTTTAAACATCTTAACAAATGATTAAAAAATGATCAGAACACATATGATCAGAATACAAGCAAACTGTATTTGCTTGCAAAATATATAGATATGTTTTATCCAGTGTTGTGTGTTCCCTGAATCTTATGTTCCCTCAACCCTAACTCTGCTAGAAGTGATGATTGTCAATCCACAAAAGCAATATCTGCTGTATATTTAGTAGCGTAAGGGAAACAGGTCAATTTAGCTCACAGGGAATCTTTTATGATTTTATAGGGAATTTGAACAGACTCACTGTTTCACGGCTGATCACTGAGTCGGCAGCGATTCACTGAACGAGCCGTATAACATCAACTCTGCACTGGATATTAAAATCCAAAATGTAGTGAAAACATTATTTAATAGCACAGTAACAAGATCGGCAGTTTAAGACATTAACTTGTAAGCACAAAACACAAGATACTTCTCTTTTCAATATAACTAAGACTTTATTGGATAAATCTAAGACATGTAAACTAATCTAACACATAAACACACGCACTCACACATTCATACACGTTGCAGGAAGAGAGAAACTGAGGAAAGGATGAGTTTAAGAGAATGAAAATGTGAAATCCCAAGCTTATGTGCTATTGCATAGACCTGAACAACCATCAATCACTTAATTAACCCTCGCATTGAGTTTTTCAATGAGGCTAAAATTTATATTAAATGCACCAGCTCAGCCAGAATCTGGAGGTTACTTGCATTGCCTTTGTGTTAAGGGATTCCCTTTCGTTGTCGTCTTTGCAGAAAAAGGGGTTTCCCGAGGTTGTTGATTGGCTGGAAGTTCAGTAGTCATTGAAGTGACGTCTTGGGCGTTGGCTGAAGAGTGGTTTCGGAGTCAGTTGCTGGTTGAAGTTTGAAGCGGGTGCAGTCGGAGCTGGACTTTGCGGCAAACTTAACTTAGCACACAAAACTCAACGGAAAGAAAAGAAACTAAGGTTAAAGAATAAAAGGATGTAACGAGACTAGGTGGTTTTTCTTCTCATCATAGTTAACCCTCTAGAGGCCTGGAGAAGTTTTGACATGCCCTGACATTTGTGCTTTTTTCAGTTGCTTAGTCAAGTCAAACTTTATTAAGATCCCTTACGGGCAATTTAGATGCAGCAAGAATCAGAAACACAGCAGACCCATACAATACATTCCAAAACATAAATACATAAAAAATATATAAATAAAATACAGTGAATACAGTAAATTTCAGCCGAAAAACAGCCAAATTGCACAGGGAACAAACTAATATTTGTATCGGTTACTTTCCATCTTTGGTAGTCTATAACGGGAACCTGAAGTGAGCATTAAAAACTCTGGATACAGAAAATGGTCACTGTCCAGGAGCACAGATTGGGCCCGACTCAATACATTTCTATTAAACAAAAATGACAAACTTCTTTGTTCTTTGCCTATAATCTTCCCACTAAGAGTAACTATTCTATTTAATGCATTTTTATGTTTCACACTGAGATTTCCAAACCAGCAGCTAATATAAAAGGACAGTACCGGCTCAATATAAGACTTATAGAACAATTCCATCATTGTCCTATCTATATTGAATGATCTTAATTTTCTTAAACAGTATAGGCGCTGCTGTCCCTTTTTACATAATACCTCTGAGTTCACATCAAAACACAATCTGTTATCAATAGTGGTGCCCAGATATTTATAACTGTCCACGCATTCTACCTTCTCAACCCTAATAAGGGTAGCCTGGGAAGAATGTGGTTTTGTTCTTAAGTCGATAATCATATATTTTGTCTTGGACACATTCAATTGCAAACAGGCATCATCACACCATTCACAAAGTCATCAACCACTGGACCATGACACGTTTCGTTATTTTCCAGAAGACTCACGATGACTGTATCATCAGCAAACTTTAAGAAAAATCTGTTCAAACATATAAATGGCTAAAGTTTATTAACACTGTAATCAGCACAAACTGGGCTACAATAATATGTTAGCAACATTTATGTACATGATTTTGTTTTTGAGAAAGAAACATTTATGCGCGGTTAGTGAAAAACTAAAATTTTGACGTCACTGAAATAAGGCCATAAAACACATACAGAACATTTGTTCACAAGACTTTCGAGAACTGGATCTTGTACCCTAGAGTTTTTGCTTCAAAATGATATGAAAATAATCTTGTTTACTTGCTCACAGAAAACAATATATTGATTTAAATTTTCTAAGACACTTTTTGAGTAGAAAGGGTCTATGCGAGAAGGCGTCAACCTTCACATTCACACCTGTGAAGACAAAGGCCCGCATATTGAGCTGCATATTGAGCTGCATAATGAGCCATTCAGCCAGGTATGTGACTGAGATGGAAGAGTTACAAGAAAGAATATGAGGACAAAATAAATTTATATATTTTTTGTTTGTAGTTTATTAAGAATATATTTAGCTATCACCCAAAATAACTTGAGATTCACTTGCGAGTGCAGTTAAACAGTTTATTAGGAACAATCAAAGCTGACTTTCAAAGCTGACTTTTTAGCATCATTACTCCAGTCACAGGATCCTTCAGAAATCATTCTAATATTCTGATTTGCTGCTCAAAACACATTTTTTATTATTATTATGTTGAAAAGAGTTGAGGTTTTTCAGTTTTTTTTGATGAACATTTACATTTATGCATTTAGCAGACGCTTTTATCCAAAGCGACTTACAGTGCATTCAGGCTATACATTTTTTTCTCAGTATGTGTGTTCCCTGGGAATTGAACCCACAACCTTTGGCGCTGATAACGCAATGCTCTACCACATGGGCCACAGGAACAGAAAGTTTGATGAAAAGAAAGTTCAGAAGAACAGCATCGTTTGTAAGATGATAAATGTCTTTATCATCACTTGTGCGCTAAATAAAAGTTTTAATTTCTATTAGTGGTGTCAATCAATAATAAAAAAAAAAGAATTAATCGCAATTTTTTTGCAATTAACCCTCTGGAGTCTAAGGTAATTTTGGGGCCCTTGAGATGTTTTGACATGCCCTGATATTTGTGCTTATTTCAGCTACTTAAAACATACTATTGACCAACATGTCATTTTTTTGTATTCAGCACAAACTGTGCTACATAATATGTGACCAAGATGGATGTACATGTTTGCATTTTTTTTTTAGAAAAAAAATATTATGCGTGGTTAGTAAGTTTTGGGATTTTTTTTAGCTGAAATAAGGCCATAAAACCCACACTAAATAGTTCTGAATAAGACTTTTGAGTAATCAGTCGTGTAGGCTAGAATATTTACTTCACAATGATGTGAAAATCATCTTGCTTACTCCTTCACAGAAAACAATATATTGATTACAATTTTTAAAGACATGTTTTGTGATTGAAAGCCTATATGTGAGGGAGTGGCAATGGCCTTGAATATTAAGTGATTCTCACCTGAGACACAAAGGGCCCTCCCCTAAAGGCTGCTAATGGCCCATCAGTGTGACTGTGACTTTGAGGCAGGTAAGAGAGAATGTGAGGAGATTGAAAAAAATGTTTTTTTTTAAATTACTTGTATTTTATTTACAAGACAGTATAATCAAAACATACATAATGAAGGTCAAAGACACATTATTGTGCACACTGATCTAACCAGAGAGATGTGAACAGACTTTGAGTCATTCCTGCAACATATTCTGTTCAACAAGTGAAACAAGTAAATCATACCTGATATTTACGTGTGTTATTTAAGTGTTTCTGCTACTTTCCATGGATTCAAGAAATCTGATGACGGTACAGCGCTCTCAGAGGAAAACGGTTTGAAGAGACATCAGGATTCATCTGTGGTGCAGGTATCTGATTCAATAAAGTACAAACAACCAAAAATATATATATATTTGTGAGCATGTTAATATCAGGAGCATCTGTATATATATATATATATACACTATATTGCCAAAAGTGTTGGGTCGCCCCCTTCTAATTAACAGGTTTGACTACTTTAGTAATTTCTATGAGTACAAATCTTAATGTTAAAGCATATAATCATATTCTAGGAAATTGTGTGCTTCTAATATTATAGCAACAGTTTGGACTCTTTTCTATTCTAACATGACAATGTCTCTGTGTATAAGACAAGGTTCAAAAAGAAAATGATTGATTCAGTCAGTGTGGAAGAACTTGACTGGTCTGCATAAAACCAAGTCCTAATCCCAGTTTAACAAAAACAAAAAGACACATAAATGTAAGCATTATTGGCAGTAATAAAGGTTTTAATGAAAAGTAATCATTTGTTTTATGTTACATTCAATCATGAGTTCATATTTACAGTCATGTTATTCAAAGAAATGTTTGCAAAAAATCGATAAAGTTTCCTAACATCATATCATTACTGACTGCACGATAGTGCCACAACATATTTTCATGTCTGATCAGGGCGATAACCACCATAGACATTGAGGGGCTATTTCCCCCAATAATTAGAAATCGCTAAACCTTTTTCAAATATTGAGAGAGAGAGAGAGAGAGAGAAGTGTATGTGCCTCTCGTTGTTGGAAAATACAATGTAGCGATTCAGTATTTAAACTGTTATTAATAAAAAGTCATGGGGCAGCGTTGACAAGTTTCTTTGCTACTGATGTGAGCTGCGCAATCTCCGATATATGTGTGTGTGTGTGCGTGTCAGTAAGCAACGCATTAATATAGAGCGGTAATTAAAGTCTCTAATGCACACCAGTAGGTGTGTTTATTTTAGGAGCTAGACAACATATGATTACGTGTGACGTTATAGTAGTGGTGTCCCAATTCTTAGGGGAATATTTTCACCCCACCACTTGGCACTCTGTTTCAAGGGACAAGGGGAAGGGGTAGGGGCAGGGCCAGCGCGTGCATATAGGCGAACTAGGCAGCCGCCTAGGGCGGCAAAAAGGACAGATATTTTAGTTTATCTTTTGGGCATTCGTTTGGAATTATTGCACTCATATCAACAAGTTATCACCCCCTAGTTATTCTAAATCGAAATTAACTTTGCTTCATAGTAATGCCGCTCCCGCGCCGCCCCCCACCTGAGCAGTGTCAATACTCTCAGAGCCGATTCTCCCTATACGCAGAATACTTAAGCTGCGTAGGGCCCCCGAAACACCCTTGCTCTCAAAGATGTTTTAGTTTCATTTTTGAATTTGGCCAGCCGTTATGAAAACATGAATAATAATTTATTTTAATGCGGTGCGCTGTCACCCTCTCTATGTAAAAATCAGTCAAAACATGTAACGTGAATGTAGTACAGTCTCTTAAACGAGACTTAAAAAAAACAAGTTGAAAGCGTACCGAGCCGCTGAAGAGATACTGTTTCTCGAGCGCTTTCCGTGAGCGTGATTCGAGACGGAGAGAAACACGGACAAATGCGTTTCATCCATTCTTTCAGAGGGTGGAGAGTAAGGGATCATTCGCGCAATCACTTGGTTGACCCACTTAAGTGATTACCAGCTTGCATCAGTTGCTTTTATAGTGTGCACTTATACTCTAAAAATCACGGTTATTTTATTTATTTTATTGCAACATTTTTTAGTGTTTGGCTAGTTTTTGTGTAACCCAGCTCCTATAGGACAGTTGCAACAACCCAGCGTTTGCGTTTGCAATGAGTGCGAGCAGATATATATTCTCTTCAGGTGAGAGCAGTTCTCAGTGCCGCTGACTTATTTCTTTGGTCAAATATAGGTTTGTTTAATTGAATCTATACAACAGTAAACCATTTTATTTTATGCAAAGCAAATCAAGTCACCTAAACGAGCCGCATTGGTCTTTTTGCGACTATGAAATGTTTTATTTTTACTTCTAAAATGCTTGTTAAACGAGTTTAAATGTAAGAAATGTTGTATAGCCTACATGTTTAAATGGTAAAATATGTTGTATTAAGAACTGTAGGCCTATTTGACGAAAATAAAGGCATTTAGGCAAGAAAGAAAGAAAGAAATCTAAATAAATGAAAAACTAAAACAAAATGAACAGCAACTAAATAAAATAATCAAAAATAAATAATCGTTCCCTTTGGAGGGAACTTCGAACTGCGTCCACTAGGGGTGGCTATGGGGAACGCCATCAGTGTGACCCGTGTCTGAAGCATACATACAAAAACACCACCTGTTGGCCGGCGACAGCCTATGACATCACTACCGGCGCAACCACAGTATAAAGGGGCGCCGGGAAAATACGTCATCCATCTTCTTCGTCTTCAGTGACTGTTTTGTTTGAAGTGTGCATTCTACTGGTAAGAACGATTTTCTACTGTTACTATGGCGAGCACTAGCAAGGCATTTAAGAGATGTGTGCATCCGTGTCCTTGTTATTTGACACCTGATGACACACACAATCTTTGCGTCTTTTGTTTGGGTGAGGAGCACGCACGCGATGTCATCGAGGGGGCAATCTGCGTGCACTGTGAGCTTTTTTCTATGAGAAAGCTCCGCTCTCGTATGTCTCTCTTTTCGAGGAAGGAGGGGCAGCCATCTGCTTCCCGCGGTTCAAGACCCACTGTTGCCGAGGCACGGAGGGAAATGAGCTCATGGGGCTCGCAGGCGGATCTGGCTGATGAGTTAGAGAGGGGGCTTTCCTTCTCGCGCTCGTCGGCTGCGAACGTGGGTGAGTTGCTGGATGATGATGATGCGATCTCTCTGACATCATCTGATCCAGCGGCTAGTGCTCTGCTGGGTTATGCCCAGGAAGAGCAGGAGATGTCTGAGGGTGAAGAAGTTGAGACTGAGCCCTCTCAATCCTCCTGCCCTGCGTATGACGAGTTGTTGTAGGTTATGGAACGCGCCACGGCGAGGCTTGACTTGCCGTGGGAGCGGGCCAAGATGGTGGCGCCGCGGGGTAAAAAAAATAAAATTAATAAAAAATTCCCTTTTCCTCTCGCATCCATAGGTTTCAGCATACCAGTTATGCTGACATTAAGGGGATGCGTGAAAATGGCTATGAGGGGATGCCCCCTGTGGAAGAGATGCTAGCCAGCTATCCCTCTGTGGGCAAGACATCCTCTCTCCAGGCCCTCCTTGCCATCTAAGCCCCTTCAAAAGTACGCAGCAGCAGGTCAGGCTGTCACTTCGTTGCACACGATGGTGGTGCTTCAGGCATACCAGGCTGATCTGCTGAAAAACCTGGTTAAGGGTCAGGGCTTGTCACCTGATGAAGTAGCTGAGCTGCGCCGCACCACGGATTTGGCTCTCCGTGCCACTAAGCAGGCCGCCACTGCTATGGGCAGGTCTATGGCGGCCATGGTGGTAACGGAGAGACATCTGTGGGTGAATCTGGCAGATATTGGGAAGAAAGAGAAGGGCTTTCTTCTCGATGCTCCAGTCTCGCCTTCCGAGCTTTTCGGTACCTCCGTCGAGAAGGTGGTCGAGAAGTTTTGGGAGGCGAAGGCGCACTCAGCGGCCTTCAAATCCTTTATTCCAAGGAGGTCCAGGTCTGAGCCTGAACAAAGCAGGGGTCCTGGCCCATCTCCGTCTGGGGACATCTCTGTCTGGGGACAGAGATGGGCACAGAGGGCTAGTGTCGTGGCTCGTGCCCCTCCCCCGCCTGCGGGTAGGGGTAGAGGGAGGCGCGGATCAAAGAGAGGTTGCAAGACCTGAGGGAGGTGATCCAGACGAGGCGTTCTCAACGCTCTCGTCCGGACCCGAGTAAGACTTGAAACATCTACTCACTTCCCTCGGGGGGGGGGCTGTCATCTGCCCTCATCTTCCCCTCTCTAATTCCCCTGCGACCATCGTTACTCCACCTGACCGAGGTTAGGTGGGAACCTAGAGACCTGCGCTTGTAACACATTGCAGTCTCTATGCTGGACTTATGATGTTTTGGTGAACATTTAACATTTACATTTACATTTAATCATTTAGCAGACGCTTTTATCCAAAGCGACGTACAAATCAGGAGAACAATAGAAGCAATCAGACCATCGAGAGAGCAACAGTATACAAGTGCCATGACAAGTCTCAGTTAGTCTAGGAATTTTTTTTTTTTAATAGAATAGGTAAGTGTTAGTATTAGTTGGTCAGGTGCTGGCGAAAAAGATGTGTCTTTAGATGTTTTTTGAAAATGGCTAAAGACTCAGCTGTTCGAATTGAGATCGGGAGGTCATTCCACCAGCTGGGCACAGTCCAGGAAAAGGTCCGTGAGAGTGATTTGGTACCTCTTTGGGATGGCACCACAAGGCGTCGTTCACTTGCAGAACGCAAGCTTCTGGAGGGCGCATAAGTTTGAACTAGCAAGTTTAGGTATATTGGTGCAGTGCCAGTTGTGGTTTTGTAGGCAAGCATCAGTACCTTAAATTTGATGCGGGCGGCTATTGGTAGCCAGTGTAACCTGATGAAGAGAGGGGTAACGTGAGCATTTTTCGGCTCATTAAAGACCACTATGGCTGCTGCATTCTGGATCAGTTGCAGAGGCTTGATAGTACATGCGAGAAGGCCCACCAAGAGAGCATTACAATAGTCCAGTCTGGAGAGAACAAGAGCTTGGACAAGGAGTTGTGCGGCTTGCTCTGACAGGAAGGGCCTAATCTTCCTAATGTTGTATAAGGCAAATCTGCAGGACCGGGCCGTTGTAGCAATATGGTCTGTGAAGCTTAACTGATCATCGATCACAACTCCAAAGTTCCTGGCTGTCCTGGAAGGAGTTATGGTTGACGAACACAGCTGTATAGAGAAGTTGTGGTGAAGTGATGGGTTGGCTGGGACCACGAGCAGTTCTGTCTTAGCAAGATTGAGCTGAAGGTGATGGTTCATCATCCAGCTAGAAATGTCACTCAGACAGGCTGCAATGTGAGCAGTTACCGTCGGATCCTCTGGTTGGAATGAGAAGTAGAGTTGAGTGTCATCAGCATAGCAGTGGTAAGAAAGGCCATGCTTCTGAATAACTGTGATAATAGCCTGATGAAGTTCTATGTTTCATAGAAACTACCTTACTGATGGTCCGGACCGGACTCTTCGGACGTCGCCTCCGGGACTGATCTCATGCGCAGGAACCATGGATGGGTGAGTACGATCCAGTTCTACGGAATCACTGGTATTGTGTAAGCCATTCTTTGCAGTATTTCTGGGACCTGTTGTTTTGTGTGTTTTCACCTCTTGCTTTCGACTCAGTGCAGTGATGACCTCACTCGTCGATACTAGATCCAGGCTAGGATGAGAGCCCTGTTCCACGGCCACATACCCCTGGATCGTGTGGCCCAGTCGTCGGTTTCTGTGGGAGCCTCCTTGGTCATCAGGTCTCCAGCACTGCAATTCCAGGACCTGCGGGTCTTTTTTACGCCTACGGGGGTTTCTTTATGCCTCCCTGCTAGGTTGCTCTCCTTATGGTCGAGCTAGCATTGCTCCCCTCACCATAGAGGGTCACCTTTGAGCATGCCGCTCCCTTCCGAGTGTCCGAGTTCCCTTCCATTCTGAGAGTTGGGTTCTCCGCTTCCCAGAGCTCTGCGATTTGGAGGTGCTCTCCTTATGGTCGAGCCAGCATCGCTCCCCTCACCATAGAGGGTCATCTATGAGCATGCCGCTCCCTTCTGAGCTCCTTGGTGGTAGAGCCAGCATTGCTCCCCTCATCTTAGAGGGTCACTTGTGAGCACACTGCTCCCTTCCGAGCGCTGTGATTCAGCGGCCTCAGGTTGCTAGGCCTCTGTCTGCCTCCCTGTTAGGTTGCTCTCCTTGTCGGTCGAGCTAGCATTGCTCCCTTCACCATAGAGGGTCACCTATGAGCATGCCGCTCCCTTCTGAGCGTCTGAGTTCCCTCTCATGCTGAGAGTTGAGTTCTCCGCTCTCCGGAGCTGTCACAGCAGCCTCATGCTCTCCTGGTTGGTCGAGCTCACATTGCTCCCCTCACTGTAGAGGGTCACCTATGAGCATGCCGCTCCCTTCTGAGCGTCTGAGTTCCCTCTCATGCTGAGAGTTAGGTTCTCCGCTCCCCAGAGCTCGGAATCAGCAACTTCAGGTTGTTAGGCCTCTCTCTGCCTCTCTGTTAAGCTGCTCACTTGTGGGTAATAACAGCCTCTGTGATTCCCTAGAACGGGGTTTACAATCCATGTTATGGTAAGTGTGCACGCTAGTCTCTGGGCACTTTCTAAAAGCCACGTTGTGGTAAGATAGCACATCAAGTGTTTTGCGTTCTTTCTAAAATCCTGTACGGTAGGGGTTACGCGCTGCGGCTTCGTGCCCTTTCTTGAGGTGGTCAGGCCCCGGTTTCGCCTTGGGCCCCACTCTGCCTATGTATTACAGTGATACTGACTTGAACAGAGTGTTGCTACCAAGGGTCTGTTGAGACAGTTCCCGCATTCAGCTCATGCAGAGCAAGCGGTAGCCCCTGGGTGACAGGCCAGGACCTAGCTACTATCCTAGGCACTCGGCCATATCCCCTTAAAGGAATCTTTTCTTATCAGAATCAGAATCAGAAAGAGCTTTATTGGCCAGGTATGTTTACACATACGAGGAATTTGTTATAGTGACAAAGCTCCACAGTGCAACAGAATGACAGCAACGGGACAGGACACAGACAACAAAAGAACAATATACAAATATACATATTATGATTCTAAGCCTTCGAGCTCTACCCTGGGTCCGGGAGTCCCGGTCCTTAACAGGTAAGTTTCAGGGTATGCAGCTCGGGTCTTTGGCCGTAGGGGATAATGTCACTGACAGCCGTCTAACCAGGGGCAACTCCCTTAGCCGGGTAGAGTTGGTACCTAGTGCTCACCTTTTTTTTGCTGGGCTTGCACTCCCCTCAGCATGGTGGCGTGGGTATTCCGTTCCCCATAGCGACCCCTAGAGGACGCAGTTCGAAGTTCCCTCGAAAGGGAACGTCTCAGGTTGCATATGTAACCATGGTTCCCTGAGAGTAGGGAACGAGACACTGCGTCCTCTAGGCGCGGTGCCATGCTTCGGACGCAAGCTTCAGACGAAGAAGTGGATGACGTATTTTCCCGGCGCCCCTTTATACTGTGGTCGCACCGGTAGTGACGTCATAGGCTGTCGCCGGCCAACAGGTGGTGTTTTTGTATGTATGCTTCAGATACGGGTCACGCTGACAGCGTTCCCCATAGCGACCCCTAGAGGACGCAGTGTCTCGTTCCCTACTCTCAGGGAACCATGGTTACATATGTAACCTGAGACGTTTTCTAACCAATCTCAGCATGCTTTCATTTTGTGTCGCTGGTTTGCGTCAATAAACTTAAATTAAAATGTCTTTGGTCTGCGCTCTGGAAGTGTTCTGTTAATTCTGCTAAACTTTAATTACTAAAACTAAAATTAAAACGGAAACTAAACTGTATAAAAACTATAGGCTAGAAAACTGTTCACAAAATAAAAACTAAACTAAAATTAACCAAATAATTAAAAAATTTAAAATAAACTGAAATTTATGGCGAAAATTGAAAGCAATATTAAAATAAAAACTTATTTTAAAATTTTAAAATGCAAAACTATAATAACCCTGACACGAACGTCTTTCATTGGAGGAAGGGGATCCGCCAAATGAGATGATCGGAATTTGGAGGTGCCGGACCTGGACCGGGTTTGTTCAGATTAAGCCCTGAGTACTAGGCTAACAGCTGTGCACACCAGCTGTTTTGCGCTGCTCACCGGGAATTCTCCCAAATCTTCCCATGGCCACTTCAGGCTTGTACACTTAATTTGCGTTTGCAGCTATACAAGTGGTTATTTATTTATTATTATTTTATTATTATTATTATTTATTTTTTTAATGTTGCAGTAGGGGAAAAAAATAAAATAATCAGAAAGCATGCCCGTGTCTCTTTTTATTTTAATGCAGTTGTATCAATAAACAAATTCTCCAGTCTTTCACATGCATCTTTAAAATCGTATTTAATTATGAGAGTGAAATTGGGGCGGCACGGCAGGGTTTTGCCTAGAGCGGCAGTTGAGCTTGCGCCGGCCCTGGGTAGGGGAAGGGTTATAAAATAGAATTGGGATTGGGCCTAAGTGTCATAGATTTTACATAAAAATGATCAAATTAAATTGAAGGGGATAATTGTGTTAAATACATTCTGTTAATAATCCCTCATATCATTTACAATTGAAAATATTTTCATTTTCATAAACCTAATAGCAGTTAGAATTGCTGGACATGTTTTGTCCCATGTCTCAAGAATCAGTACCCTACATGTGTTTACTAATTTAGTCCACCTGACAGAGAGAATGAAAAAACATAAGTGAATTCAGACGCTGATAAACACCTGCTGTTAACAAGCACATTCACTGAAGAAAAGAGAAACAGCAGAAACAAGACAAAAACAGCATTTTGAATTAGCAGGCATTTAGTGTGAGAAGTTCTCCTATTAATTTCATTATTTTATCATTATTTTACATGTGTCACAGAACAGCCAGGTCTCCACTCCAGCCAATCCCAGTGCACTCCCTCACCTGAATACTAATCACACACACCTGCTACTCATCTGCACATTCATCAAGCTGGCTTAAAAAGCACACACATCACCTCACTCCAGTGTCTGGTCTCGTTTATGCGTAAAGGACACATAGTATATTCTCCAAGTGTTATTCCTGTACTTACCTCCTGTGTTTCTCCAGCGTGTGCTCCCCGTCCTCGTCCTCCATCGTCTCTGTGCCTCTGCCACTTACCTGCAAGTATCAAGTGTGTGTGCGCTCCTCCATTCATTCCATCCCATCCACGAGCTCCTGGTCCTGCAAGAAAAAGACTGTTCACCATCCTCATCAGTTCATTAAGTATTCCTTGCTCAGTTTACTCACCTGATTCTCTACTGCTCTCTCATTGTTGTCAATAAACATCCTGTTAATCGCCATCTCTGTGTGCCGAGTATACTTCTGTAACAGAAGACCAGACCCTCAAACGGAGATATCCAGACACAATGAGCGCTCTCGATCCGTTCCAGGAGATCGTGGATTCCCTTCGACGGATACTCACCACCACACCACCCGCTACCACGCCCGTCACTACAGCCACCGCTTCTTCATCATCGGTGATCGCCAGTCCCATGGCCCGACCAGCACCCTTCTCTGGCTCAGCGTAGGAATGCAACGGATTCCTCCTGCAATGTTCGCTGGCCCTGGAGATGCAGCCGCAGTTATACACCACCGACAGAGCTAAAATAGCTTTCATCATCTCCCTGCTGTCTGGGCGAACGCTCCAATGGGCCGAAACCATCTGGTCTCAAGCCGGTACAATAACAGTCCCTTAATAATTTCCTCACTCACTTCCGGGAGGTTTTCGGTAGACCAGCATGAGATTCCTCAGTGGGTGAGCAGCTCTATCACCTTCGGCAGGGTTCCATGTCTATTAATGACTATACTCTCAAGTTTAGGACTCTCGCTGCAGCCGGCAGATGGAACGAGCGCTCACTCCTAACCACCTATCAGCAGGGATTGGAGCCTAACATGCGGTTGCATCTCGCCGCATACGATAACACCATCGGGCTCGAACGCTTCATCCAGCTATCAAAAGTATGCAATCATGTATGGAGGGTCAACAGGGCCAGCTAATTTTCACTCCTGTCTTCCGCCGGCCAGAGGGCATCAGCACCCCAGAACCAGGCTACTAACCCATGCAATTGGAGACCACCCGACTCTCATTGACTGAGCCAGGGCTTATGCCTATATTGTGGCACATCAGGGCATGTCATCTCTGCATGCCCAATCTGTCCTCCCAGACCTATGGTGAGTTTCATAAAACCTTCTATTGTCAATATGAAACCACTCACCACGGTAGTCCTGCTTACTGCTTCTGATGTTTCCATTCCAGTCAATGCCCTTCTCGATTTCGGGTCAGCTGGGAACTTCATCTCCGGCGCCCTCTGCCGCCAGCTCAACCTCTCGACCACGACCACCAAGACCGCCTACCAGGACCAATCAGTAACTGGCAAACCCCTCAGCCATAAGCACGTACACCACAGCGTCGGACCTCTTCAGCTCAGAGTTGGCCTATTACATGAAGAGTTTATCCATCTCCTGGTTCTGGAGTATTCCACCGCTGATGTTATCTTAGGGCACCCGTGGCTAGTGCAGCATAATCCCATCCTCTCCTGGAAATCTGGTGAGATCCTGAAGTGGGGCGAGAAGTGCTTTCCTGACTGTTTCCCTATAACACCTCATCCTCCTACTCATGACTCCAAACCCCTTCCTGTCTGTTCTACCTCCATTGAGAGACCAGTGGAGAAACAGTCAGTCGAAATTCCTTCCTGCTACGCCCCCTTCAGTGACGTATTCTGCCCTAAGAGAGCCTCCAAGCTTCCTCCACATTGGCCATGGGACTGCGCCATTGATCTGCTTCCAGGTGAGCCAGTACCCCGTGGGAAAATATACCCACTCTCCATCCCGGAATAGAAGGCCATGGAGGAGTACATTGAAGAGGCTCTACAACAAGGCTACATCCGCCCTTCTACGTCCCCTGCTGCTTCGAGTTTCTTCTTCGTGCCAAGAAGGATGGAGGTTTGAGGCCTTGTATTGTTTACCGAGCATTAAATAAGATTACAGTTAAGTTTCGGTATCTGCTTCCTCTCATCCCAGCGGCATTAGAACACCTCTGCGGAGCCACTGTGTTCACCAAGTTGGACCTCCGCAGCGCATATAACCTCATTCGGATACGTGAGGGGGACGAGTGGAAGACCGCTTTTGTGACACCTACTGGACACTACGAGTACTGCGTTATGCCATATGGATTGGTCAACGCCCCCTCCGTATTCCAGGATTTCATGCACGAGGTTCTCCGGGAGTTCCTCCACAAGTTCATACTCGTCTACATAGATGACATCCTGGTCTACTCCCGGAGTATGGCCGAACATCGCCACCATGTTGCGGAGGTCCTGAAATGCCTGAGAGAATACCATCTGTTCCTCAAAGCTGACAAATGCTCATTCCACCAAACCTCAGTGCAGTTCCTTGGATACAACATCAACCGCAGTGGCATCCAGATGGACGAGGGAAGGTAGCCGCCATTGAGAACTGGCCCATCCCCACAACCGTCAAAGAGCTCCAACGCTTTCTCGGCTTCTCAAACTTCTACAGGAGGTCCATCCATAATTACAGCTCCATCGCCTGTCCTCTCACCAGCCTCCTGAAAAACAAGCCCAAATCTCTTTCCTGGACACCATCTGCCACAGAAGCTATCCACCAACTCAAAGAGGCTTTCACCAGTGCACTGCTCCTAATCCACCCTGATCCCAATCAGCCATTCATCGTCGAGGTCGATGCCTCTGCCACCAGGGTTGGAGCAGTGTTATCTCAGCAGCAGGGGACTCCAGCCAGACTCCATCCATGTGCTGCCTTCTCCCGCAAACTCAGCCCGGCGGAAAATAATTATGATATCGGCAACCAAGAGCTCCTCGCCATCAAGCTGGCTCTTGAGGAGTGGAGACATTGGTTGGAGGGTGCCAAACATCCATTTACGGTCCTCACAGACCACAAAAACTTAAGAGTACCAACGTGAGGCAAAAAGACTCAATCCACGCCAAGCTCGCTGGGCACTATTCTTTACCCACTTTAACTTCTCCATTTCCTACCGCCCAGGTTCAAAGAACATCAAGGCGGATGCCCTATCCTGCCTACACACCCCAGATGAGATCTGCGATGACCCTGAACCCTTACTACCCAAGGAAATGGTAGTGAGCCCCATTCAATGGTCCTCAAATTCTGTTCCCTCCTCCAATGTCTCCACCAATGCCCCGCCGGGCTGCCCACCAGGTTTGCAATATGTGACCAGAACACAGCGCATTCCTCTCATTCACTCCACGCACTCCTCTCTGGGCACTGGCCACCCAGGGGCCAATGGTACTCTCTCGCTGCTATGAGATCGCTTCTGGTGGCCAACATGGCTGGGGATGTGAGAAGGTTCGTACAGGGATGTCCAGACTGTGCCATTTCAAAGAGCCCATGCCATCTACCATCTGGCAAGCTCCACCCGCTGCCCATTCCCAACCGACCCTGGTCACACCTAGGAGTGGATTTCATCACGGACCTCCCTCCCTCAGATGGTAACACATGCATTCTTGTGATTGTTGACCGGTTCTCTAAATCCTGTAGCCTTCTACCCCTTAAAGGACTTCCCACGGCCATGGATACAGCGAAACTCATGTTTAACCACATCTTCCGGTACTACGGTATTCCAGAGGATATACAGGTGCATCTCAATAAATAATAATGTCGTGAAAAAGTTAATTTTTTTCTTGTAACTTATTTCAAAAAGTGAAACTTTCATATATTTTAGATTCATTACATGTATAGTAAAACATTTCAAAAGTTTTTTTTGTTTTAATTTTGATGATTAGAGCTTACAGCTCATGAAAGTCAAAAATCAGTATCTCAAAATATTAGAATATTTACATTTGAGTTTCAATAAATGACCATCCATACAGTATAAATTCCGGGTATCTCTTGTTCTTTGAAACCACAATAATGGGGAAGACTGCTGACTTGGCAATGGTCCAGAAGACGAACATTGACACCCTCCACAAAGAGGCTAAGTCACAGAAGGTCATTACTGAAAGGTGTGGCTGTTTACAGAGTGCTGTATCAAAGCATATTAAATACCAGCTTCAGAGGGCTTTATGCCGGCGCAGGATGACAGCCTACCTGAGACGCTCCACTGCTCCATCCTATCAACCAGGTCAGAAGGTTTGGCTGTCAACCAGGGACATCAGAATGCACTTGCCCATCAAGAAGCTTAGTCCCAGATACATTGGCCCCTTCGCCATCATGAAGCAGATCAATCCAGTCACTTACCAACTCAGATTACCTCCTCACTACAGAATTCACTCCACCTTCCATGTGTCACTTCTCAAACCTCACCATTCTCCAATATCTGTCTCCACAGAGCCTGGCCCGGCGGGTGAACCCCCCCTTCCGTTAATCCTGGAGGACGGAGCAGCTTACAAGGTCAAGGAGATCTTGGACTCCCGGCGCCGTGGTGGTCTCTTAGAATATCTGGTGGATTGGGAGGGCTATGGCCCAGAAGAACGGTCCTGGGTCCCCAGAAATGACATCCTTGATCCCAGTCTGCTTGACACCTTCCATGCCTCTCATCCTAACCGCCCTGCTCCCCGAGGAAGAGGTCGACCACCACGACGTCAGGGT
Source organism: Schizothorax lantsangensis (assembly GCA_027422415.1). Taxonomy (NCBI): domain Eukaryota; kingdom Metazoa; phylum Chordata; class Actinopteri; order Cypriniformes; family Cyprinidae; genus Schizothorax; species Schizothorax lantsangensis. Next base: position 49,149,020 of record CM049842.1, read on the forward strand.
CCCCGGCCCTCAGGAGCGGGCCGTGGATGGGGGGTACTGTCACAGAACAGCCAGGTCTCCACTCCAGCCAATCCCAGCGCACTCCCTCACCTGAATACTAATCACACACACCTGCTACTCATCTGCACAGTCATCAAGCTGGCTTCAAAAGCACACACATCACCTCACTCCAGTGTCTAGTCTCGTTTATGCGTAAAGGACTCATACCTTGCTCCTACGTACTCTAAGTATATTCTCCAAGTGTTATTCCTGTACTTACCTCCTGTGTTTCTCCAGCGTGTGCTCCCCATCCTCGTCCTCCATCGTCTCTGTGCCTCTGCCACTTACCTGCAAGTATCAAGTGTGTGTGCGCTCCTCCATTCATTCCATCCCATCCACGAGCTCCTGGTCCTGCAAGACAAAGACTGTTCAACATCCTCATCAGTTCATTAAGTATTCCTTGCTCAGTTTACTCACCTGATTCTCTACTGCTCTCTCATTGTTGTCAATAAACATCCTGTTAATCGCCATCTCTGTGTGCCGAGTATACTTCCGTAACAACATGAATCTTAGTGAACAAAACCCAATATTTTTGGTTTCTTTAAATATAGTGAATAATACATCCATACAGAGACCTTTAATAACTCATATTTTATAACTGCTGCTATATTTTATTTACTTGTTCATTTCAAATAGTTGCTTATTTATTTCTGAAAAGTGTCTTGTAACATTGGAGCTATTAAAAACCTTCTTTTCCAGTCCAACAGCAGCTAGTGGGTGAAGGACAATGGCATCTTATGAGCAGCATTGTGACACACTAGATGAGCCCAAAGAAAAAAAGCTGAAACTCGAGGAAGGTAATGAAGAACAGAATATGAGTAATGTTAAAGTTGTCATTTAGGAAATGCAATGAATCTCTCTGTTTGTATTCCAGCTCAGATGAGCAGCACTGGAGTCAGTGTTAATATGAATGCTGAGACAGGAGGAACTGTAAATGCTCCTGTACTTGCTGGAAACACCATCACAGGCCCAGTGACCATCAACTACAGCACTGCAGGACACGGTACTGTCACTGTAACTGTGCTTACTGAGACACACGGCTTATTAGCAGTCAGTGTAATAATGCTGAGTGATCGTGAACCCTGTTCCTATTAATATTCATGTAAGAATTAAATTTCTCTTCCTCATCAGTTCAGTAACGATTGTTTCTCAGTCATCAGTGGTCTGCACGGATGTGTGAAGAACTGCCACACAGAGTCATGTCCTAAATCTTCGATCTTTATTGAGCCATTTACACATTTTATACTTTGCATAGAAGGTTGTCGCCCCAGAGAGCGTACAAAGATAAGACCATAAAAGGAATAATTTCTTACTCGTTAACACAGTTGGAAATAACAAATATGGAATATAACCTTGAACAAAGAAAAACAATAATGCAGCGGGTAGGAATAAAAGGACAATAAACATACATCACTTGAAAAATAACTTCTTATAAAAATACACTTTATTTCGATAGTCCACTTTAGACATTCTAATAACTATAGGTAACTTTGTAACTACATGTCAACTAATTCTCATTCATTTGCAACTACATGTCTACTAACTCTCAGTAGAGTAAGTTTAGGGTTAGTAGAATAAGTTGACATATACTTGCAAAGTTTCTCATAGTCAGTATGTTGTGGACCCATCAAAATAAAGTGTTAGATGTTAAGCAGACAGTCTACTAATACTCTAATGACTGCTAGTTGACATGAAGTTGCAAAGTTACTTGCTGTTAGTAGAATGTCTAAAGTGGACTATCGAAATAAAGTGTTACCGACATTTCTTCACTCACACATGTTCTCTATGGTGATAAGGGAAGTGAATGATGACTCATAATACACTCAGGAGGAGCATAACAGGCCGGCTTGTGAGAGACCTCTGAATCTCACAGTTCATTTATGGTCATATTGTTCTTACACAGACATACTTTACAGTAATTTCTTTCATTTATCTGTATATTTTGTCACACATTGTTTTTTTTTTTTACTTCTGTCCTTTTTCTCTCTCTTCACAGAGCCAAGAAAAATCTCAGAGACGGCAGAGAAACACACCCAAAAACAAGGTGCAGTCTTATCAGTCGTATTCAAAACTATGTTTTTTTTTCTCATAATTTTCACTGTATAAATCACAGTTAGTGTAAGATTATAAGTGGAAATGAATAAAACCACCTCCATGCAATGGCATTGTTCATTATGTTGGACAGATCAGGGTTGGGAGCATTATTAATATTAGAACAGAGATGAAATGTGAGAGGTGATGTACTGTATCACTAGAATGACCTTCTCAACAGACAAAAATTTCAGCCAACCACAATATGTGACCAGCAATGACCACTCCAGTATACCTTATATACACAGAAACAGTGCATTCACTGCCAGCTGTTCCTGAAGCCCTGTTCTCTGTACTGAGTTTACAAATTACACATTGAAAAAAGTAAATATGCCTGGATGACTTGATTTGAATGCATAAATCCATGAGAGACATGACCAATTTAGTGAATTAAATCGAAAACCTCAGGACTGTATTACCAAAGTCCCTTTAAGGCAAGTCATTTCACTCGGCGGCCATGTTTGAAACACCTCTTAAGCAGCTATTTCAGTCATGCAAGTGCAGCTCCTATCTCTCTGAATGGGGAAACATAGAATTCTCCAAAGTTGTTCACCAAGCTTACGATTACATATGAAATCTGACAACAAGTGTCTCATAAGATTTTTTTCTAATGCTCAAATGGCGTTAAAAAAGCTTATTTTTCAGGCTAGACCAGTCATTGCACATACGCAGCCCTAAGAGCGTCTCAGGATGCTGACTGTTTCTATAGCAACCGAAGCTTCTTAGTGCAGCTGCAGGGACACGATGACTTTACAAATTAACAACCGGTTCTTTTATTTAGAAGCAGGACCATTCCACCATATTGTGCATTACACTTTCTCCCATTCAAGTACTATATGTGCACCATCTTTGTATTATTAAAATCTGTGGTGTTACTTTCAAAAGTAATTTCATTACAATATGTTTAATTCATTCTGAAGAGATCATGCTGATGTAAAAGCTTTGTCATGTGTCTTTAAAAAAAATAATAAATCTGTTTTTGCTTTTCCCCTATGTTTTATTAACTTAATCATCAGCAGATTTGATTCTGAAAACATTCTTGGAAACTCACAAATCCAACATGAAGAATAAAGCAGAACGTATTTTTGAGGGCAAAGAAGAAAATGAAGCACATCTCCAGGCTGTTTACACAGAGCTCTTCATCACAGAGGGAGATATGAAGGAGGTTCATCAGGAACATGAGATTCTGAAGATTGATGATGCTTTCAAGAACAAAAAAAAAACACAGAACAAACCAATCAAATGCAATGATATATTTACATTATTAAGGGAAAACAATGAGAAGAAGATTGTGCTGACCAAGGGAGTCGCTGGCATTGGAAAAACAGTCTCTGTGCACAAGTTCATCCTGGACTGGGCAGAAGGAGAAGCCAATCAGGATATAGACTGTGTGTTCCTGCTTCCATTCAGAGAGATTAACTTAATGACCAACGAAGATTTCAGTCTCCATGAGCTTCTGCTGGAATTTTATCCTGAACTGGAGGACCTGGAGAAAACCAAGTTATATAAGAAATGCAGACTAGTGTTTATATTTGATGGACTTGATGAGAGTCGTCTAGCTTTGAATTTTAATACTAGAACATCAACAAGAGCCATTGTTGAGAAAAGATCATCTGTAGATGTGCTGTTCACAAGTCTAGTCAAAGGGACTTTGCTTCCATCAGCTCTTGTCTGGGTGACCTCACGACCAGCAGCAGCCAATCAGATCCCTCCTCGGTATGTAGGTCTGTTCACTGAGGTGCGAGGATTCACTGACCAACAGAAGGAGGAGTACTTCAGAAAGAGAATCACACATGAGAGTCTGGCCTCCAGAATCATCTCACACATTAAGACGTCTCGTAGTCTCTACATCATGTGCCACATTCCTGTGTTCTGCTGGATCACAGCAACAGTACTTCAGAATATTCTCATCAAGAATAGTGAAGAGAACATCAGCACAACACTCACGGAAATGTACATCCACTTCCTGCTGATACAGATGAACATGAAGAACCAGAAGTATGATGACCAAGAAGAAAGAGAATCTACAAAGAACTTAGATTCAAACAGAACTATGATTTTAAAGTTAGCCAAGCTAGCCTTTGAACAGCTGAAGCAGGAAAACATTGTGTTCTATGAGAAAGATCTGAAAGAATGTGATATTGAGGTGAGTAAAGATACTGAGTTCACAGGAATGATTGCTGAGATCTTTAAGAAGGAAAAGGGACTTCATGACAAGAAGGTCTTCTGCTTTGTGCATCTGAGTGTTCAAGAGTTTCTCGCTGCAGTGCATGTGTTCCTCTGCTACCTGAACAAGAACATGCAGGAGCTTCAGTTTTTCTTAGATAAGCCAGAAGAAAATCTCACATTGCAGGAGCGCCAGTTTTTCTTTGATAAGACAGAAGAAAATGTCACATTGCAGAAGCTACTGCAGAATGCTGTTGATAAAGCCATGGAAAGTGAGAGAGGACATCTGGACCTGTTTCTGCGGTTTCTGATGGGCATTACACTGGAATCCAGTCAAAACTTGCTCCAAGGTCTGATCGCACACACTGAAGACACCACAGAGAGCATCAGACAGACAACGCAATACATTAAACAAGAACAAGATGAGGACATCTCAGATGAAGCTTCAGTCAACCTATTCTACTGCTTACTTGAGCTCAAGGATCATTCATTATATAAGGAAATCCAGAGATACCTCAGTTCAGATGAACATCCAGGAAGAAAACTCTCACCTTCAATGTGCACCGTGCTGACCACAGTACTGCTGATGTCAGAGAAGGTGCTGGATGAGTTCAACCCAAAGAGATATGCGTCATCACAATCAGGCTTTACAAGACTGGTTCCAGCTGTGAGATGCTGCAGAAAAGCCCTGTGAGTAATTTCACTGACTGCTGTTTGATCAAATATTTAATTCTACATCACTAAACAATTAAATGTCAAAATATTATGTAAAATATCTGGTTTTCCTGATTATGAAGGGTAAAATAAGTTTTTGCAGAAACACTGAACATCAGAAAATAATCAGCATAACCTTCTGTTTTGGCAGATTTGACAGCTGTGGTCTTGATCAAACATGCTGTGAAACTGTATCTTTGGCTCTCCAATCATCAAACTGTCATCTGACAGAGCTGGACCTGGGTAGCAATCACCTGCATGATTCAGGAGTGAAGCTGCTGTATGATGGACTGAAGAGTTCACACTGTCAGCTGAACACACTGAGGTTTGACATTCACTGAATCACTGTGTTACAAAATGTGGATGATTTGGCATTTCATAACTATAGCTAACATATTTTCCAATTTATATTGTAGAATGAATGTATCAGTGATTCTTCAAGGACACAAGGCAGGCAATGTCTACTCAAAAACCTGATGAGAAAACAATCAGGGTTTCCAAGCATCCTGGAAAACCTGGAATATTGTAATGCAGTTTTCCAATTAAGAGAAATTAAATAATACCTAAATTTCCTTAAGTGATTCTTTTGAACAGTTTGTTTCAATTTACAATTTCATGTCAATTTAAAACATGTTCCCTTTCTTTATGCATTTATTATAGTAGCTCTATTTTCGCTTCATCAATCAAATCCTCTGCACACTGTTATATTACTTTTTATATTATATTACTTGCCTCATTTCAGTAGGACAGATTCAGTGTGTTAATAACGTGAACCGTCAGTGAGTTGAACTGGATCAAATTGTTCATGAGTCAATTCGACTTGCTGCGAACTTAACACTCAGGAGTTGATCCTGAGGGATTTTTTGGACCTTGGAGATTTTTTGACATGCCCTGACATTTGTGCTTATTTCTGTTACTAATACCATTTTAATGTCTTTTTAATGGCTACCATTTTAATATTTATGTTGTATTTAGGACAAACATGCAGTCAAGATTATAAACCTGATAAACACATTAATATGGCTGTTTGTTTTGTTCTCTTCACAGGCTATTTGGCTGTAATCTCACTGTTCAGTCTTGTGAAAGTTTGTCATCAGCTCTACAATCCTCAACCTCCCACCTGAGAGAGCTGGACCTGAGGTATAATGACCTGCAGGATTCAGGAGTGAAGCTGCTTTCTGACGGACTGAAGAGTTCACACTGTCAGCTGGAGATACTGAGGTCTGATTTCAAACACTTTCATTGATTCCCCCCCCCCATTAAATTAATCATTAAAAATCACATTGCTAAGATTTATTCTGTGTGCAATTACTGTTTTTCTCGTTCAGGTTTTCTATATGTAGTCTCACTGCTAAGTCTTGTGAGAGTTTGTCATCAGCTCTACAATCCTCAAACTCCTGTCTAAGAGAGCTGGACCTGAGTAACAATGACCTGCACAATTCAGGAGTGAAGCTTCTTTCTGATGGACTGAAGAGAAACTGTAAGCTGGAGATACTGAGGTAAATTGTTTTCTATAAAATGATTAACAACATGCTATCACATTTAGTTTAAGAGAGAAGCATGACACCGTATTCATTAACACACAAGAAAAATCGCATCTCAGAGTCAGTTTGCAGGAAATGCTACTTCACAAAAACTCCATTTCATGCAAGCGCTGTGAGTTTGGGTCAACATGGATAAACATGGATTTGAAAATGCAAAATGCACCAAACATCTTCCCAAATCTGTAATGAGAATTATGAATATGTTGAAGCAACAAGTTTCCCATGGTTTTACAAAATATAAATTATTAAATTTTTTATACTTCATAAAATTAATAAAAGCTCTATGGTTTAATCATTGAAAGCAAAGATATTAAAGGGGTCATATGATGCTGTTTCATGTTTTCCTTTCTCTTTGGAGTGTTACAAGCTGTTTGTGCATAGATAAGATCTGTAAAGTTGCAAAGATTAAAGTCTCAAAACCAAAGAGATATTCTTTATAAAAGTTAAGACTCTGCCACGCCCCCCTAAAATGCCTCATTCAAACACGCCCCCACATGTCTACGTCAAGGTGTGGGGAGATTTGCATAACACCGCCCAAACATATACGCAATGAAAGAAGGTGGAACTATTATTCTCACTGTAGTATTGTTGCTGCCACCGGTGCCATGTCCTGGAGACTCTGCGTGTTTCGTTGTGAAAGCGAATGTACTTTGTTTGGGCTTCCAAAGGAGGACACAACTAGAAATCAGTGGTTAAGTTATATTTACAACACTGTTCCAGAACAGTTCAACCCAAATATTCGAGTGTGTGCAGCGCATTTTACAGAGGACTGTTTCCTGAACCTGGAAGAGTAGCCTACAATGTGAACACTATGAATGGCTGTGATGTGAACACTATAAAGTGGGGCAATTCCAACTTTCCAACAGCCTGTAAGTACGTTTCGATATTTAAAGAATTTGTTACTGACTATTCAAATGCGAGTTTTGAGCAGTGTAGAGTAGTGCTTGTTTGGCGTTTCTACGATCACAAATGCAGACATGGTGTTATGTTTAGCCGGCGCAACGCGTAAAAACACCGTATGAGTCATTATAATCAGTAATTATGTCCTCACTGAATGCAACAAATGCCTCGTTTATAGTGGGTTAAGGTTTTATTGTTTTAGCCTCGTCGCGCCGGGACACGGCATCACAATACGGTGAGGGGCGTAACATTTCCATCACACGCTTGAGGTATTCGGCCAATCACAACGCACTGGATAGCTGGCCAATCACAGCACGCCTTGCTTCTCAGAACGATGAGCTTTGTAAAAATAGATGAGTTTCAGAAAGGCAGAGCATAGAGGAGCAACAATAATGTACAGTATGTGGAAAATAATGTTTTTTGAACCTCGAACCGCGTAAACACGTTGCATTACACCAAATACACAATTTTCTTTTTAGCAACATCATATGACCCCTTTAAGACAGACATAAATATTAGTATTGATATTTTAGTTTGAATGTATGTAATACATTTGAACTATTTGCCAATAGTATTTTTATTTTAAAAATATGTATGCATTCACTCTTAATTGGTAATTGCCTAATTTGAACTCTGACTCTATAAAGTTAAATATTTTGGGTCACTGCCTATTACCGCCACGCGTTCCGCCGCCGCAAGGCTGCGGCTTTAACTGCAAGTCAGTCACGTGTTAAAGTCATTCACGAAACTAACGCCAGGTGGCGCAAAGGGACAGTTTGCAAACTGACTGAATTATATTTTGTTTTGTAAACGGAGACCAAAAAACGAAATAAAACAACAATAACATTTATATAACATTATAACATCCTTAAAAATCATTATAAAAATTAATTTAAAATTAATTTTCTAAAGTTAATTTCAAAATGTGGGATAGTCGTAGGCTGCAGCCTAACGCAGCAAAAAAAGAAAAGAAAAAATAATTAAATTTACATAAGTTTTTGAACAAAAAATCCTGACCTTGGCCGTTGGTCATCTGTACAAGACTCATGCTACATGAAAAACTAGAAATCATACAAAAAGTAAGATATTAAAGGGGTCATATGATGCTTTTTTAAAGATCATTATTTGGTGTAACAGAATATGTTGACATGCTTTAATGTTCAAAAAACACATTTTTCAAATACTGTACATTATTGTAGTTCCTCTATGCCCCGCCTCTCTCAAACGCTTCATTTTCTACAAAGTCCCTCCTTCCGACAAGCGCAGTCTGCTCTGATTGGCCAACTGGCACAGTGCATTGTGATTGGCTGAACACCACAAGCCGCGTCGGAAATGTAACGCCCCTTTCCATAATCACGAGCTTCGGCTTTCAAAATTAAATAATGTAAATAATTTAATAATTAAATAATGTCAATAATAATGTCAATAATGTTAATAATGTCCTTAGTTTTACCATCAGTTCAAGCCCGAGAGTGGAACAGAGTCGTGTGACAGACAGTGATGATGCTCGTATGTGTTTGCAAACAAGCCGATTTCTGACGGGCTGTACACTCCGCTGTGATGTGACCGTCTCTCTCTCTCTCTCTCTTACACACACACACGACGTGCAAAACTCCGCATTTGAACAGTCAATAGCAAATACTTAAACTAATAACAAAACATACAGTCGCTGATTCGTGGAAGAGTCTTAACTTTGATAAAGAATATCTCTTTGGTTTTGAGACTTTAGTCTTTGCAACTTCAGGGATCTTATCAATGCACAATCAGCTTGTAACACTCCAAAGAGAAAGCAAAACTTGAAAATCGCATCATATGACCCCTTTAACTTGGATAACTTGGAAGCAGTCGAGCAGCAGAAGAGGACAGCAGTTTGTAAGTGTTTTGACTTGTTTTCTCATTAGATTTAAGTGCGGTTGTCGTTGCTAGGAAACATTGTTTTGCTTGCTTGCTACTGACACTCTTTGCTCTATTCTAACATCTTGCTTAGACAACATTTGCCCCCTTTCATCCAGACCAGCACGCACTACCCCCTCTGCCCCCTGGCTGTCCGATGTTCTCTGTGAACATCGCTCTAAAATCAGGGCTGCAGAGAGGAAATGGCGCAAATCAAAAAACTCTACCGACCTTAGTGTGTATCAGTCACTCCTCTTTTCCTTCTCTGCAAATGTCTCCACTGTTAAAACGACATACTACCACAACAAAATTAACAACTGTTCTGACTCTCGCTCACTTTTCAAAACTTTCTCTTCTCTGTCCTCCTCCCCCTCCACCTTCATCAACTCTTACATCTGATGACTTAGCAATTTTCCTCACAAATAAAACAAGAACCATCAGTGACCAATTCCCCACACCACAAACTGATGATAACTTCATAATGACAAATACACATTCTCTCACCTAATTCTCTCCACTCTCAGAGACGGAAGTTTCCAAACTTATCCTTTCCAATCATCCCACTACTTGTCCACTTGATCCTATCCCCACTCACCTCCTTCAGGCCATCTCATCTTCAGTCATACCTGCGCTTAATCACATTATCAACACCTCTCTTCAAACTGGTACATTTCCCCACAGCATTTAAACAGGCTCGGGTAAGCCCACTGCTTAAAAAAAAGCACCTCTCTAAATCCAGCACTTTTAGAAAACTACAGACCGGTATCCCTTCCATTCATTGCAAAGACACTTGAGCGAGTTGTGTTCCACCAACTCTCTACATTTCTTGCACAGAACAACCTCCTATCTGGCTTCAAAAGCGGCCACTCAACCGAGACTGCCCTACTCTCGGTTACTGAGGCCCTGAGACTGGCAAGAGCAGCTTCCAAATCCTCAGCACTCATCTTGCTGGATCAGTCTGCTGTTTTTCACACAGTTAACCACCAGATCCTCCTGTCCACCCTCAGAAAGATGGGCATCTCAGGAACCGCCCTCCTGTGGTTCGAGTCTTACCTCTCAGGTAGGTACTTCAGGGTGTCTTGGAGGGGTGAGTTTTCTAAGTCACAACTTCTTGCTAATGGAGTTCCTCAAGGCTCAGTGCTTGGACCACTTCTCTTATCCATCTACATGTCGTCATTAGGATCGGTCATTCAGAAGCATGGCTTTTCTTATCACTGTTATGCTGATGACACCCAACTCTACTTCTCATTCCAACCAAATGATCCGACGGTAGCTGCTCGCATTGCAGCCTGTCTGAGAGACATTTCTAGCTGGATGATGGACCATCATTTTCAGCTCAACCTTGCTAAGACATAACTGCTCGTGGTCTCAGCCAACCCATCACTTCACCACAACTTCTCTATACGGCTGGGTTCGTCAACCATAACTCCTTCCAGGACAGCCAGGAACCTTGAAGTTGTGATCGATGATCAGGCCCGGTCCTGCAGATTTGCTTTATACAACATTAGGAGGATCAAACCCTTCCTGTCAGAGCAAGCCGCACAACTCCTTGCCCAAGGTCTTGTTCTCTCCAGACTGGACTATTGTAATGCTCTCTTGGCGGACCTTCCCGCATGTACTATCAAGCCTCTGCAACTGATCCAGAATGCAGCAGTGAGAGTGGTCTTTAATGCGCTGAAAAAAGCTCACGTCAGCCCTCTCTTCATCAGGTTACACTGGCTACCAATAGCCACTCGCATCAAATTCAAGGTACTGATGTTAGCCTACAAGACAACAACTGGCGCTGCACCAATATACCTAAACTCGCTAGTTCAAACTTATGCGCCCTCCAGAGGCTTGCGTTCTGCAAGTGAACGACGCCTTGTGGTGCCATCCCAAAGAGATACCAAATCACTCTCACGGACCTTTTCCTGGACTGTGCCCAGCTGGTGGAATGACCTCCCGATCTCAATTCGAACAGCTGAGTCTTTAGCCATTTTCAAAAAACATCTAAAGCCAAATCTTTTTTCGCCAGCACCTAACCAACTAATATTAGCACTTATCTATTATTTTCTATTCTATTCTATTCCATTTATATATATATACTGATGAGGTGGTATGCGTAGGATCATGAGCAGTTCCTTTCCTTCTCCATACTCTTCTCTTCCCATCACTCTGGTACAAGTTGATCTTGGTCTCATCTGTCCATAGGATGTTGTTCCAGAACTGTGAAGGCAAGGAACTGCTCATGATCCTAAGCATACCACCTCATCAGTGAAGCATGGTGGTGGTAGCGTGGGTATGTATGGCTGCCAGTGGAACTGGTTCTCTTGTATTTATTGATGATGTGACTACTGACAAAAGCAGCAGGATGAATTCTGAAGTGTTTCGGGCAATATTACCTGCTCATATTCAGCCAAATGCTTCAGAACTTATTGGACGGCGCTTCACAGTGCAGATGGACAATGACCCAAAGCATACTGCAAAAGCAACCAAAGAGTTTTTGAAGGGAAAGAAGTGGACCGTTATGCAATGGCCAAGTCAATCACCTGACCTGAATCCGATTGAGCGTGCATTTCACTTGCTGAAGACAAAACTGAAGGGAAAATGCCCCAAGAACAAGCAGGAACTGAAGACGGTTGCAGTAGAGGCCTGGCAGAGCATCACCAGGGATGAAACCCAGCGTCTGGTGATGTCTATGCGTTCCAGACTTCAGGCTGTAATTGACTGCAAAGGATTTGCAACCAAGTATTAAAAAGTGAAAGTTTGATTTATGATCATTATTCTGTCCCATTACTTTTGGTCCCTTAACAAGTGGGAGGCACATATGCAAACTGTTGTAATTCCTACACCGTTCACCTGATTTGGATGTAAATACCCTCAAATTAAAGCTGACAGTCTGCAGTTAAAGCACATCTTGTTTGTTTCATTTGAAATCCATAGTGGTTGGTGTATAGAGCCAAAAATGTTAGAATTGTGTCGATGTCCCAATATTTATGGACCTGACTGTATATATATATATATATATATATAAATATAAATATATATATATATATATATATATATAAAAAACTAGCTACGTGTACTGTGCTAGACTAACTGAGACTTGTCATGGCACTTATATACTGTTGCTCTCTCGTTGGTCTGATTGCTTCTATTGTTCTCCTCATTTGTAAGTTGTTTTGGGTAAAAGCGTCTGCTAAATGATTAAAATGTAAATGTAAATGAATGTTTAGATTGCATTTAAGGAGGTGTGCATTATGCCATGAAAAATAGAACGATTGATAAGGTGGCTTATTGTTGAGTGTTATAGGCTAGGCCAAGTTCTAACACATATTTTGGCACTATAGTCACATTAATGTCACAAATTATGAAAGGCTTGAAACTTACATTTAATAATTTGCTGATGTATTTCAGCAGGTCACACATACTTATTTCGCTATCTGGCCTTTTTAAACACATTTATTCCCATATACAGAGCCCATGACATGATGAAAATTATGTCCATGAATTAAGAAATGTATTACCTTTTATTGTTCCTTTGGGTGTTTAAATAATAATTAAACCATTAAAATATATATAAATATGTATATATATATAATAATAATAATACTGATAATAATATGGTTTCGTATACAAAGTTTGGGCATGCAGGAGATTGGGGGAATCCGTAAAATGTAAAAAATAAAAAAAATGAATTAGACAACACAATACAACTTAAGAATTGTCATTTAATTAGAAAACAACCCCTGATTCACAACATTCGTTTCCAAATGCAGAAATCAGGTAAAGCCTTGCACGGGCCTCAAATCTAGGTTCTTGGCCGACAGCTTACCGCGTTTCCTCGCCCGAGTCCACACAGCTGCTGTTGTATGGAATGCCAAAGCTGACTTAATAAATAAATAAATAAATAAATAAAATGTACAAAGAAATGTAAAAAAGCAAATATAAATAAATAAATACATATATAAATAAATAAATATACAAAGAAAAGTAAAAAAACTAAAATAAATTATAATTTTATTTCCTTATGTATTTTTATTTTTTTTATTTTCCACATTTATTTATTTTCACATTTGTTTACGTATTTATTTTATTTATTTATTACATTTATTTATTTATACATTTCTTTGTCCGTAGGGTAATGGGGAGGGCGTTTTACCTCCGGAATAGCAATCGAGCCAGAGTAGGCGTGGGTAAGCTTTGAGGCCACAGTGACACCTTGTGGTGCCCAAACGAAGTACAAGAAGTGTAGCCTACATGACATGCCTGTTGATAGTGTGGGATGAATGACTTATGAATGGACAAAATCTTATATCACGGGTCAGTGGCGTAACTACAGACAGTGCAGCTGCACTGGGGCCCGTGCGGCGGACCACCTAGCGATGAAGTGACTGTTAATATAAATATAAATGTTAATAATACAATATAATTAGTGCTGAGATTCTTCACAGCAGTGAATAAATACATAAATTCACATTTTCTGCTTGTGTGCTTTAATAGTCTAGCGGTATAACTTTTGTCAAGCATTCTGAGGTCCTGGATTCTAATCCACCCTTGTATAGATTTTTTTCTCATTAAAACCAAAGGTGTTCATCAGTGATTGTATATCAAGAGCAAGGACACGTTTGTGTGCATTTTGTTTTGTGCTTTTACCAGAATGAAGCGCTCTATTGTCTGTGTGAAGACTGCGCATTGTGCACGAGCGCCAAGAGAGAACTGTTAACAGCGGCAACGAGCACTCGCTATGATTTTGTAATGTAAATGATGGATTTTTTCCTCATGACAGCGGAAACAACTTAAAATAGCCTACTCCATCTTTTTTTGGCCATACAGATTAGTGCAAGACATCATTATAAACTATAAATGGTCTACTTTTATTTGTGTAGCCTACACTCACAATAAAAACAAAACCTTGTGCTTTTGTAAAATAAAAATAAAATAAATAATAAACAGGGTGCGCTTTCAGCTGTCTCTGCGAGACTCTTTCTGAAACACGTCTCAAAGATGAACTGAAACTCAATGAATAATTATCAAATTATCATATGTATATGGAAATGACATTGTGACGAGTGGGGCGGGGCCGAGAGCCGTGGGAACGGAGCGAGGCCGGTGGAGTTAATGGTAATGAGCGACACCTGCGCCACTCACCGGTCTCGAGTCCCACGGAGGAGCTCCGGAAGGATAAAAGGAGGAGTGACGACAGAGGAAGACGAGAGAGGACCAGGCCTGGATTTTAATTTGTGTTTTGTGTGCGGCAGTCGTCCGTGAGGGGCTGCCGCTTTACTTTTGTGTTTGTTTATTTGTTTTATTAAACTTGTTTAAATGTTCGCCGGTTCCCGCCTCCTTCTTCCCGATCTACGAACTTTGTTACAGACATATAACAAATAAAACAAGACTATTAATTCTGTGGAATATTTTTAATAGTTTCCTCAAAGTAGCTACTATTGTATAGGCGTAATACAATTATCCCAGTGTCCCCACGACCCCACCACATTTTGCAACATCTTGTGTGCTGCACGGACGTACCTAAAAGAAAGAAACATCTCCATTCGATAAGAAATTGGTTGGTGTGTGTTAAATAACAGGCGATCTATCGTTGGAATGTGTTGTTTTTGAAATCATAGCGAGTGCTCGTTGCCGCTGTTATCAGTTCTCTCTTGGCGCTCGTGCACAATGCGCAGTCACAAACAATTGAGCACTTCATTCTGGTAAAAGCACAAAACAAAATGCACACAAACGTGTCCTTGCTCTTGATATACAATCACTGATGAACACCTTTGGTTTTAATGAGAAAAAAAATCTATACAAGGGTGGATTAGAATCCAGGACCTCAGAAATGCTTGACAAAAGTTCTACCGCTAGACTATTAAAGCACACGAGCAGAAAATGCAAATTTATATATTTATTCACTGCTGTGAAGAATCTCGGCACTAATTATATTGTATTATTAATATTTATATTTATATTAACAGTCACTTCATTGCCAGGTGCCCTGCCGCACGGGTCCTAGTGCTGCTGCACTGTCTGCAGTTACGCCACTGACCCGTGAAATAAGATTTTGGCCATATTGCCCATTAAAGTCATTCATCCCACACTATCAACAGGCAGGTCATGTAGGCTACACTTCTTGTACTTCGTTTGGGCACCACAAGGTGTCACTGTGGCCTCAAAGCTTACCCCTCGCCTAATCTGGCTCGATTGATATTCCTGAGGTAAAACACGCCCTCCTCATTACCCTATGGACAAAGAAATGTGAAAATAAATAAATGTGGAAATAAATGTGGGAAAACAAAATAAATACATAAGGAAATAAAATGATAAATTATTTATTTATTTTACTTTGCTTTGCATATTTATTTATATTGTGACGGGGTGGAAGGATCACACGACAAGGAGAGCTCAAAATTAAATACCCCGGAGGGTGGATTTTATTCTCAACAAAGCAGTGAAGTGCAGAGTGGGTTGCTGAGGTGAGTAGGTGCTCTCCGTGCGGGATTCCAGTGGGTGGTGTCTCCGTGCGGTGCTCGTGGCGGTGCTGATCGGTCACACACTTGTTTCTGGAAGTCAAAGGAGAAAACACGTTAATTCTCAGCATAGGGGAGATCCCTCTCTCCCTTCTGCCCAGCCTCGCATGGCTTATCTAGCCGCGGGCAAATGAGTCTCAGCTGTGGCCGATCAGCCCGTGATGAGCGGGTGCAGGTGTTCCTCATCCGTCTCCAGGGCAACGCTGATGTGCGTTCGGGATGCTCGTCACACTCCCCCCCCCCTAAGCGTTGTCCTGGTCCTGGAGGAAAGATGTGATAACCACAATGGGGAGACTGGGGGTGGGTGGGGAGTGACCCCTGACAGACCTGCAAAAGCTGACCAGATCCGAGAAAGTCCATCTGCGTTGGCGGTTCCGGCACGACGGCGAATGATGAAATGGAAGTCCTGGAGCGTGAGGAACCACCGCGTCACCCTGGCGTTGGTATCTTTCACCCTGGCCATCCACTGTAGGGGCGCGTGATCTGTGAGGAGGTTGAACTTACGGCCCAGCAGATAGTACCGCAGCTCCAGGACTGCCCATTTTACGGCCAGAGCCTCCTTTTCCACCGTCGCATAGTTCTTCTCGGCCGCGGTCAGCTTCCTGCTAATAAACAAGACGGGATGTTCCTCACCCTCCTGGACTTGAGACAGGACGGCTCCTAATCCCGTCTCCGAAGCGTCCGTTTGCAGCAGGAAAGGGCAGCCGAAGTCCGGGGCGCGCAGGACCGGTTCCGTGGTTAGCGCCTGTTTGATCCCGTGAAACGCCTCCTCTGCGTCCGGACTCCAAACCATACTCTCGGGCTGCCCCTTCCTGGTCATGTCTGTCAGGGGGGCGGCTAAAGAGGAGAAGTTAGGGATGAAGCAGCGATAATATCCCGCCAACCCTAAGAACGCTCGTACCTGAGTTTTAGTGCCGGGCCTCGGAGCGGCACGGACGGCTTCTACCTTCTTTTCCTGGGGCTTGATAAGGCCCCGTCCCACTTGAAAACCCAGGTACTTTGCCTCAAAGAGCGCTAGATGACATTTGCGATGGTTGGCGGTGAGTCCAGCCCTCCGAAGTTCCATCAGCACCCTCCGCAGCCGATCCAGGTGGTCCTCCCAACGCTCCGAGTGGATGACCACATCATCGAGGTAGGCAGCAGCGTATTGCTGGTGTGGCCGTAGGAGAATATCCATCAACCGCTGGAATGTGGCCGGAGCCCCGTGTAGTCCGAAGGGAAGGGTCCGGTATTGCCAGTGGCCACTTGGAGTCGAGAAGGCAGACTTGGGTCTGGCCTCTGCGGAGAGTGGTACTTGCCAGTAGCCCTTTGTGAGGTCGAGGGTGGAAATGTACCGGGCCCTTCCCAGTCGATCCAGGAGCTCATCCACTCGAGGCATTGGGTACCCGTCGAATTCCGAGACTTTGTTGAGGCGACGAAAGTCGTTACAGAAGCGGAGGGTGCCATCTGGCTTAGGGACCAGGACAATTGGGCTGGACCATGGGCTGCGTGATGGCTCAATCACCCCTAACTTCAGCATTTGTTGGATCTCTTCCTCAATAGCCTGCCGGCGAGCCTCTGGGATCAGGTAGGGCCGTTGCTTAACGACGACCCCTGGTGGCGTTTTAATGTCATGCTGGAGAAGGTGGGTTTGCCCGGGGACTGTGGAGAACACATCAGAAAACTGACCGATCAGGTGTTGCAGCTCAGCCTTCTGTACGGCGGCCAGGTCGGGGTTAACATCCACCAGTACTGGTTCCACGGTGGCGAGTGTGATGACCTGTTCTCTGGTCCCCACCCACTTCTTCAGTAAGTTTATATGATACAACTGCTCTGGGTTCCTTCTCCCCGGTTGGCGCACTCGGTACGTCACTGGACCGATCCTTTCTACCACCGTGTAGGGCCCCTTCCAGGTGGCCAGGAACTTGCAGGCTGCCGTGGGAACCAGTACCATCACCCGATCGCCCGTTTGGAATTCCCATGGCTGAGCCGCTCGATCATAATGGCGCTGTTGGGCCTGCTGAGCTTTCACCAGGTGTTCCCGGACTAATGGCATGACGCGATCGATTCTCTGCCTCATTTCGGCGACATGCTCGATGAGGGATCGCTGTGGGGCGGGCTGCTGTTGTTCCCAAGACTCCTTCGCTACGTCAAGCAGCCCTCGAAGTTGTCGGCCGAAAAGGAGCTCGAACGGAGTAAAGCCGGTGGACGCCTGGGGGACCTCTCGGATACCAAATAGGACATAGGGCAGCATCAGGTCCCAGTCCCGCTTATCCTCCGCTGCCACCCGCCGTAACATTTGTTTGAGCGTCTGGTTAAATTGCTCGACGAGCCCGTCCGTTTGGGGGTGGTAGACGGTCGTCCGTAGCTGCTTTACCCGGAGCAGCCGGCAGAGGTCAGCCATTAGCCGGGACGTAAACGGTGTTCCCTGATCGGTCAGAATTTCCGCTGGGATGCCGACTCGGCTGAAAAACAGGAACAGCTAGTGTGCGATGTTTTTGGCTGTGGCTTTTCGGAGAAGTACTGCCTCTGGGTACCGGGTGGCGTAGTCGACGATCACCAGGATGTGCTCGTGTCCCCGGGCTGACTTTGGCAACGGCCCCACCAGATCCATCCCGATGCGCTCGAAGGGCACCTCTATGATGGGCAGCGGAATGAGTGGCGTGGGGGGAGGTGGTCTGGGCGAGGTCTTCTGACACATGGGGCACGCTTGGCAGAACTGTTTCACCTCGGCTTCCAGGCCAGGCCAATGGAAGCGATCTCGGATGCATTGGGTGGTGTTAGCCGCGCCGAGATGTCCAGCCAACGGGTGGGCATGCGCTAACTGCAGGACGGTCTCCGTCTTTGCGCGGGGCACCACCAATAGCCTTTTTTCCTCCCCCCTCCGCTGGGCGACACAATAGAGCAGGCCGTTCTCAACAACGAAGTGTGGGAGAGGATGGGGCTTTGGCCGCATATCCTTGCCATCCACTGTACACACTTGCGACCAGCAGTGTTTCAGGCGGTCGTCCTCCCGCTGGGCGTGGCCAAATGAGCCCCCTCCCGTAACCTGTTGGAAGACATCATAAAACACGTTAGGATTTTGGGAAGGGGACTCACCATCTCTCCCACTGTCGGAGGCCAAGAGAACGGGGCGGCGGCGGGGTTTCTTTGCTGCACGTCGCCCTCGGCGACCCCCTTTTGGGCTGGCAGGCTGTGTGGCCGCGGTTAACAAAGCCTCAAATCCCGACCAGTCTCTCCCCAGCAAGACGGCCACGGGCAGATCCTTCATAATACCGACCTCCACTGGCCAGGATCCTGGGGCTGCTGAAATGGTCACGCGGCGGGCAGGCACCTGCCGTGTGTCACCATGCACACATGTTATGGGCAGCCGGGACTTGGTTTCGCTGCGGGGAGGAAGGATTTGTGCTTGGACGAGGCTGACGGCGCTGCCCGAGTCCAACAACGCTTTAAACGGCCGGCCGTTGATCTTTATCATCGCCTCTGGGGCTCCAGTGGGCAGATCTTGATGTAGAATACAGCCTGCCAGCCATGTTCGGGCGCGAGGAGAAGACGGCGCCGTGGGCATTGACTCATCCGGTGGATTGGGGGCCGCCGTCCTGTCTATTTGTCGCGAGATGCCCTCTGGCCAACTGGGTGGCCTGAACCCTTGGGTCCGGTAATGGAACGCGCTGGCTGGCGGCCGTGCGGAGGGCGGTCATCTCCCGTTCGGCCTCGCCCTGCCGTGTGGCAAGATGCTCGACTATTTGCTGTTGGCGAATGCCGACCTCCGCTAGTCGCTGGAGGAGTTCGTTCATCTCGTGGGGAGGAGCAGCCGCCTGTCGGGGAAAACGAAGAGAGGGGTGGATGAGTAAATGGAGATCACTTGTCGGTGAAAACTTCCACTAATCTGCCCGCATTCTCCACCACTGTGACGGGGTGGAAGAATCACACGACAAGGAGAGCTCAAAATTAAATACCCCGGAGGGTGGATTTTATTCTCAACAAAGCAGTGAAGTGCAGAGTGGGTTGCTGAGGTGAGTAGGTGCTCTCCGTGCGGGATTCCAGTGGGTGGTGTCTCCGTGCGGTGCTCGTGGCGGTGCTGATCGGTCACACACTTGTTTCTGGAAGTCAAAGGAGAAAACACGTTAATTCTCAGCATAGGGGAGATCCCTCTCTCCCTTCTGCCCAGCCTCGCACGGCTTATCTAGCCGCGGGCAAATGAGTCTCAGCTGTGGCCGATCAGCCCGTGATGAGCGGGTGCAGGTGTTCCTCATCCGTCTCCAGGGCAACGCTGATGTGCGTTCGGGACGCTCGTCACAATATATTTATTTATTTATTTATATTTGCTTTTTTTACATTTCTTTGTACATTTCTTTATTTCAAATCAAGTCAGCTTTTCCATTCCATACTGTTGCAGCCATTAAAATAGTTCAGTTTTGTTTTTAATTGCAAAGATATTTTTCTTATTGTTTCATTAATTAATTTAGAAAAATGTTTGGAACATTTTTTTGTTTGTTAAATTCAAGTTTTTTTTTTTTCGTTTTTTTTTCGTGTGACAACCAAGCGGATAGCGGCAGACAGCTGAGTTGATCACGTTTGATCAATTTAGCCTTCTCAAATCATCACGACTTGCTTAAAATAAAATATGTAGATATAAAACACTTAATGCATATTACAATGTTAGTTAACCTAGATTTAACCTAGATAAAGTTGCGCTGTTAGGTGTACATTTAAGCATTTGTGCGGAGAGTGGAAGCTAAAGCGTGTAATCCTTGGAGGCGCCAGCACGAACACTTCATCTTGTTTTTCATAACAGTGGAAACAACTTGAAGTCATTTTTGCTCATACAGATAAGACTAATACTTCATTAGGAACTGTAAATGGTTTACCCTTATTTTTGTGTGCACTCACAATATCAACAAAACGATGTGCTTTTGTAAAATAGAGAAAACAAACAGGATGCGCTTGCCGTCTCTGTCTGTGTGAACACGTAATGGAAAAGGGAAGTTGGTAGTCCAGTGGTAGAAGCTAGTTAGTGAAATCCCAGATTGCGGTGTTTTTTGTTTTTTTTATAATAATAAAATAATATATAAAATGATTAATACAGATGTGCGTATTCTGCAGTTCGCTGGTTTGTTACAGCATTTTTTTCTCTTTTAGATAGAGCATGTCCATTTTACACTAAGCAACAGTAGTGTGACTGAATTCAGTCCAGCTGGAGGGGGGGTGGCGTTTCGTGGTAGTTCTGTAGATTCATTCTGGGGGTTGAAATAAAGGTGTGAATCGCTTGCTCTTTCATATGAAGAGTGACTGATGAGCGTTTCAAACTTGCAGAGCAGGTTTAGGCAAGGCATAGCGTTCTTTTTCTGAGGTAAATTCTGGGTTGTTCCTCTCAGTGTCTTTTTCAAAAAATGAAAAGTAGCCAAGATGAACTTGATGAATCTTCACACTTTGTTTATTGAGGCGATGTGGGCATTTACATGTCCACTTGTCTCACGTGGATAATTATATGAACAGTGCACACAGTTCGTGGGCATTATCACATTACAGATAATGAGCTCAGGACAGGAAAAACTGTTCCTTGCATTAGTTTCATACAGATTACTTTAACACAGAATATTTGTTTTCGATAAGACACTTCAAGCATTCCATAGATATATTCCTCATGTCTGTGTGTCAAGTATCTCTGAGTTTCAGTTCATTTTATTGACACGTTTCAGAATGATATTCGCGGAGACTGAGATGGCTGAAAGCACACCCTGTATATTTTATTTATTTCACAAAAGCACACTGTTTTGTTGATATTGTGAGTGTACACAAAAGTAGACCCTTTACAGATTCAAATGATGTATTGCACTTATATTACGGAGCATTTTAAGTTATTTTCGCTGTCATCAGGAAAAAATGCAAGTGACTGCACCATTGTCGACCCCAGAAGGTTAACCCTGGGTGTCTAGTGACAATGTAGAAATACTTTGTGCCAGTTTTTAAGTTTCTGATTACTTTACTTTTGTGACTGAGACTATAGAGAATAACAGCACAAATGACTGTGTTAGTGATGTCTGACAGCCAAACTAATGTAATGTGGACTGTTGCTGTGTGTGTCTGTAGGTTGTCTGGCTGTATGGTGACAGAGGAAGGCTGTGTTTATTTGTCTTCGGCTCTGAGTTCAAACCCCTCACACCTGAGAGAGCTGGATCTGAGCTACAATCACCCAGGAGATTCAGGAGTCAGGCTGCTCTCTGAAAAACTCAAGAATCTGGACAAACTGAAGTATGTTGAACAGCAAGTTTTTAGGTTTTAGTATTTGATTTTGAACTACTCAGTGTCTCTATGTAGATAGAAGTCTAGGAGTTTCTAGAGGACACAGCAATATAGCAGATTTAAAGAGCATTAGTCTGAGACCTGCCACACCACCACAAACACCAAGAGCAGTATTAACTCAAACAAAATAAATAAGCAGCAACCATATAAACTCTTTTTTTTAAAAGTTATATTTATGCCTTTAATGAAAGACGACAGTGGAGAGCAATGTACCTTACATTGAAATGATGTTGATTTCATTTGGTTAAATGACAACACACAATCAACAACTACTTCCTACTTGTTTTTTAAAATCTCAAATACTTAAAAAAAATAAAATAAAATTATGAGAATGATATTTATTGCCAGGTATGTTTACACATACGAGGAATTTGTTATAGTGACAGAAGCTCCACAGTGCAACAGAAAGACAGCAACAGGACAGGACACAGATAATAAAAAGAATAATATACAAATATACAAAATAGGCAATGTACAAAAAAGCAAAAACAATATATAATATAGACAATTATGTATGTACAGGTATGATATGTGCAAATTTGAAATGTAAATAAGTATGTGTGATGAATAATGATGTATAATAGTGTTGTGTGTCGCACGTTATTGTCAAGTGTTCATGAGATGGATTGCCTGAGGGAATATAATACTGTATATATATATATATATATATATATATATATATATATATACGTATATACACACACACACACACACACACATATATATATATATATATATATATACACACACATACTTCAACGATTTATATACTCCAAAGTGTTTATTATAAATAATGTCTATTTCTAATAAATAACAATGACAGCTGAATGTGATGGTAGGTAAATAAATAAATAAATAAATATATATATACGTATATATATATATATATATATATATATAAATATTAGTTTTGTCACAGTACCAAAATTTCAGTATTCGGTACCGATACCAGTGAAAATCCACAGTTCTCGGTACCAATTTTGGTACCAAAGCAAAACGCTAAAACATGCTAATTAAAAAACATACCATTTTTATTAATAAAGTCAAACAAAAATAAAATGTACAAAAATCAATGCCATTCTTTATATTTATTTAAAATTGTGTTTCAAGTTATTCCGCAACTAATAAAGTATGAAAAACAGTAAACAAGTTTCACCCAAATTTAATTTGTCTTTTAATTAATGAAATTTAAACACATTTTATTTTTGGGGTAAATAAAGGAGATTTACTGTTAAAATGAAAATATGGAAGAAATATTGTGTGATTATTTCTTTAAAAATAAAGATTTATAAATTTTTTCAACAGTAGTAATAGTATCACATACATTCTACTAAATAATAGTAATATATTTCTGGCACAATGTCTTTAAGATAAACTTTTATTTTGACGGGTTGCCGTGAATATCTTTACATTTCTGTGTGTGTGTGTAGCTATATGATATGACGCTGGTTTTACGCAACTGAAATGGTAAAATGCTCGTGAAGTGACTCTCAGAGCAGTTCTGGAGATGTTGTTTATGTATTTATGTCCTCATTGAGACGGTAGATGATGAAATCACCGCGAGCATCAGGCACGCTTCAGTGTAGCTTATGTAGTAAAAAAAAACGCGTGTCTCTGCCATTCATTCATTCACTCACACAGAGACTCTCAGAACATGCAGGATTCATATTTGAATCAACTTTTGCGGCTTAATATTTACAGATACTAGTCCATGTCGCAATTTGATTTAAATGTAATGACCTACTTTTGATTAATTCATCCAAACTTTGAGAAATTCCGTGACATTCCGTGCTAAACTGTAAATTCCGTTTTTATAACTGGATTCCGAGATTCCGTCCGCATTTTCTGCGTCGCAGAAATCATAGGGCTGTAGGGGTCAAGAACCGGGTTGACCGGGTACTCGGTACCACTTGACAAAACCTAGTACCGTGACGTTTTAATTTTTTTAGTACTGACTTGGTACCGAAGTACCGGGTCTTTTGACAACACACATATATATAAATGTCCAAATTGGTCCCAAAGTGTCAATATTTTGTGTGGCCACCATTATTTTCCAGCACTGCCTTAACCGTCTTGGGCATGGAGTTCACCAGAGCTTCACAGGTTGCCACTGGAGTCCTCTTCCACTCCTCCATGACAACATCACGGAGCTGGTGGATGTTAGAGACCTTGCGCTCCTCCACCTTCCGTTTGAGGATGCCCCACATATGCTCAATAGGGTTTAGGTCTGGAGACATGCTTGGCCAGTCCATCACCTTTACCCTCAGCTTCTTTAGCAAGGCAGTGGTTGTTATGTTGGAATACTGCCCTGCGGCCCAGTCTCCGAAGGGAGGGGATCATGCTCTGCTTCAGTATGTCACAGTACATGTTGGCATTCATGGTTCCCTCAATGAACTGTAGCTCCCCAGTGCCAGCAGCACTCATGCAGCCCCAGACCATGACACTCCCACCACCATGCTTGACTGTAGGCAAGACACTTGTTTTTGTACTCCTCACCTGGTTGCCGCCACACACGCTTGACACCATCTGAACCAAATAAGTTTATCTTGGTCTCATCAGACCACAGGACATGGTTCCAGTAAACCATGTCCTTAGTCTGCTTGTCTTCAGCAAACCTTTTGCGGGCTTTCTTGTGCATCATCTTTAGAAGAGGCTTCCTTCTGGGATGACAGCCATGCAGACCAATTTGATGCAGTGTGCGGCGTATGGTCTGAGCACTGACAGGCTGACCCCCCCCCCCCCCCCCCACCCCTTCAACCTCTGCAGCAATGCTGGCAGCACTCATATGTCTATTTCCCAAACACAACCGCTGGATATGACGCTGAGCATGTGCACTCAACTTCATTGGTCGACCATGGCGAGGCCTGTTCTGAGTGGAACCTGTCCTGTTAAACCACTGTATGGTCTTGGCCACCGTGCTGCAGCTCAGTTTCAGGGTCTTGGCAATCTTCTTATAGCCTACGCCATCTTTATGTAGAGCAACAATTCTTTTTTTCAGATCCTCAGAGAGTTCTTTGCCATGAGGTGCCATGCTGAACTTCCAGTGAACAGTATGAGAGAGTGAGAGCGATAACACCAAATTTAACACACCTGCTCCCCATTCACACCTGAGACCTTGTAACACTAACGAGTCACATGACACCGGGGAGAGAAAATGGCTAATTGGGCCCAATTTGGACATTTTCACTTAGGGGTGTACTCACTTTTGTGGCCAGCGGTTTAGACATTAATGGCTGTGCGTTGAGTTATTTTGAGGAGACAGCAAATTTACACTGTTATACAAGCTGTACACTCACTACTCTACATTGTAGCAAAGTGTCATTTATTCAGTGTTGTCACATGAAAAGATATAATAAAATATTTACAAAAATGTGAGGGGTGTACTCACTTCTGTGAGATACTGTATATGTGTAGCAGAGAGGTTGGTTAGGGATGCAACGATACCAATTTTTCAGATCCGATCCAGAAAATTCTGAGTATCGGCCAATTCCGATCTGATACCAGCGTAGGTTTTTTTTTTTTTTTAATCAATGTAGAATTTCTATACTTCTGTATGGTGACTTGATCGTCATTATTTTGTGTGTTAAACACAATCTACTAAATATAGGCAACTTCATTTTAATGAAAAATAAATGAAAAAATATATAATCATAATCTATGACAAAAATACTATTATAAACTAGGTTAGTGGATAATTTAGCGGCAAAAGTTATTCTAGAAAAATCATGAGTGCACATATAAAATCTAAACATTTAGTGAAATAACATTTAGAGGGGAACATAAAAGTGAACAAGTGTAGGACTAAAGCTGGTAAAATGTTACACATTGCTCTTTGTATTGTTGTAAAATACATTAATGAAAACAAGAAAATGTATTTATATATAAATATAAACTATAAAATTAAAAAGACATTTCTTTTAAATGGAGTCATATCTATCATATGTCGCTGCCTCCCTTACTGTGCTATACATTAGATTATTGATAGCCCTGATAGGACAGAACAAGAAATGCTATAAATAATCTTTCATTGTGCAAAAGTATTATAATACAAAAAGCTCCAATAGAGAGTGGCACAAAGCGCTTATGCACATCCCGTGCACAGAATGATGTGCTTGAAGCAGCACAGAGTCACAGTGCTCCACATAGAGAAGTTCAAAGCACAAAGGAAATAGATATTGATGCGTAGTTTATTAAATCTGTGCGATGGTTTGAGCCTTTTCTTTTAACGGTTTTAAATCTCAGTTATTGAGCGCTCTTGAAGAGAGTTTCATCGTCTTGACTGTCGTAACTGAATGTGACCGTTTGAACGTTGACTGGAGGATGACAGACAGACGCAGCAGGGAGAAGTGTTTATGTGAACTTGAATTTAATGACTTAAATATTCATCTGTACCTCACATTAAACTATGGAATGGCTTCAGAACACTTGGACTTTGACTTTATGGCGCTTTATAATGTTTTTGTGCTTTCATGGGGCTTAATAATTACACAATAGTATACGCACAATAACGGATTTGGATCGGTCTCGTCTGACCGATACCTGATCTGCAGAAAATGACCGTATCGGAGCCGATACCGATACTGAGTATCGGATAGATGCATCCCTAAGGTTGGTGTGGTGTTGACAGGACTGGAATAAATGCTTGTTCAGGTCAGAGGTGAAGCCGTGGCCACACTGTAAAAAAAAATTGCCAGGAATTTACAGGATTAAAGAGTATTATTTTACAATAAATTACTGTATTCAGAAATGCACTGTGAAATCAATGCATGCTGGGTGATTTTCTTACAAGTTACTGAATGATCAGCAGAATGATGCGAACAGTAATTTACTGCTCTTGTTTTACTGTGAATTCACATTATAAAGTTGTCTTTAACTGTTCTTCCTGATACTGGAGGTTGAAATCATACAATAATACAAACAGCACTGCAAGTCCAGAGACAAAGTTGGGCTGCTCAACATCTACCGCTGGTTGCTAAGAGATTGACCTGAAAATAAAAAAAAGAAAGAAAATACTTCAAATAAACTATTGTGGGTTCCATTGTGGTTCTGTTTATTTGTCTATACATGCAGTCAATGCAGTGATGCATTTTGGTAGCCTGACTGGAAAACGCAATAGCCCCAGGACGTCGGGCTAGCAATTTTGCGAGCCCTGATGTCAATGTGTTATGTGTGTCTTATTTGCCATTTAAGTTGTTTTTGATTGTTGGATTAAAGGAAGGTGTGAATCAACATCTTAAGCAGCATTGAGTGACTGTGATTGATTTAATTTAATTTATGTTCGGTTAAACGAGCTAACTTAGATATAATTTAGCGAGCTAGATATAAACGAGCTAGATGTAACTTGGTTATGGGCTGTAACAGAATGACATGGTCAATGTTGCCGTATTATATGACGTATCAAAGTTACTTGGTAAAGAGGTGAGAATTGTTTACTCGGGATTTAAGTTAGCAAAAGTTCCCAAAATCAATCCATTCATGGAAACAATGTAGAAATGTAAATGAAAAAAAAGACTAGCTTACCGTATCGATACTCAGTCGAACAATAATCCATCTTCTCATGCTCAAAAGTCCATTTATTATCGTCTCAGACACAGGTTAGATGATTCAGATGACAAATTATCTTCCCGTCTACTCACGCAGCGTCATCCATTGTTTGCTGCGTCACAGGCAGCTAACGCTTGAAATGCAAAACGAAGCTCACAAAACTACTCACAGATTCACAAACCACTGGCTTATCTTAATAATGCGAATAATTATTCTGTTCAATTAAATCCCGCTGATGAATTTAGTTTGCCTGTAGTACACTGTACACATCACATTTGAATTGATCGCAAAAGAAATCTATCCCACAATGCAATGCATTTACCATATGATACTGTATTACAAATTTAGCAGGCTGAAAACAGAAAACTGCTGTATATTTACAGACATTCTGTAAAATACACAGCATGTTACTGTTTTATAAAAATACAGCATAATACTGTTAGAAAATGCCTGTAAATTTACAGTAAAGTTTTACAGTGTAGTGAAGGAACTGCTGAGAAACGTCTTTGAAAAATGTGACATCAATACTCGACAAACAAAACAACAATGGTTAATACTCAACAAATAAAAATTAAACAACACAAACTGCTAAAAGCGAACAAGTTCAATGGCACAAGTAAGACCAACAAGAATTAAAAACTCTACAGCATGATCTATATTTATGCTGCATTGCATGCTGGGAACTGTTACGTCTTTGTAGATCTAAGGGTGTAAGAGATAACATTTAGGTTGTAACAAATTTTGCGTGGGGATGGTGGCAAGAGACCAAACTTCAAACAAAGTATTGCCAAAACAAAGTGGTATTTATTGTACAACCATGCAGAAATCAATAATAAGAAATATATATATATAATAAACTACTGTATTTACACAGCAAATCCCATTAACAAACCAAAACAAATAAATAAACCCAAGGGAAAAGGAACACAAACGGTGCCAAAGTAAAGAAAATAACAAATCCCAACTACCTTACAATGAAACCTCTAAACTAACTAAAAAGAAAAAAAGAAAAAAGATCTTCAGCGTTTACATGCCATAACTAAACTGCTCAAACAAAACTTACAAGTGTGCCGTTCACTTCTAACCTGGTGTTTCTATACAGTAGTGTTTCTGCGTGATGCACTATGTAGGTCACATGACATCTTTTCTGTCCTCTTTTCCCTGAGATATGGGAAACTCGTGATCAGAAATCACAGAACGAATTACAAAATGTGTAATGGCATAGCAAAGGAATAACGTTAAATACACTGTAACTGTAACTAAGACAACAATCACCAAGGCTAGAAAGACAGCGAACAGAAAAGCAAAGTAGGAGCCCAAGAGACAGAGCGTTCACTCGAGCATCCTTTTAAACTGTAGCGGGAGATCTTGATTAGCAGCGAGGGCGTCGTCGTCACGCAGGTTAATAATGATTGACATCTGCCCGGACGAATGGCAATCCAGAGGTATGAGCCTAAGAAACGAACAGATCAAGAGAGAGGGAGAGCGCAAAAACACACAGGCACACCTATAGGGCCTTAACAGAACCTTCATAGTACATAAGCACTGTAGAAACACAGTATGATGCTGTTTGTTTACAAGAAATGTCTAAGAGTGGAGTTAGATACAAAAGAAGTCCTACTGTGAAAGTAATGTAATTATTAACCTGGAGTATACTGTCATTTCACACTCACATTTTTAACAGTGCACCATTCACTTAAGCTTAATCATCATCCCTTTGGCCATCCTGCTCACAACTGCCATCCTCTTTTTTCTTGACAAGAACTGAGTTTATTTAGACACAGAACCATCTATTTATGTCCACAACACAGACTTTTCAGTAGAGGGAGTAAAAAAAATACAGAACCTTTCTGGCACCACAAGAGGCAGCTGCTACTGACCCGTCATCGCTTTAGGTGTTCATTTCATGGACTGATTTTATTTGGTTTAATGTGCTTTATACCAGTTCAGTCTCTGTGAAACCAAACAAGACCAATGGGAAAATCCCTGATGCTAGTGCTATTCTAACATGTTTAGCATGTTGCTAACATCTAGAATATTGCTACTATGTTTAAAGCATGGCTTAACATGTTTTATCTTGATTATATTGTTTTCAAAATCATTGGAAGCCAAGATCATAATCGAAAATATAATAAGACTCTGTGCATGTTTTATAGTGCGGATCATGGAGGAGAATCCAGAATTACAGCAGGACTACACAAATGTATGTACGCACACACACACACACACACACACACAGGTGGTTTAAAGGGGTCATGAATTGAGAGATCAAATGTTCCTCAATCTTTTGACATAAGGTCACTGTACTTAAAAAAAAAAATGAACTCAAAACTTTCTCATGAGTCTAAAAACAGCTTATATTGAAGGAAAGCTGCTAAAACGATTAGCTTTATCTTTAATAAAGTTTCAGACCACATCAGTAAGTATCTGGTTATTTGTTCGCTTCATTTTACCATGGATTTGTTTTAAACAAGACACAGTTTGAAACTAAAAGACGATGCTGTGTGACTATATTGGATCAGACAGTAATATCGCAACACACAAGTGAGAGTAATTGTTTTTATTACTATTGCTTTGTCTGTTATTACAGTTTGTTTGATATTTACTGAGTATTTATGTTTTAATCACAGCAGCGTCCATCTATAAAGGATGTAGTCATGCAGAAGTTTACATTTACATGAATACTTTTTTATACTGTAGAAAAAAATATCTAAACTTGATTTGCCACAAACAATGAAATACAAAATATGTAATACACATAAATGGCGTTAACAACATAACGACATAAACATCTTACTGTAGCATCTTCAGTTAAACACTAAAATAATAGTGTAAGCTAACTACTTCAAAAATACATAAAGAATAAATATAAATACAAATGATTAATAACAATGCTGTCGCAGGCTGTAGTATTCTTGGCATTTGAGGTGCAGGTTCATTCACTGTCTGACAGTTGTTTGACAATATAATATTTAGGTGCTACACAAGGAGAGTCACACTCCTGAAATGTTCTTGCTTGTGACGTGATTGGGATTTCTAGGGTCCAGCTCATTTTACAGCAGGGATCCATGTGATTTACAGTTACATGACCATAAATATCACACAAACCTGACAATACACTGCATTAGCAAGACTGAGGTGATTAAATAGTACTGGATCTTAAACACAACACAACAGAACTGAACCTGGAACACAGAAGGAGATGTTTAGCAGAATATCTAAGACTGGCCCTGATATTCTGCTAAACATCTCCATCTCTGTTCCACTAAAGAAACTCAGTCATACGGGTTTGGACAACATGAGGCTGATGAAATGACAGAATTGTAATTTTTGACAAACTATTCCTTTTAACAGCTAAACTTCAAGATTTCTAGAGTCAGATTGTAGTATGTACTGCTGCCATACATCAGTTTCACACGATGGAAAATAAGAAAATCAACAAGCAAAGTGATAATATTAACAGAATGACAGCAAATGAGACTCAGGATATAACATAACTTACTTCGACTTTTCCTTTTCCAGCTAATTCCGTGATTTCTAATAATATCTCTTGTGGTTTGTGTGATCCAAGGTTATTTTCTTAAACGAAAACTAAAACAAACTAAGACGAAAACGATTGATCAAAAAACATTCATAAACTGAAATAAAATAAAAAATATCAAAATAAATTTAAAACTAAAATGAAACGAAACTAACAACAGTTATTGAAAAACTAACTGAAATAAAATAATTATCAAAAATAAATAATAATTTTCGTAATCATTACGTTCTCACCCCTGGCGCTGTGTGGTGGTTTAAATACCCGTAAATGGCACATCATAGACGTGAGGTTATCTGACGGAGAGACGCAAAGCAGTTTAAAGCCGAGTTTTGCACAGCTCCTGTTTGGTAAACCCGCACCAGCAGTAACATTAGGCTACTTAACAGAACACCTGACCCGTTATCCGACAGCAGCACTGTATCCAACCCGTTTGACAAAGACCGCGACCTGAAACGCACCCGCATTAAATCTACTGCATCAGTAAGGCAAAATTATTCATTTTCTCATGTAACAAGCAATCAAACCAAAATTAGCCATTCTAAGTTGGCCATTATAAACAAATTACATTTTCGAATTAAATACAACACACATTTATTGCTTTTAATTATGATAATGTAAAGGCAACTTGTGTAGATTTATGGAGTAAAACAAAAGGCTTGACTGCTTCATTTTGGTGTATATTTGTATACTTTTTTCATCTAATCAATCTCAGCATGCTTTAATTTTGTGTCGCTAGACGTTTGCGTCACCAAGGTTAAATGAAGTCTTCCTTTGGTCTGTGCTATAACTGTCCCGACTTACTCAAGATGGCGCCGAGGATGGCAGCCGTGTTGCGAGCTCCGAGAAAACTCTGCAGGTTTTCGTATGTTTTGTTTGTTTTTTTGTTGTTTTACGTGTTAGATGTTGTTAGTATAACTGTCTACGATAGAGACACGCTTTTAAACATCGGTTCTTACGTCGCGCAACGCAAACCGGACTTTGAGTTCCTGAACGCCGGTGGATTGTTTACAGACACCGCATCAGAGCCCTTTGTCTGGAACGCACGACCACGACGAAAGAAACGCAGCTGGAAAAGAGGGAAGAGAGCTGGCGTTCTTGTCAGACTGAGACGCCGTGCCTTTCGACCTCCTCTCCCAACCATTTTGCTGGCTAACGTTCAGTCACTGGATAACAAACTCTGTGAACTGCGTGCGCGCATCTCATACCAACGAGAAACAAGGGAATGCTGCGTTATTTGCCTCACAGAAACCTGGATGTCTGCAATGGTTCCAGACTCAGCCATCGAGCTTACAGGGTTCTCCGTACACCGCTCGGACAGAACGAAAGAGCTCACAGGGAAAAGCAAAGGTGGGGGCGTTTGTTTCTACATCAACAACTCGTGGTGTGATGAAAGGAACCTACACTGTATTAAATCCTTCTGCTCCCCTGATCTGGAATTTCATACGCTTCTGTGTAGACCATTCTGGTTACCGAGGGAATTTACAGCGATCATAATCACGGCTGTATACATTCCCCCTCAAGCCAACACAGACCAGGCACTCAGGGAACTGTACGGAAATATAAGCGAGCAGGAAACCGCGTACCCAGATGCAGCGTTTATTATTACGGGGGACTTTAATAAAGCCAACTTCAGAACAATAGCTCCAAAATACTTTCAGCACATCACCATCAACACGCGTGGTGATCGTGTACTGGACCATTGTTACTCCCCCTTCCGGGACGCTTACAAATCCCTCCCCCGCCCACCTTTCGGCAAATCTGATCACTCCTCCGTTCTGCTTCTGCCTGCTTACAGGCAGAAACTGAAACGAGAAGCACCCGCCCTCAGGACAGTTCAATGCTGGTCGGACCAATCGGACGCTATACTTCAGGACTGTTTTGATCACGTGGACTGGGACATGTTCCGGGCAGCATCTGATGGTGACATAGAGGAGTACTCAGATTCTGTAACGTGTTTCATACGGACGTGTATAGAGGATGTAATTCCGACCAAAACAATACGCATCTACCCCAACCAAAAACCGTGGATTAACAGCGATGTTCGATCAGCCTTGTCAGCGCGGACATCTGCCTTTAAATCCGGAAACACTGACGATCGGAAACAAACCAGTTACGATCTCAGGAGATCCATCAAAGCAGCCAAACGACAATATAAAAACAAAGTTGAAGAACAATTCAACAACAACAACCCAAGAAGCATGTGGCAGGGCATCAACAACATCACAGGCTTTAAAGGGAATAAACCAGCTACTGTGAACATTGCTGCCTCTCTACCGGATGAGCTGAATAACTTTTATGCTCGTTTCGAGGCTCATAACACCGCCCACACAGAGTGCGCTCCCACGGCTGCTGCAGAAGAGGTGAGTCCACTATCCCTTTCTGTCGCGGATGTAACTCGATCCTTCAAACGGTTGAACATCCGCAAAGCTGTGGGCCCGGATGGCATCCCAGGCCGTGTGCTCAAAGCATGCGCTTACCAACTAGCCGGGGTTTTTACAGACATCTTCAATCTGTCCCTCTCTCTGTCTGTGGTTCCCTCATGCTTCAAAAAATCCACCATTGTGCCCATACCAAAGAAAAATAAAATCACATGCTTGAATGACTGGAGGCCCGTTGCTCTGACACCCATCTTCAGCAAGTGTTTTGAGAAGCTCATCAGAGACCACATCTGCTCTGTGCTGCCTGCCTCACTGGACCCACTACAATTTGCATACCGCAGAAACCGTTCCACAGACGACGCTATTGCCTTCACCCTGCACACGGCTCTCTCCCACCTGGAAAATAAGAACACCTATGTGAGGATGCTGTTCGTGGATTATAGTTCAGCATTTAACACCATAGTGCCTGCCACACTGGTTGAGAAGCTCCAGACTCTGGGACTGAACAGATCTCTGTGCAGCTGGATCCTGGACTTCCTGACAGGCAGAAGTCAGGTGGTCAGAATGGGCAACAACACTTCATCTCCGCTGATCCTCAACACTGGTGCCCCGCAGGGCTGCGTTCTCAGCCCACTCCTGTACTCCCTGTACACACACGACTGTACAGCTACACACAGCTCCAACGTCATCGTCAAATTTGCCGATGACACAACGGTAATAGGCCTGATCACCGACAACGATGAGACGGCCTACAGAGAGGAGGTGAGTACCCTGACTAAATGGTGCCAGGAGAACCACCTCTCACTCAACATCGACAAGACCAAGGAGCTGGTGGTGGATTTCAGGAGACAGAGCAGAGAACACACACCCATCTCCATCGACAAGACACCTGTGGAGAGGGTAAACAGCTTTAAGTTCCTCGGCGTTCACATCACCGAGGATCTCACATGGTCCACTCACACAGACGCAGTGCTGAAGAAGGCACATCAGCGCCTCTTCTTCCTGAGACGGCTGAGGAAGTTTGGAATGAGCCCCAGCATCCTCAGATCCTTCTACACCTGCACTGTGGAGAGCATCCTGACCGGCTGCATCACCGCCTGGTTTGGAAACAGCACCGCTGGCAACCGCAAAGCTCTGCAAAGAGTTGTGCGAACTGCCCGCCACATCGTTGGAGGTGAGCTTCCCTCCCTCCAGGACATCTACACCAGGCGGTGTATAAGGAAAGCCAGGAGGATCATCAAGGACTCCAGCCATCCATCCCACAGACTGCTCTCTCTGCTGCCCTCAGGGAGACGTCTCCGCAGCATCCGATCCCGCACTAGCCGACTGAGGGACAGCTTTTTCCCTCAGGCTATCAGGCAAATGAACAGACAGAACTAATTCACCCTACATCACACTCCCACTCACACAACATGCCACACACTGCACTTTACCGCCGTTCACTGGACTACACGCACACACTGCAATAATACAACCTATCTGCTATCACTGGATACCATACAATGCACATCCACGACATTGCATATGTATAATCTGTTTCACCTTTGTACAACTATCTACTGCACAACTAATCTGTTGTAAATCTATAATCTGTTGCCCTTAACATATCACAATGTTTAGATGTGTACATAATGTAAAATGTGTACATAGTGTATTGATAACTAAGACTGTCTTTATAGTACACTGTGTGTATTGAGTATGTGTATGTGTATTTTGCACATTGTCTTCTGTACAGTCTGTAAATATGTACTGTCTATATGTAAACTGTTTTGTTTTTTGCACTGTTTGGAGCACGCTCTCAAGAATTTCACTCACCAAGGCACTTGTGCTGTGGTGATGTGACAATAAAAGTGATTTGATTTGATTTGATTTGACTATTTTAAACCGGGCCTGTTACAGGTGAAAAAGGGGGGGGGGATCAATTTTCCAAGAGGTCCTATAGGTTACGGTGTAATAAATTGATTAATGCAGCAAAAATATATAAAAAGAAAAAAAGAAAGACAATGGATATCCCTTTTCCAAACTGTATTAAACTATCCACGCCAAATATTCACAAACACCATATTACACGCTTCACAAATATACAAATTCCCCCAGCAAACAGTCACAAAAACAAAACAAAAAACACAGTGTCCAGAATAGAAGAGCAGGGCTTTGAATACGGAATGTCCAGATATGCTGATGATGTTTTGTGCCAGTTTTGCAAATTAGTGCAATTCATGAGCAGTTTAACAGTCTTATCTGTTGATGAGAAGATAGATGCAATGTCGAAATCCTTGCAGAGGTAGGCCAGGAAGCTTTGGGTGCAATCCTTGGACAGGTGTAATCATGCACTCAAAGGAACACCAAAGTTGTTCATCCATTCCTCAGAGACGTTAGCATGCCACATTAGCATGAATTGGAACAAACAAAAATCCTCTAGAAAAGATAACTTATCAGAGTCCATACAGTAACCAAACAAACATAATACACAAAACATTAAACAGTAAACTCCACTAAAGGTTAAACTTAACAAAAGTACCCACAAATTACATATAGACAGCAAGGTGCAAAAATAGAACAGTAAACTTACTGGCAGTGTTGGGGGTAACGCATTACAAGTAACGTGAGTTACGTAATAATATTACTTTTTTCAAGTTACTAGTAAAGTAACGCATTACTTTTTAATTTACAAGAAAATATCTGAGTTACTTTTTCAAAAAAGTAATGCCAGTTACTTTTTTCCCATTTATTGACTGACAGTTATTGAAAAACTAACTGAAATAAAATAATAATTAACAAAAAAATAACATTAGTTTTCATAATCATTACGTTCTCACCCCTTGGCGGAAAAATATTTGAGCTGTGTGACAGTTTAGGGAAATACCTGTAAATGGCGCATCACACACATGGGGTTATCTGACGGAGAGACGCAAAGCAGTTTAAAGCAGGGTCCTGTACGGGTCCTGTTTGATAAACGTGCACCAGCAGTAGGCCTACTTAACAGAACACCTGACCCGTTATCCCACAGCAGCACTAATTTATTTCTGTACCAGACCAGAACCGTTTGACATAAAGACCGCGAGTCGCGACCCGAACCGCACACGCATTAATCTACAAAATCAGGTAGGCAAACTTATTCATTTTCTCATGTAACACAAGCAATCAAACCAACATTAGGCATTCTAAGTTGGTGCTTTGAAGAAAAACAGACACGCAGAGCAATGTGATAATTAACAGAAAAAAAAGATGAGAACGTGCCTTTCTGTAAACAATAGCTACAAAACTTAGCCTAGCATCTAGTGATCACTCTGTCAAACTTTAGAACAAATATGCATAGGCTAAATCACATCATACACACGCTTATAATTCTTCATAAATAAAGAAAAGAACATATTCAAATATGAGCCTTTACTGTTAAATACGATTGTCGTTATTACTGAATTTCATTAGTCATTAGTCATCATTCATTAGATGATTTATGCGCGGCTGTTCATGGAAAAGTGAGCAAAACATGACAATACCATGATTATGCTTAAATAAGAAAAAATACATCTAATATAACGAAATTAGGCTACATTTATCTTCATATTAATATCTCAACACACCATTAGATTACATTATCGCAACTTGTGTAGATTTATGTGTTTCAGCATGCGTTAATTTTGTGTCGCTAAACGTTTGCCTCAATAAGTTAAATTATGCTTAAGTCTTTCTTTGGCCTTCGCTCTGGAAGTGATCTGTTGATTCTGCTAAACTTAAATTAAAACCGAAACTAAACTATATAAAAACTAAATAAAAATGTGTTCACAAAATAAAAACTTAAGTAAAACTAACAAAAATATTAATGAAACTAATAAAAACTAAACTGAATTTTATAGCAAATTTGAAAACGATATTAAAATAAAACGAATTTAAAAATTCAAAACTATAATAACCTTGGTGTGAACATGCTGTTACTGTAGTTCTAGACTAAATGTGAATGTGCATTCATTCATCCCACTCGCAAAAAACAGATTTAGTATTCATCAAAATGAATTAAAATTGTGAAATGCAAACTCAGAATATGACGCAAACCTGCAATAATTAAATATGTGAAACAACACAAATGTATCTAATCCCATTTTATTAACCAATGTCTTTGCTGCTGACCTTTGAAGATCCAGTTCAACCATACTAGTAAGCAAAAATGACTTTAGATAAACTAACAATTGTGCTTCGTTGTTTTTTATTGCTGAAGAGTGTTAAACTTCTTCTCCCGCGTTCTACTGTACAGACGTGAATTTACTTTTCCTTCAGGCTGAGGTTTATTCATTACACTTTTTGGTGTGGAAGGGCTTTACATTTGCTATAAATAGAACTTCTTATATTAAACGCAAACAATCAAGCCCTGCTCATATTTAAAAAGTAACGCAAAAGTAACGTAACACATTACTTTCCATAAAAAGTAACGTAATTAGTTACTTTTTTAGGGAGTAACGCAATATTGTAATGCATTACTTTTAAAAGTAATTTCCCCAACACTGCTTACTGGTGAGCAGCAAATTAAACATTTCTCCCATCAGGATTGTTTGTACAACCAGGAAGCCATGAGGGATTCAAACAGAATCTGCTTCTTACTCTACTGCTTCCTGTCTTATACAGAAAAAGGGGAGGCTACAGGTGTCACCTAGAGGTCAGGATGAGCATAGCACCCTAAATAATCCTTGTAACAGGAGGTAACTGTTGCAGTGCTCTGGAAGTGATCTTTTAATTATGCTAAACTTGAATTATAAAACTAAAACTGGAACTAAACTATATAAAAACTAAATAGAAATGTTCACAAAATAAAAACTAAGCTAAAACTAACAAACTTATTAATGAAACTAATAAAAACTAAACTAAATTTCATTGCAAATTTGAGAACGATATTAAAATAAAACGAATTTAAAAATGCAAAACTATAATAACCTTGGTGGGATCTTCTCACACTGCTGGCATTCAGTCATTGTGGCCAGTTTTCCTTTGGTTATCTTAAAATGATTCTCTACGGCAGTAACTTTGCAGCACACTCTTTGTCCTTTCTGTGGGTTTTCAGTTTCTGTCTCACTCATACTAAGTACTGAAGAACACACTTTAGTGAGCTCTAGGTATTTGAGAGCTCATGTACTTACACTAGGGTTGTCACGATACCATAAAAATGTCTTACGATACTATACCAGCTGAAGTATCACGATACCAAGTAGTATCACGATACCATGCAGTATTGTGTTCATTTAAAATTCAATTCTACAAAATGAATCAAAATTTCATAAATAAATAGATGTAAATGAAAACAGACAATATTTTTCTCTGAATGCTTAATTAATGTGAATGAATGACTGGCTGTTGTTATCCATGAAATGATCTAAACAAATCTTAGCACTGCACAGAAGCTGCATGATGTGACATTTAGATGTGGCATTTATACATTTAGACTGTATTTATAATTGCATAAATAAAGTTATGAGATTAATGTTTTAAATACTAAATTCTGAATATAGAAATATGTTGGAAAATAATGTAATATGCCTACTTTTAGATGGGAAACTTAAAACGGCCAGCAGGTGGGAGAAGATCGTGATTGAATCACTGAGTCATTCAAACGATGCTTTCAAAACGGCTGAATCCTTCAGAAGTGAATCAAATGACTGTTTTTATGAATGGCTCAGTGAATCAATGATTCGCCCAAGACAACGCGGATTTGGATTCGAACACAGAAACGAAACAAAAACAGCACTCTTGCTCGTGTCATATAGCAAAACTGTCAGGAGCATTTTTTGCTTGCATATCTTGAAATTTCCAAGTTAGCAGCATGCATATTAAAACATAACATTATAAATGAATAAAAATAAATATATAATGATTGATAAGAACCAAGTGCAAAGCCGCTATGTTGATGAATGGAACTGCGTTCGTGATCGCAAAGATGCTTCCAGAAACTATTACACCTGTTCTAGAAGTGGTCAAATGAATAAAACTGCGATAATACTTTCTTGGAAGATATTATGATGTTGAATAAGTGATGCTTGATCTGCTGTTTTTTAAAATGACATCAGACGGTCTGAATCAGACCCTTTCTTCTGATAAACTGCAGCATGAACAACAACGTGCGAGAGCAACTTCTCATTGCAAACTGAACTGAAGCGTCGGAAAACACTCAATACAATATAAAGCGTATACACAGACTAAACTACAGAGCACAGCAGAAAGACATTTGGCAATCAACTTGTAATGTTTCTGCTGGCATGCATGTTCAAATGAACGTTTAAAACAGTGTTGCTGCCGTGCATATATCTTACGGTACTACCTTATGGACGATACTACCGTTTAAAAAATGCAATGGCATCGCGGGTATTTTTAAGCTTTAGTATCGCGATACTACCGTAGTACCGGTGTATCGTGCAACCCTAACTTACACTGATGCTGCTGTTCTAATGTAAACCTCTGGTACCTTCAGAAACATCTGAGCTTTTCTCAACAGGCATCTTCTGAACAGCTGCAGGATATCAGCTATACACTGATCAGGAAACTCAGAAACAACCCAAACCTCCTTAACTACACACGTCTACAATTTAATAATGTTAACTAGTCAAACACCTGATATCTGAAAACAACATTTCAAAAACACATTAAAAAGGACTTGGCCTGTTAAACATCTCTTCTTTTAAATTATGTTCATCAGACATGTATCATTGTAACGTTAGTTAGTGTGTAATGTTGCTGTTTGAGCATTAACAATATCTGCAAAGTTGCAGTGCTGAAAGTTCAATGCAAACGGACATATCGTCTTTTAAAATTCTGGAAGTTTAATGCCTACAAAAACGACTGGTAAGGGACTACAACGAGTTACTTCCCGGGTACGATACGTCACGAACCCAGATAAACCCCGCCCCCAGGAACACGCAGCAAAGGGGGCGAGGCCATGCTGCGCTGCTTTAGAGAAGAGGAAGAGAAAACTATGGGTGCACGTAAAAATCTTCATATATGAATCGCGATTCTGTCTTCTAACGATTCTAATGGATTCCAAGTTTTAAAATCAATGTTCTAAAGCAACTGTTCTTAATACTGTTCCT
This sequence comes from Schizothorax lantsangensis, assembly GCA_027422415.1. Classification (NCBI taxonomy): domain Eukaryota; kingdom Metazoa; phylum Chordata; class Actinopteri; order Cypriniformes; family Cyprinidae; genus Schizothorax; species Schizothorax lantsangensis. The sequence goes on from CM049842.1 coordinate 49,189,694, forward strand.
CGCGTCGCCCTGCTCTTCACACGCCCTGTCTCTCTCTCATTCAGATCGTCAGATCAGCTCCAACAAACTAGCAGTGAGAAGAGTTATACATGGATGCGTGTGCGGTTGCCGTACTGTATTAAAGCTTTAATAAGAATAAAACCGTATATTAAAAGCTAACATAAGCAGTAGCATAATAACAGCATATCTAAAAGTATGAGACCACAACATCAAACATACCATTAAGAGCCGTGCTTGCACAGGTTCTGCGCGATCCTCTTCACTAACATCCTCCGAGTCTCATTGGGGCTCAAATTGATAAGCAATATACAGGACGCCATTGTTTACAATAGAACCGGAGCACATACCGCTGAGGCGAGGGACATTCAGACGCGCAGTAGAGGCGGTTTAGCGAATCACAACACACTGAGCCAGCTAACCAATCAGAGCCCATTGCGTATTTCTGAGGGAGGGGCTTCATAAAAACAGGAAATAATCCTAAATTTGTTAGAGACTGGACAGGGCGGTGAGGAATAAAGGTAAATTATGTGAAAAATAATGCCTTTTTTTAAAAAACGAAGCATTAACAAATGTTAGACTGCACCCTATAAACACAATCAAGCCTAGAAAAAAACCAGTCAACCACCCCTTTAATATGAAAATATCAACTTATTGGTACAGAATACTGGAGAATCCCTAATTTCAGTAATATTCAGTTAGAAATGTTGCACTAATATGTGTTTTTGGTTAGAAATGAAGCATCAGCGTATGTTCTAACAGGAAGACTCAAATTCCACGTCATTCATTTATACTAACAGGTCTGGCCAATCTCTGCTTGACAATTGGAGTATTTAAGCACTGAACTCGGTTTCATTTTTTGCAGTTGACGACACTGATGTTCCCTGCTCAGTCACGCAAGCTGTCGCCCGATTTATTGCCCGACTTTTCTCGGGGTTCTATAGTATGAAGTTTGTTCTCTGCGAAAGATTTGCGAGTTCGGCATTCATTTAAAGAAGCCGTATCATTGGTATCGTGCAACAAACTGACGTTGCGGCGATTGTTTGCGGCTTGGTCGGATTGCTATTATATAGAGGGGTTTCACGGCGGAGGATGTAAAACATTGCCAGAGCATTCGATTTCATGTCCGTTGTCACTTCCGAGTGCCCGCCGGGAACACCGTCTCAACCATCAAATTATTCTCGCCCGAACGCTCACGTAAACTTTCATCAAGTTTTCCGAGCCCTTTTTTAAAAAAAAACAAAAAAAAAACAGTTGTTTGTCTCTCTGCATTCTGTCTTCATCTCTACCTCAACCTACCACACTATGATAAGTATTCATATTGTTTTATGCACTTGTGGCGGATGGGTCTAGAATTGTTCTTTGAAAAAACATTCTCTTATGTATTCAAGACAAATCGCTCAGTTAAAATCGAGGAGCAAAAAAAATAATAATAATCTGTTTTCCAACAAAAGACATCTCATTCAGTTACATCCAGTATTTGAATCTATTTTCTTATCTGTTGGGCTTTCATATCATGAGGATTAATTGTTATAGGCCTATAATATTTACGCTGATAAAGTATATCTCGTTTGTATTATTTTCTCGCGAAAATATCTGGGCCCGTATTCATAAAGATTCTAAGAATCCTCTCAGAGAGCTCCTAATTTAGCTTAAAAATTTCTAGCTAGGAGTCTTAGCTTAAAAGTGATTCAGGACCAATCTGAGAGCAACTCTGAGCGAGGAAAAGCCAAAAACTTTTATCTTAGTGAGGAGGCGGGGCTGACCCCGTTGCTAGCTATGACACAGTCTTTTGAAGACTGTGATTGGTTGGTTGTCCAAGAAGGAAGTAAGAGCGCTTTTAAGAGTAGGGTTTATTATAAGCCTTCACTTTGAAATTACAAGCGTAATTTTTCCTGTTTTCCTCTCTCTCTCTCTCTCTCTCTCTCTCGCGCACACACATTATATTCTTTATTTTTTATTTACCATGCTGTCATAATTAACGTATTTTATAGGGAATGAACAGCGACACAACAAGTTTCTGAAAGTGCTGTAACAGACCCAAATCATCGCTGCTGCATAGTTGCATTTTTCCAGTTGCGAAATATGTTAATGTAGTTAATGTAGTGATTACGTCCATTTCTGGTGCTATGGCATTTCTGCGCAGTGTCAGGGATGTTAACATGTCTTTAATAAGATCTGTCACAAACATGATCCCTGCACGATCTAATGTGTAGCATCTTATTAACTCACTGTCATGCATTGTGTGCAAAACATTTCTTCTCCCTCTTCATGTTTCATCCATTTTCTCCGCTGCTAAAGAAACTCTTAAGCCTCTTAAAAGTCCTCGTCTGTACTCCTAACAATTTCGGTCCTTAAGACCTCTTTTAAGGGTTAAGATGCTTTCTGAATGACTTTTTTCTTTACTAGGATCTTTTCTTTAAATTTAAGAGGAAACACCCACATTTCTAAGAATTTTCTTAGAATTTTGTTACTAGGAGCAACTCTTAGCACTAAGATTTTTCATGAATACGGGCCCTGGGCCCGTATTTATCAAGCCTCTAAGAATTACTCTCAAGAACACTGCTAAGAATTGACTTAAGTGGAAAAAAATTCTTGGCTCAAAGCTGCGATTAAAAGTTAGTTATCAATCATCTCAGTCGTAATTTAAGCGAAGTGTAGGACTAAATCTTAAGTGTCAGTCTTAGAGATGATTCACGACACTTTGCTGTGCCACAAACGGGATTTTGGATGACGACATACGCATGGACCAATCACTGAATAGATTTCCTTAATTAAGAATATTCTCAGATAAATTTACATTGAATGGTTAAATTCCTAATAGGAGTTTACATTCAACACACATTTGACAATAAAGACTTTTCAAGAGAACACATTATGGCAAGGAAACGAAGCATCATCACAACTTAATTTAGGGTGCCGATAGATGATAGTATAGTGTATCGACTGTTGCTGATGCCTTTGACGACAGCGAGACGATTATTATTATTATCCGTCAAAAATAGACTTTAATCTTTAGTGATGCAGCGCGGAGAGCGGCTTCAGAAACTTGCCACGACGCGGCTGATCAGCTCCGGTGGCTGTGGAGCTGTAACGCGCTGCAGACGTGTGCAGTGTAAATAAGGGGTAAGAGATTTATTCATCATACAGTGTAGATCGTATAATACTCGCGCTAGACTGAAGTCAGTTATGATGTTGTTTGGTAATGTAAATGTTCTTTGCTCGTTTTGAATAACTGAGGAAGTGTAACTTGTTTGATTAACTGCTCGTCGCCAAACATTTCAAAGACATTCCTCCTCTCCTGAAAGATCCGCGCACGTCTCTGTCTCTTCAGCGCCATCACAAGCCCCTACTGGCAACTCCTAACCACTTGAGAGACCTCTCCAGCTGTCTTAAATAACTGGGAGAGTAAGAGTGATTCTTAGCTTTAAGAAATTTGATAACTTGCTTTTATACTTAAGTTTGAAAGTAGGAGTAAATTTCATGAATTCTCAGCACTTAAGACTAAAATGGCACTTTGAGAAGCTTGATACATACGGGCCCTGATGTCTAGCACACCTTTAAGCCATCTGTTGTCTAATCGTATATTTGTCTTTGCTCCTTCAGTCATGTTCTATTTGCGTTTATTCTAATACAACAATCTCCAGATACCTTGTTCCGGAACGTGGTAAGTTTTACGACTTTTAGTCTTGTTGCCAAAAACTCATCACCAAACACCAATGACTTGTACATACACTATATAGACAAAAGTATTGGGACACCCCCTTCTTTAGAACAGAAAAATGCACTTCCAAATCTGTGGCAACAACGATGGGAACATAATTCATGTATTTAAAAATTGTATTTCCATCTCTGTTGCAACAGTTTTGGAAGTGTCTAAAATGACTGAACCCATATGTACAAGTCATTGGTGTTTGGTGATGAGTTTTTGGCTCAAGGTCTGCATTTACAGTCACACCAGAGGTGTTAAACTGGGATTAGGACTTGGTTTTATGCAGATCAGTCAAGTTCTTCCACACTGACTGAATCAATCATTTTCTTTTTGAACCTTGCCTTATACACAGAGACATTGTCATGTTAGAATAGAAAAGAGTCCAAACTGTTGCTATAATATTAGAAGCACACAATTTCCTAGAATATCATTATATGCTTTAACATTAAGATTTGTACTCATAGAAATTACTAAACCTGTTCATTAGAAGGGGGCGACCCAATACTTTTGGCAATATAGTGTACATTTGCATAAAGCATCCATATTTATCCATGCCCATGTTGATTAGAGTATTAAAAATTTGAAAAGTATTGATTTAAGGTACATTTAGAACAAATAAAAAGGTGCGATTAATTGCGATTAATCGCAAGTTAACTCATGACAATCATGCGATTAATCACGATTAATTTTTTTAATCGATTGACAGCCCTAATATTTAACTTACAGATCTCAGCTTAAGTTTTACTTCAGTTTGTTTTCTATTATATTCCATTCTATCAGTTTAAATAGTTTGTTTTGATATTATATTATATTATGTTAGGCCTATATTATAAACCTAATAAATAAGTGACCTTGTTTTTTAATGTAGTCTCTTGCTCATCAAAGCTGTATTTATTTAAAAAATACAGAAAAAACAGTGATATTGTGAAATATTATTGCAATTTCTAATATTGGTTTCCTATTTTAATACCTATACTTTAAAATATAATTTATTCCTGTGAAGCAAAGCTGTATTTTCAGCATCATTACTCCAGTCTTCAGTGTCACATGATTCTTCAGAAATCATTCTGAAATGCTGAATTATTATCAGTGTTGCTGATCTAATATGCTGATTTACAACAGTGAAACTGTTGTGCTGCTTAATATTTTTTGGAACCTGTGTTACTTTTTTCTTTGATTCTTTGATTAATAAAAAGTTAAAAAGAACAACATTTATTCAAAATATAAATCTTTTCTAACAATATAAGTCGTTACTATAAATTTTATTCATGTAACACATCCTTGCTGAATAAAGTTTCTTTAACTTTCTTTAAACTTTTTTAAAAAGTATCTTTAAAAAGAAAGAAAAAAAATAATGACCCCAAACTTTTGAATAGTGTATATTGTAACACAAAATCTCTATTTTGAATAAACACTGTTCTTTTTAACTCTTTATTTAAAAAAAAAAAAAATCACAGGTCCCAAAAAATATTAAGCAGTACAACTGTTTCAACATTAATTATAAATCAGTATATTAGAATGATTTCTGAAGGATCATGTGACAATGAAGACTGGAGTAATGATGCTGAAAATACAGCTTTGCTTCACAGAAAGTAATTATATTTTAAAGTATATTAAAATAGAAAACATTTATTTTAAATTGCAATAATATTTCACAATATTATTTTGTGAAATAATAATCAGTTTTTTTTAGCAAATAGATAGGCTACAGCTTGATGACACTTCTTTAAAAAAAACTTTACTGATCCCAAACTTTTGAACTGGAGTGTATTTATACTGTAAAAAAATGTTTTCTCAGGTAACCTAAAATGTACATCATTTAGTTACATCAAGAGTCAAATCAAATATAAATAGCACATTAAAGTTAAAAGTTAACACTTTTTTGTGTGTGCGCTGTACAGGTCTGGTATAAAGAATGTTTTTGCTCAGGTGCCCGAAATGTCCGCCCAATAGAGAAAAGTTTTGCTCAGCAAGAAAAAACATTAGAGGGAACATTGCCTGTAAATAGTAAAATAAAACTCTTTCCTTGATATTTGTTGATATTTGTGTATTGAAAATGTTTTTGATTGACATTTATGGTATTTTTTTATTTGGGCTAGTTCAACTAATTTTCAGGCTACCAAAATATGAAGAGACCTGCCTGAAGGGCTACCAGGGATTTTGAAATTTTGCGAGCCCTGCTGTATGATATTCTTTCGATGCATAACATATAGACTTATATTAAGAATTTTCATCATAGATTCCACCATAATATTTATTTGTTCTTCAGTCAAGGCTTGTTACACGTATGTAAACCGTTCAATATAAATTGCATATGTGCTCAGCATTCTGCATCAAAATTTGATCTGTTATTTTAGATAAAGTAAGCAGGACATAGCCTTTGGCTTCGGCAGGCATGTATCATCATACAGTGCCTAGCACTCTCTAGCTCTACAGTACCCCATAATTGTCCAGTTTAAATAAAATGTAACAGCAGAGAGATCTATTTTGAGCTATTTGTCAGATTTTAAGACCGCTTCGCTATTTTCACGAATACTGTTCGCAAACCTTGCTCTAGATCAAGACGATATCAATCAGCTTCAGGTACGTGCATATGTGTCTGCATTGGGTATATAGCTATAAATTGGCGTGTCTGCTTCCTATGTGATGGTGCATTGAAGTAGTCTATTCCTTTATTGTAAACGGTGCACGCAAAGGCCTTTCTATAGTTCTATTGTATGTATGTGTATGTATATATATATATATATACAGGTGCATCTCAATAAATTAGAATGTTGTGGAAAAGTTCATTTATTTCAGTAATTCAACTCAAATTGTGAAACTCGTGTATTAAATAAATTCAATGCACACAGACTGAAGTAGTTTAAGTCTTTGGTTCTTTTAATTGTGATGATTTAGGCTCACATTTAACAAAAACCCACCAATTCACTATCTCAACAAATTATAATACTTCATAAGACCAATAAAAAAAAAAACATTTTTAGTGAATTGTTGGCCTTCTGGAAAGTATGTTAATTTACTGTATATGTACTAAATACTTGGTAGGGGCTCCTTTTGCTTTAACTACTGCCTTGATTCGGCGTGGCATGGAGGTGATCAGTTTGTGGCACTGCTGAGGTGGTATGGAAGCCCAGGTTTCTTTGACAGTGGCCTTCAGCTCATCTGCATTTTTTGGTCTCTTGTTTCTCATTTTCCTCTTGACAATACCCCATAGATTCTCTATGGGGTTCAGGTCTGGTGAGTTTGCTGGCCAGTCAAGCACACCAACACCATGGTCATGTAACCAACTTTTGGTGCTTTTGGCAGTGTGGGCAGGTGCCAAGTCCTGCTGGAAAATGAAATCAGCATCTTTAAAAAGCTGGTCAGCAGAAGGAAGCATGAAGTGCTCCAAAATTTCTTGGTAAACGGGTGCAGTGACGTTGGCTTTCAAAAAACACAATGGACCAACACCAGCAGATGACATTGCACCCCAAATCATCACAGACTGTGGAAACTTAACACTGGACTTCATGCAACTTGGGCTATGAGCTTCTCCACCCTTCCTCCAGACTCTAGGACCTTGGTTTCCAAATGAAATACAAAACTTGCTCTCATCTGAAAAGAGGACTTTGGACCACTGGGCAACAGTCCAGTTCTTCTTATCCTTCTTTGGCAATGAATGTTTGTGGCTTACCCTCCTTGTGAAGGGTGTCAATGATTGTTTTCTGGACAACTGTCAGAGCAGCAGTCTTCCCCATGATTGTGTAGCCTAGTGAACCAAACTGAGAGACCATTTTGAAGGCTCAGGAAGCCTTTGCAGGTGTTTTGAGTTGATTAGCTGATTGGCATGTCACCATATTCTAATTTGTTGAGATTGGTTGGAGAAATTGGTGGGTTTTTGGTAAATGTGAGCCTAAATCATCACAATTAAAAGAACCAAAGACTTAAACTACTTCAGTCTGTGTGCATTGAATTTATTTAATACACGAGTGTAACACAGTTCATAGAACGGGGAAGGAGGAGGCGGGAACTGGTGAACATTTAAAGAATTTAATAATACAAATAAACAAACACAAAAGTAAAGCGGCAGCCCCTCACGGACGACTGCCGCACACAAAACACAAACTAAAGTCCAGGCCTGGTCCTCTCTCCTCTTGCACAGTCGTTGCTCCTCCTTTTATCCTTCCGGAGCTCCTCCGTGGGGACTCGAGACCGGTGAGTGGTGCAGGTGTCGCTCATCATCATTAACTCCACCGGCCTCGCTCCGTTCCCACGGCTCTCGGCCCCGCCCCACTCGTCACATACCCCCATCGCCCCTCGCAGGCCGGGATCACGGCGGCCGTGGCGTACCTGGGGGTAAGGACAGACGAGGCGAGAGAAAAGGAGACGGAAGGATGAGGAGAGACAGAGACGAGAGAGGAAAATAAAAAATAAAAAATTCTCGGCCCGGTTCCCCGACACACTGCCGCTCGGTCCTCAACCAGCTGCGAGGCTCTCACTTGCGATGCCATGCAATGGTACTGGACATCCTTTGGTGGACGGCTCGACGCTCCGCCTCCTGGCGGACGGCGATGGCTCCTCCGGTTTGAGGGCAGCCGGCAGCGAGTCCCCTTTCGCTGCCGTCCGCCATGTTGGGGGAGGAGCAGGGAACGGGGACTCGTTCCGGCCTCCTGGCGAACGGCGCCGACTCCTCCGCTACCTCTCGGACGGCAGCCACCCCTCCTTGACCCCGGAGCACAGCAGCGAGCCTTCCGTCCCACCTGATCTTCTATCGCTCCAGCACCACCGCCTCGGGCAGCCACTGGCGGTCTCCGCTTCTCCGTGCTGCCCGACCTCCTCAGCACCACGATCCCCCTCAGCAGCGAGGGTTTCTTCTGACAGCATGTCCCTCCTTCCTCCCGGGTTTCGGCACCAATGTAACACAGTTCGTAGAACGGGAAGCAGGAGGCAGGAACCGGCAAACATTTAAACAATTTAATAATACAAATAAACAAACACAAAAAGTAAAGCGGCAGCACACAAAACACAAACTAAAGTCCAGCCCTGGTCCTCTCTCCTCTTGCACAGTCGTCGCTCCTCCTTTTATCCTTCCGGAGCTCCTCCGTGGGGACTCGAGACCGGTGAGTGGTGCAGGTGTCGCTCATCATCATTAACTCCACCGGCCTTGCTCCGTTCCCACGGCTCTCGGCCCCGCCCCACTCGTCACAACGAGTTTCACAATTTGAATTGAATTACTGAAATAAATGAACTTTTCCACGACATTCTAATTTATTGAGATGCACCTGTGTGTATATATATATATATATATATATATATATTTGATTTGTATTTATCTGTATTTATACGTTCTACTGTTAGTGTTTAGTGTTATCTGTATGCACCAAGGGTCTGAGAGTAACGCAATTTCAATTCTCTGTATGTATGTACGGTACATGTGACAGAATTGACAATAAAGCAGCCTTTGACTTTTTGACTTTTGACTATTGTGTGTTATGTTTGTCCTGTCGGACTTCGGAGGCTATAAATACATTTCTTGTTAAAAATCAGACTTTCGTGCCCTGTGGATCATTAATGTCCTGGTCAGTCGCATGCCTGTTTAGCCCCTTTCACACAGAGATTCCGGAAAATACACGGGTAATGTGTTCCGGCATTTGTTCCCGGATCGTCAGATTTGCTGCATTCACACTGCCAGTGATTTTCCGGAATATGTGCGTGCATTCACACACAACCCGTAAAGATCCCGTAAAGACACGTGACCTTTCATGTGACGTGTGTAATGCGCGCTCACCATTTCACTAAACTGGAGAATGATTTCAGCTTCAGCGTGGATAGTGAGGAGCTCCCTGATCGCTGCTTCATTCTAGTTTACACATTTTTCGTCGTGTGAACGTTGATCTGCCTTCAAAACACCCGGTAAAACTGTTGAACGATAAAGTGCGTCATCACTACGACACACCCTTTACGGCATTGATCCGGCTTTTGTTCACACAGCGCTCGTTCCGGGACTGAACCCGGCAATGTTACTAGGTCCCAACCCGGGATCAATCCCGGAATTAATCCCGGGACGTGTTTGCGTTCACACAGAAGGCACTCCGGCAATTTTCTGGCAATTTTCCGGGACCAACGTGCAGTGTGAATGGGGCTTGTGTGAAGTACTGCTTTACTGTTGTTATACACTGTCACAGCCTTCTCATAACATGGCCTAACGTGGCCTCCACCTAACTCTGCTCATTGTGATCATCAGATAAGTTTGATTGTTATTGCTCATGAGACTTGGCTTATCATAGCCCTCCAAAAATTGGTCTATCGTGGCTTCTTTATGTCACATGACAAGCGCTGTCTCTATGGTTTATTGGCTTGATGCCAAACAGTCAATGTTTTTAAATATTAATGTTTATGCTTTTCTTTTTCATCATAAGCTGATATGTTTCTCTTCGCTAGCTACTGGTGGTGGTTTCATTCGTTTTCTACTAAATCGTTGGCAAAAAGAGTTCTTATGATTGAGCTGAAAACCTTAGTTTCTCAATCTGAACTCCATATGCAGTAAGGTTTTGTAAGTGAAAGCCATGCTTCCACTTAACCAAACAGGTATCTCTTACTCTACTGCCTACATCCATTTTATGCCTTAATGTAGAAAATCATATAGGGCCCCCTGGAGCACAGTAGATGAACTACACACAAAAACAACAACATAGTAACCGTACTATGGTCGGTTACAACCTTCTGAGTCTTTCAGATAGAATTACATTTAAAAAAATACCAGCATTACGGGAGGCACCCGGGAGGCACAGCAGCATCATCATCCTCAGAATCACCTTCATCAGGATCACTGGCATCACAATCTGTCATACATGAACATGAGAAACATCTTCATCTGTATTCAGAAGTCAAATAACAGAATCACACAGCATGCATTCATGAATCATTATACTACACCCTACAGTGTACACATCACATACTTCAGAGATGAGTTTTCATAAAGCTCCTGTGAGTGTGAAAGATCTGCTGTAACCTACACTAGGATGGACAGACCTTCAGTCTCAATGTCATCCAGTGGTTTGCTCTGAAGATCAGGCAGACGCTCTTTCCCATGGCCAGCAGTAACTGAGATATTTCAGCAGCTGAGTAGTGGCTTCTGACAGCCTGTGATAGTCATGGTTGATGCAGATATCATGACCTAAGAAATCAGTGATCTGATTCATGTTTTTCATGTTTAGGATTTGGGAGAGAGTAGCCATGTGTTTAAGCAGATCAGCTGATCTGAGAAACTCTGGATTTGAGCACATTGACTTGCACAGAGCCTAAGAGAGTCCTGGCCTCTGTAGTGACTGACAGACAAGAAATCATTAGTGTCCATCACTCCACATTCACTTCTGCTGACCATCAGCGTCAGAGCATCAGCCACATCAGAAGAGAGAAGAACAGCAAGCTTTCTTCCCCTGATCTCAACTCCACTACATTGACTGCAGAGTTTCTCTTCACACTCGCTCAGACTCACGACAGCATCATCATGAGAGAAGTGCTGTCCGTCTCTTTGAATCCTTTCAGCAGCATTTAGAGACTCTCCTGAACATCTGCGATTGAACACAATCAATCAAGTGTTGCTTTGGCCAGTTCTGCAGAGCTTTGAGGAGATGTGTCTCTTTGAGTTTGAAAGTAAAAGTGCCTTGCTTAAGGGTCTCTCATCAGTCGTGGTATTGAAGGTGGAAGAGAGCGCTGGTTATTCACTCCCCCCACCTACAATCCCTGCTGGAACTGAGACTCAAACCCACGACCTTCGGGTTACAAGTCCGACTCTCTAACCATAAGGCCATGACTGCCTTATTTTCAGTTTCTGAAATTATGTCAGTCTTCTCAAGGAGCTGATGAAGACAAGGCCATGTTGATGGCTTGATAAATTTCACCGCATTCAGTGTGTGAGAACAGCTCAGAGCTTCTTGAAGCCTGTGTTGATATGATTAATTCCTCATCTTCAGACACTAGTGCTCGACAGTGAATGATTTCACAGATCTTATTCAGCAAATGCCTCAGATTCAGTGCAAGTCTTGGTCATTGGTAGCAGCGTCTCTCGTTCCTCTGGACAGCTCCAGTTAATCCATGAAAACTGGCAGCTTTTACAGCTTCTTCAAAACTCAAAACTCTCTTCACATCAACAACAGTCTTTCAGAGTTTTTGTTGAATGTTCTCAGATTCGGTTGGGTCATGTCCATGTTTGTTAAATACAGACTGTGCAAGCTGAAGAAGACTCAGGTGATTTTTGACAACAGCAGAAATGTCCTCCTTCATAACACTGAAGAGTTTCCAAACTCCTTGAGAAATCTGCTGACTGAATGAAGACTCTCGTCCTCCCTTGTTCTTCAGTGTCAGCCGCTGGTTTTGAGGGAAATCTTCTCAAATGACTCCACAGATCTCTCTCAGTACAAACACCACATACATACAATGTACAAACTGCTCTGAATCTCATTCTCTTCTTGTTGCTGTTTTATTTTCAGAGCCTTGTCTCCACACAGTCAAACGTCTGTGTTGTGCTGATAGATGCTCTTGTTTCTGCAGCATTGATTTACATTCTTTCGAGTCAAAGCCTATCTAGCTTCAGCCGTGAGAGTTTTGTAATGTGGACTGAGGTTTCCTGCAGATGTAATAATAGTTCTTACTGTTTGCTGATCTGGAGGTTTTTGCTGACTGTATACACTGATCTTGCTGCTTTCCTTCACTTCTTCTCTCAGCGCTGATGTTCTTTTCTTACTGCTCTCCTCTTCATTGTGTGATGGGCTGATGATATAATCTCATCTGTTGACCTCTGAGCTTTGCTTTCTGGGACAGTGACATTCAGCAGAAATGTCTGACTGTCTCAACATCAGTCACCGGCTCCTCGTGAGTCTGTTTCTTTGGCCTTTAAGATTCACTTTCCTTTGCGCTCAGACACATTCAGAGCAGTTACGTCTGATCTCAGAGCTTCACTAAACTCAGAGGATGCAGATTGCTGTATATGTGAGAGGAGTTTAGCTGGATCAGATCTGCTGCTCATCTGAAGTGTCTGACTCAGACTGTGGTTTGTATTCCTCGTCTGACGGCTTGACTTCCTCTGAACTGACTTCCTGTTGTCAAGATATTCAGGATTCGTTTACAGCACTGGTCATTCATAAGAAGCAAACATAGAGAAATAATATATTATCTTACCCATGATGACTGTATTCCATTAATGATGCTTTGAAAAATGCTGGTTCAAGATGGCGCCACGTATGGCTGCTGTGGTGTGGAACGCTCCCGTTCTTTTAATGTTTTTGTTTGTTTGTTCTCTGTTTAGTCAATCTATTTATATCAGTTTTACCAGAGACGAACTACTAGACATAAGGCAACACACACCGGACAATTTTTTCCGGTTTTTGAGTATTCAGACGCTTTGTTGGATGTTTTGGTCGGAGGGGCAGCGGTCCTAGTCAAACGCGCGCTCAGACGGAAAAGAGGGAAGCGTGCCGGTGCGCTGGTTAAGCTCCGCAAACGTGGCTTCCGAACTGTGCTCCCAAACATTCATCTCGCGAATCTCCGATCCCTTCCTAACAAAACGGATGAACTACTACTCCTCACTCGCACAAACAAGGACTTTTCAAACTCTGCTGCATTGTGCTTCACTGAAACCTGGCTGAGTGAGACCATCCCGGATTACGCGCTTCATTTGCCGGCCTATCAGCTGTTCAGATCAGATCGCATCACGGAGCTAACGGGGAAAACGAGAGGTGGTGGACTATGTTTCTACATAAATGAAGGTTGGTGTTCAGATGTAACAACTCTGAAGAAGATGTGTTCTCCTAATTTGGAGGCCCTGTTCATAAACTGTAAACCGTTCTATTCGCCCCGAGAGTTTTCCTCTTTCATTCTTGTGAATGTGTACGTGCCTCCGGACGCGTGCGTGAGCGCCACGATGCAACAGCTGGCCGAACAAATATCTGGAACGGAGCAAAGGTACCCGGACTCTCTTTTAATCATTCTTGGAGATTTTAATAAGGCAAATCTCTCCCGCGAACTGCCAAAATACAGACAGCACGTTACATGTCCCACCAGAGACAGTAATATATTGGATCACTGTTACACAATAATTAAAGATGCATATCACTCTGTCCCACGGGCAGCTCTGGGGCTCTCCGATCACTGTTTGGTTCATCTCATTCCAACCTACAGGCAAAAATTTAAATCTTCTAAGCCTGTATTAAGAACTGTTAAAAGACGGACTAATGAAGCAGAGCAAGATTTAAAAGCTTGTTTTGACCTCACTGATTGGAGTGTTTTTGAAGCTACTGCCACCGATCTGGACTAGCTCACAGAGACTGTAACTTCATATATCAGTTTCTGTGAGGATATATGCATCCCCACCAGGACATTCTTATCATTCAATAATGATAAACCGTGGTTTACTGGGAAACTCAAACAGCTTCGTCAGGACAAAGAGGACGCTTACAGAAGTGGGGATAAAATATTGAATAACCAGGCGAGGAACAGACTAACAAAGGAGATCAGAGTGGCTAAAAAGAACTACTCTGAGAAGTTGAAGAAAGAACTTTCAGCAAATGATCCGGCGTCAGTATGGACTGGTCTGAGGAACATTACCATGTACAAGACACCACCCCCACAGTCTGTGGAGAATCAACAACTGGCTGACGATCTCAATGTGTTTTACTGTCGATTTGAAAAGGCCAGAATGACACCCAGCACCCACTCTGATCTGCACTTCACACATTTACCTACCCCCCCTGCAACCCCACTTCCTCCCTCCCCCACCACTCTACCTGCGTTTAAAGTCTGTGTAGAGGATGTGAACCGGGTCTTCAGAAAACAGAAATCTAGGAAAGCTTCAGGACCAGACGGTATTTCACCTGCCTGTCTAAAAGTCTGTGCTGACCAACTGGCCCCCATCTTTACACAGATCTTCAACAGATCTCTGGAGCTGTGTGAAGTTCCCTGCTGCTTCAAACACTCCACCATCATTCCTGTCCCCAAAAAGCCCAAAATCACTGGATTTAATGACTACAGACCTGTCGCACTCACGTCTGTGGTCATGAAGTCACTTGAGAGACTGGTCCTGGCCTACCTGAAGGACATCACTAGACCCTTGCTGGATCCTCTTCAGTTTGCCTACAAAGCAAACAGGTCTGTGGATGACACTGTCAATATGGGACTGCATTACATCCTGCAACACCTCGACAAACCTGGGAATTACGCAAGGATCTTATTTGTGGACTTCAGCTCGGCCTTCAATACCATCATGCCTGACCTTCTCTCAGACAAACTGACACAGCTCTCTGTGCCCACCTCCATCTGTCAGTGGATCACCAGCTTCCTGACAGACAGGCAGCAGCTAGTGAGGCTGGGCAAACTCACATCCAGGACTCTCACCATCAGCACTGGCGCCCCTCATGGTTGCGTTCTCCCTCTACACGAATGACTGCACTTCAAAGGATCCCTCTGTCAAGCTCCTGAAGTTTGCAGATGACACTACAGTCATCGGCCTCATCAAGGACAGTGACGAGTCTGCTTACAGACAGGAGGTTGAGCAGCTGGCTGTCTGGTGCAGTCTTAACAACCTGGAGCTAAACACTCTCAAAACTGTGGAGATTATAGTGGACTTCAGAAGGAACCCCCCTGCTCTCCCCCACTCACCATCATGAACAGCACTGTGACCGTCATCTCTCAGGATCTGAAGTGGGACAATCACATTGACTCTACTGCGAAAAAGGCCCAGCAGAGGCTGTATTTCCTCCGCCAGCTAAGGAAGTTCAACCTGCCTCAGGAGCTGCTGATACAGTTCTACTCTGCCATCATTGAGTCTGTCCTATGTTCTTCTATAACTGTTTGGTTTGGTTCAGCTACCAAAACAGACATCAGAGGACTACAACGGACAGTCAGGACTGCTGAGAGGATTATCGGTGCCCCTCTGCCCAGCCTCCAAGAACTTTACACCTCCAGAGTGAGGATAAGGGCTAAGAAAGTCACTCTGGACCCCTCACACCCAGCTCACTCTCTCTTTGTACTGTTGCCCTCTGGCCGGCGCTACAGATCACTGAGCACAAAAACAGCCAGACACAAGAATATTTTTTCCCCCCAGGCCGTATCCCACCTGAACAACACATAACACACCCCAGTACTGTACATCTGTAAATAACTCATCAAACCTTCATCTGTACATAGGACACATGCACATTCACAGTTCTGTCTATGGACATTTTTCTTTCTGTATATTTTTATTTTTTATTACTATTGTTATTCTTAATTATTGCCTATTCTCTTCATTATTAGTGTTTTTTATTATCTTAATTATATGTTGTCTCTGTTTGCACTGTTGTCTGTTTGTACTGTATTGTTTCTGTACTGGAAGCTCCTAACACCAAGACAAATTCCTTGTGTGTGCAAACACACTTGGCAATAAAGCTCTTTCTGATTCTGATTTCTGATTCTGATTCTGAATAGCAGGACTTATACATTTGACCATAAGCATTGGTCTGATAAACACCTACTTCAGCAGTTATATAATCTTCAGCTGAATTCATAACATACTCATATTGTTAAGGTTTTTTTTTTTTAACTAATATTGTTAAATTGTTAAGGCATGTCATGCTGCAAAAATACTTCAGAGCCGCAACAAATCGCACACATCCAGCACATCTGACCACACTTGATATTACTGAATAAACACATCAGTCAATGTGAAATCATAATGAAGAGAAATATTCCAATATATACACGTAAAACTACATTATGAGCTACATCTTCTTTCAGTAGTTGTTCATGTATTTGTTTGGTGAAAGTAAAGTTGTGCTTATATCATTAATTACATATTAACAATGCTTACAATCTTTAAAACACATTTACATCACAGAGCTTTAATGATACTGGCTAATATACTGTAACAAAACTTTATTTAGACATATTAAAGACATAATGTTACTAAAAGTGAAATGTAACAGCTTACTATCTAGGTGACCTTAAAGGACATCTTGATTAAAAAATAATAATAAATGAAGCACTAATTTTCAGACAGAGAGAACAGCTCCTTGTTTTTATCACTTGTCTAAACCAATAGCTGTATTTCAGTGAATTCAATTCAATTCAAGTTTATTTGTATAGCGCTTTTTACGATACAATCGTTGCGAAGCGCTTTACAGGAAATTAAGTTTCTATAATATATTTATACATTGTAGAAACTTAATTATTTACTTATGGCAAAATTAGTTAATTCTGTATGTTGTTGGGGGATCAGAGGTTGGCATCCTCTGAGGTCCTCTGAGGGGTTGGCATCATCTCTTCTCAGGTGTTTGGTCATCTCAGATCATTTATTCAAGTCAAGTCAAGTCTGCTTTATTGTCAATTCTTCCACATGTACAGTACATACATACAGAGAATTGAAATTGCATTACTCTCAGACCCTTGGTGCATACAGTTAACATTAAACACTGACAGTAGACGTTCAAATACAGATAAATACAGTTTAAACATATGTACATACAAACTATACAGATATACAAATGAGGACATTGTAGAAAAAGAAAAAAAAGAGATAGATAAAGTGGCATAAGGCACATGGCAGATAGAGTGCAAACCAGTTAAATAAAACAAAACTGCAGATATATGTGTAGTGCAAAAAAGAGCTTATCAGTCTGTTAAAGTGATAAGAGCTCAGAGAACAGAGAACAGTCTTTTATCAGACTGTCAGAAGAGGTAGTTTGCAGTCAATGCTGGATGAGGTAGTGATCAGTCCAATGCTGCACAAAGTGACTGGTGCGGGTCACAGTTTGTAAGTGTGGGGGGGTGGAAGGTCCTGGGGATGTGGGAAGCTGGGGGGGGGGTGTCGTAGTGTCAGAGTTCAGTGGTGCGTGGGATAAGAGAGGGGAGGGGGGCAAGGACGGGGGGGAGTTCAGCTTCCTGACAGCCTGATGTATGAAGCTGTCCTTCAGTCTGCTGGTCCTCGCCTGGAGACTCCGCAGTCTCCTCCCTGATGGCAGCAGAATGAAGAAGCTGTGTGTCGGGTGGGTGGCATCACCTGCAATGCAGAGGGCTTTGCGGGTGAGACGGGTGCTGTAAATGTCCTGGAGGGAGGGGAGAGAGACACCAACAATCTTCTCAGCTGCTCACACTATGCGTTGAAGTGACTTGCGGCAGGATGCATTGCAAGCGCCATACCACACAGTGATGCAGCTAGTTAGAATGCTCTCGATGGTGCCTCTGTAGAAGGTGCACATGATGGGGGCCGGGGCTCTGGCTCTTCTGAGTTTGCGGAGGAAGTAGAGACACTGCTGTGCTTTCTTGGCCAGTGCCGCAGTGTTGTTAGTCCAGGAGAGGTCCTCTGGGTTGGATTTAAGGGTTGGATCCAGACTGAAGCTTGTGTAATTCATAGCCGTGGCAGAAACAAAGAGACATAATTAGTGTAGCTGTTGTTCCATCCAAGTAAAAATTATTTGTTCAACCCAAGATAAAGAATAATAATGTGTGTTTGATCAGATATAACTGCAGTACAAGA
This sequence comes from Schizothorax lantsangensis, assembly GCA_027422415.1. Classification (NCBI taxonomy): domain Eukaryota; kingdom Metazoa; phylum Chordata; class Actinopteri; order Cypriniformes; family Cyprinidae; genus Schizothorax; species Schizothorax lantsangensis. The sequence goes on from CM049842.1 coordinate 49,207,891, forward strand.
TTATGAGATACATTATATGAATGCATTATGTGAATGCTTGGCTAAAGATATGTGTCTTTAAGCTAGATTTAAACAGAGAGAGTGTGTCTGAAGCTGTCATTTTCAGCTATAATACAGTAGGGCTGATGATTTGAGCATATTTCATATTTTCATCAACTGTAAATAAGTTAATCTCTGCCAAATCAAGTTCTCCAGCAGTTTTCTGATCATGCAACAGCAACTCCAGCTCCCTAAGACAGATATATATATTACTACTGTAATACTTTTCATTTACACTTTACAGTGGAGTTGTGAATATTTTACATTTACATTTATGCATTTAGCAGACGCTTTTATCCAAAGCGATTTACATTGCATTCAAGTTACAGTTTTACATTTTATCAGCTCTTGCTTTCCCTGGGAATCGAACCCATGATCTTGGCATTGCTAGTGCCATGCTCTACCATTTGAGCTACAGGAAAGCTGTATTTTACTTAAAATAGGAAACTTGCAGTACTTTTCTCTTAATTTATACACTTGCCAGAGTGTTACTGAAACAGAAAACAGGTTTACAAACGTGTCTCATTACAAATCTGGTGAAATACTGTAGTCATCTGTTGATAAAATGAAGTTCTCAAACACAGGATTGGGAGGAGCCTAATCATCCAGTCCTGTCAATCACCGCTACGACCAAATATAAGCAGCAGTCATTGGTCTGTTCCAGCAACAATTCTTCTGGTATTTGTCCCCGCCCTGTCCCGAGAATAGCATCCCAACCCGATGACCTTCAGCACTTCACCTCCAGTGAACAATGCTCTGCAAAGTCCCTCTGAATCCGGCTTCACTTTCAGCTCAAAACAAAGGAAATCAAGCCCGTCAACAACCTCCTGCAGATTTGCCCAAACGCCTCCATCGAATGCGCTTCTCGCCTTCTCCCACTCAGTCACCTGATTGAGGCACACTCACAGCTTCAAACATCCATTCCCCACAAAGACAAACAGAAATTCAGCTCTGCTCACCTTATCCGTCTCTCCTTCCACACCTAGTCGTTGCTCCGAGCAATTTCCCTTTACATCCCGAAAGCATCTATAACGATCCGATGACTAACTGGTCAAGTTATTCATAAATGTTTAATCCATAATCTTATTGAATAAGTAACAAAATCCTGAACATGTTTCCACGTTGTGCGCTCCTGCTCTACAGTGTACGGTAAATGATAGGCATGTTAATCTGAGCGAACGACCCAATCCAAACGCGCTCCATCTGTTAAACAGTGCCCGATTGGTCTCTACGTATCATCTCCACCCACTCTATCCTAGATCAAGTTCATATTGGTCGGATTACCGGCGTTTTTCAAATGACGTTTTCAACACAATCATCATTGTGACGTGACCAGATGCCGGAAGTCACAGCTTTAGTCAAATAGCACGTCATTGCAGTCCGTAAAACATTTTCTCACGATCTATACATTGCTTTATATTGTGCATAGGCTCGTTTGAATCAGGATTAATTGCTCTAAATATCAATATGCGATTTACCATGTTTTACCAACATTTTGCCAAGTTATAATCCAAAACGTTGCACAAAGCTTACTGTGTATACTACTTACATTTGCATACATGGTTTATATAGCTTGAGCTCTAGAATGAAATTTTCTTTGTTGCATTCTGCTAGTTGAGATCTTGATACTGTACATAAAGATTACCTTTATGTATCATGTTTTTTCAGATCGAATTAAAATACTAATTTCTCTTTTCATGCCATAAAAGTGGAGCACCTTAATTTGTTAGCAAATTTTAAAGCCATTGTTAAGAGTGAACAGACACTCCTTGTCCAAGACTTTGCTCCTTCTGCTGTTTTACCTTGCCTTGCCCAAAACACACCCATCTTCACTCCGCTCCATTTTCCTTCTTTTTAGCTTTCTTCAAAGCGGCACCTAGCATGAGGCTGCCTCCATGATAAGAAACCATTCTGGCTGTTCCTTTACATACCTCTCTCTTTTCTTCCTATAACCTTTCTCTCAGAAGTGCCCTAGCGTGAGGCTGCCTCCGCAGAGGTGCGTGCCTCTTCTCTCCCCTTTACTAGCTATCCACCACCTACATTAGCTGAACGTCCATCTTTACAGCCTCACAAATTGAAACCCCAACCTACACCGCCGCTATGAAACCTCCACCGGTCTGGGTGTTTTCACACATGCTCATTTTAAGGAGTCTGAACATGTTCCACTAGATTTGGCCTGTACGTCAGCACCCAAAAATATTGCAGACCTTCGTAAGTCAAGTCCATCTTGGGAGGTGGTCCGAGTATGGTTTGCTTTCAGCTATCAGTATGGTTCTGTAAACTGTGTATCATGAATACAAATTGCTCCAGTCTTACTTAATGTTTGTGAATTCCAGTTTAGCTGGTAAACAGATGCTTCTGTTCAAAGTGATTTGCCATGGCTGCTTCTTCTGGCAGATTTCTACAAAGTATGTTCATGACATACATTTTTGTGTTAATCTCACAACATGATATTTAATGATATTATTAAACCACCTTATGAATATTTATATGTGGATGCTTCGTCCAATAAATTATTTAAGGGAAATAATATTGAAATAAATGTGATCTATAATAATCAGCATGTAAAATCAGTGCTATCACATCTCTCTCAAATGTGGGCAGTCCGCAGTGGGCTATGTGGAAACCATCTTCTTTCGCATGATTTTGAAGATGGTCGGCCTGGTTCAGGCTAACTAAAACTCAGCCACGTGTTATAAGATTTGGCCTGTGAAGGATACTTTAAACGGCTTTTATCATCATGTGATATCTCACGTTACTTTACCGCATTACATTACTTTATTTCTTCATTCTACAGCAGCTTTTATGATTAAACCGTGTTACTTAACTGCCGCAGCAGACATTTCTCCCTCCACTCATCGTGTCCACTACCCAGTGATTGGGCCTCCAATGCATTTTTCTTCCATCAGGACTACTTCACTGTAGTCTATCGTTTCATCAAATGCAGATCAAGTTCTGCCGAACTAATGCGGTTCCTCAAGTAGGGCTGAACGATTAATTGCATTTGCGATAATATCGCGATATGAAAAAACAAGATTTTTCAACCGCAGAGGCTGCGATTACACTCTGTCATGTGACACGCAAGAGTAGGAGTAAAGTGGTGTGTTCGACTTGAAGATCGATCGTATGACATCAAAGTACGGTGAGATAAAGCATAAGGAGATGTCCGCTCTCTTATAGCTCTCACAGTACTTTGATGACACACAACGATCGGTCCAGCAGTGCTGCTTCAAGTCGAACACATCTAAGCAGTCTTCAGAGGAAGCATCAAGTTGGCACGCTATGTTGCCAAGTCTGCAGTTTGCCGCGGGTTGTTTTCGTGTCCGCGGGTCTTACATAACATGCAGAATTGACGCGCTACATGTAAACGATATCCTTTCTTGTATTTTCCTGTCAAAATAACGGCGTTCCTTTGGAATTCTTCAGCTTTTAAGAACTGCCGGTTTCTCTGGTAGTGGGTGGAGCTAATGCGCAAACGGCAATCTCATTGGCCGGCACTCACCTATTATCGTCCCTGTTTTGATTTCAGCAAATCAATTCGAGCGAACGCAGACAACCTGATTAATATTCATGAACCCAGCAGCTCAATAATCCTTAGGGCATTTTATATTGTTATTAGTAGTAGAATTCGTAGTAGTTTTGTTATCTTATCAGTATTATTTGTAGTTTTCTTTTTCCTTTTTTTATAGAAACACTAAATGACAAACAATATCTTAAGCACCACCACCAGTCCTAAGTTCAGTCAACATGACAAATATGCCTTCATACATGGTTATTCTAATTACTAAAGTTCTATCATCATATAATGCTAAAATTTAATGCTAAATTATCATAATATCATATTATAATGTTTGACTGACTGATGCTAAGTGAGATATTTTAAAAAAAACTGTGCCATTTTACAAACATAAGCTTTATATATATATATATATATATATATATATATTAGAGCTGTCGACTAGTCGATTTTGAAAAATCATCGACTTCATTTTGCTCGCGTCGACTAACCGCAAAATACCGGAAGTGCCGCATTTCACGGACGAGAATCCATAAAACACATAATTAGACTATTTTCCAAGGCTGCATGACATTAAACCCATTTAAAAATCATAATTAAGCATAATTGTGAATTCACAAATGCTATGATTTAATTAAATAATTATATGCGATGCAGTTCTAACACAGTATATGAGCTTTAATTATTTACATGCGTGTAGGTTAAGTATGTGCGTCACACAGCGGCTTCTTTCACAGTAGTTCCACAGAAACTTATCATTTACATGTGTGGAGCATCTCAAACTCCATCTCTGCATGTTGTTGTGAGTTTGGGTTTATTATAACGTTCATCTGGGAACGCAACGTGCGCCATTTCATCAGATTTGTAAGGTAAATCATTTATAAACCTGTGCAAACACGAGAATATATCGCGATTTCAAAATAAAAGCTCAAACCCTCACTCTGAGTTTACACATTTTGATGTCCACATATTCATTTAATTACAGTGGCTATAGCATTTCTGTCCTAAAGAAATGGCCAAATATTAAAGATTAAGTGGACATTTGAATTAAATGGTGCTTGGTCAATATTAAACAAGGATTAGATCATGCAGTAATGTTTAAAAATAATAATCAGGCTGTCGGTGCCCCCTGCAGGCCTTTGTTGTTATGCGTTATACTAGAACATGTGGATATGTTGTCTTTCTTACACATATAATAAATTATATAATACTGAACTGATTTCAGTGATTTGGACTGAGATGAGATGGACACTTGCTTCTTGCACTCTATGTTGCACTTTACTTTTGCTTTAAAAAAGGATTTCATAGAAATTTGGATTTAATTTGGTTTAATAAAATATTCTTAAGTAAAGTTGTTGATTTTTTGTGAGAAATTAATCATTTAGATTAATCGATAAATTAGTCGATAGATTAATCGAAATAAAAATAGTCGTTAGTGGCAGCCCTAATATATATATATACACACACACATGTTATCAGATAATTAATATTAGTTTGGTAAGTAAACTAAAAAAAATGACAAGCCAATGGAGATTATATTGCCAAGGTGTCCATAGAGGGTTGATGATATTTACAATAATCAATATAATTTGATAGGTGTCTCTCACATTGTCCCACAGAAGCATTAAAATAGTGTAGATTAGTGTGCAATGTTTTATAATAATAATGTATTCTATTTAGTGTCCATTTCATTCATTTAACATTTAATATTGGGGACATCCAAGTTATTTGACATATTTGAACATTTTTAAAAAAAAAGTAACAATAGTTACTTTCCCTGGTAACTAGTTTATTTTATAATGATGTAACTCAGTTACTATTTGTGAGAAGTAACTAGTAATATAACTAATTACTTTTTTAATTTTTTTATTGCTTGTCTTTGTTGAATAATACAGAATATAAAGAGCTTTAAAAAATAATCGCATATTAAATTGCAATCGCAATATTGGTAAAAAAAAAAAAAAAAAAAAAAAAAAAAAAAAATCGCAATTAGATTATTTTCCAAAATCGTTCAAACCTATCCTCAAGTGTTTAATCTGGTCTTCTTTTTGCATTATAATTAATGCATAACTCATAACTGGATTTAAAATTCAAACTGCTGTCTTTTTCACTTTCTGACATTCAGAAATTTAGGTGATTGTGTCACGGAAAGCTCAGACAAAAAGATCCATTTGCAGTTTTATTTTCAGAGTCCAAAAAACATAATCCACGTGATCAAAAACAGGAAACAAAGATAGCAACACAAGAACAGAATGCAATACTGACGCAACTAAAGACAAAATGAACAAAGGTATTTATAGGGTGAGGCTAATGAGTCAATGATAACCAGCTGGCAGTAATGAACCAATAATAAGTGCAAAAGGTGATGGGATACGCAGTTCAGAACACCCAAACAATAACTCAAAGAGAGTGCCCTCTGGTGGCTAAACTGGGCACTCCAACAACTGACTGTGACATTACCCTCCCTCTAAAGAGCGGCTTCCAGACGCTCCATAAAAAGTCAAGAACTTTCAGGTGGGAGGTGGAATGGAGGTGGATCGGGGGAGGGACGGTGGGCCAGGTCCATGTAATGGAAGATGGATTAGAAATGGTGGCAGAGCAGGAGGCCAAGGCGGGGCCGGCAGAGCAGGAGGCCAGGGCGGGGCCGGCAGAGCAGGCAGCAAAGGTGAGGCTGCTAACCACCTTAACGGGACTAACATGACCAATAGACCTCCAAATGACACCATCAAGACTGCAAAGAGAAGCACAAAAAGTTTAATAACAGACTCCTGAACTGGAACGAGCTCTGGAATGGACTCAAAAACTTGAGTGGGTTCTGGAGACTCCTGGACTGGAGCCGGCTCTGGAGTGGACTCTGAGGGCTCCTGGACTGGAGCGAGCTCTGGAGTGGACTCTGAGGGTTCTCGGACTGGAGCGGGCTCTGCAGTGGACTCTGAGGGCTCCTGGACTGGAGCAAGCTCTGGAGTGGACTCTGAGGGCTCCTGGACTGGAGCGAGCTCTGGAGTGGACTCTGAGGGTTCTCGGACTGGAGCGGGCTCTGGAGTGGACTCTGAGGGCTCCTGGACTGGAGCGAGCTCTGGAGTGGACTCTGAGGGCTCCTGGACTGGAGCGAGCTCATGAGTGAACTCTGAAGGCTCCTGGACTGGAGCGAGCTCATGAGTGAACTCTGAGGGTTCTCGGACTGGAGCGAGCTCTGGAGTGGAATCTATATGCTCCTGGACTGGGGCGGGCTCTAGAGTGGACTCTGAGGGCTCTCGGACTGGAGCGGACTCTGGAGGTGACTCTGAGGACACCTGGACTGGAGCGAGCTCATGAGTAAACTCTGAAGGCTCCCGGACTGGAGCGGGCTCTGGAGTGGATTCTAACCACTCCATGACTAAAGCGGTTTCTGTGGCAATCTCTGGGACCACCCACATCGGGTCTTCCAGAACCACTGTACTGGAGACTACCAAAGTCGGATCCTCCAAGACCACCGGAGTCGGGTCCTCCAGGACCAGCAGACTTGAGACTACCGGAGTCAGGTCCTCCAGGACCACCGGACTCGAGACCACCGGAGTCAGGTCCTCCAGGACCCCCGGACTCGAGACCACTGTGGTCAGGTCCTCCAGGATCCCCGGACTCGAGACCACCAGAGTCGGGTCCTCCAGGACCACCGGACTCGAGACCATCAGGGTCGGGTCCTCCAGGACCACCGAACTTGAGACCACCAGAGCAGACTTAACTGCCCTCCTCCTCGACCTTCGCCTGCGGGTCAGAGATAGGGAAGCTTCACTATCCTCTGGAGATGTTATGGTGGATTCGGGCATCTTCGGGAGCACTGCAGTGGGCTCAGATCGACATGACATCACTAAGCTGCGGTAACTGAGATAGTTAATGAAATTCCAAAAGTCAAGAGTTTTAAGCCCCTCCATCTCAAAAGGAGGCAATGGATTGTCTAGGCACTCATTAAAAATTTTGCTGAGCTCAGAATTACAAAGTTCCAATCCTACCGCCAATGTCCAAAAAGTCTGTGCCAGTCCACCCACTTGCATCCCCTGTTGCCGAAGATCCGCTAACATCCTAAGCCGAGCTTTCTGCTCCTTCTTCGAAGCAGGAGGAAGAATTCGAATGCCCATGGTCCACAAGTCGATACCTTAGTCTAGCTGCTGGATCTGTAAATGGCGTCAGTATTCTGTCACGGAAAGCTCAGACAAAAAGATCCATTTGCAGTTTTATTTTCAGAGTCCAAAAAACATAATCCACGTGATCAAAAACAGGAAACAAAGATAGCAACACAAGAACAGAATGCAATACTGACGCAACTAAAGACAAAATGAACAAAGGTATTTATAGGGTGAGGCTAATGAGTCAATGATAACCAGCTGGCAGTAATGAACCAATAATAAGTGCAAAGGGTGATGGGATAACGCAGTTCAGAACACCCAAACAATAACTCAAAGAGAGTGCCCTCTGGTGGCTAAACTGGGCACTCCAACAACTGACTGTGACAGATTGACTCCATACGAAATCTGATGTTCCAGTAAATCATTCCAATTTTTCTATAATCTAATCTTCGATCAACAACGCCACACAGCAAAAATTCAGTATGTCACTGCTGCAGCAGTAACATTTTCCACAGTTCTCAAATCAGCCCTGTTATTTCTTACTGCCACAGCAGTGATTTTCCCTGACAAATCACTTGTTACTACAACATTGTCGCAGCAGTGAATTCCCCCTACAAATATTCCCATAATTTTACTGCCACAGCAGTGATTTCTAACCCATCAATAATTAGAGCAGCTATGTTTTTCTCTGATTGAATTTGCCATTGCTTACTATTACCATCTTCAGTAAAGCTGCCCATAGCTAAAATAAATTTGGTTGACCAGACATACTAAACTCTATTTCTCACTGCCGCAGAAGTGATTTCTCCCACTGGTCTCAGAGCAGATGTCATATTAAACTCTATTTTCCACCTCAACAGCAACAACTTTTCCCACCGCTCTCGCAGCAGATGTCATACTAACTTCCATTTCTCACTACTGCAGCAGTGAATTTGCGCAGCACTCACAATACCCTGACTAAAACTTCATATATATTTTCTTCCAATTGCAAGAGCAGTGATTTCTCCTCCATTTTAATTTTTTCTTTTTATATCACTGCCACGGCAGTGATTTCTCACTCCTCTCCCACAGGATCCCTCTCGTTTGTTAGCCCGCCTTAATATTTCCCCAATGCTTAGCTCACAGAGTTTCTCAGATTCAATCTCCCACCAATCCCCTTTTCGCAGATGACAACAATGGCCCCATCTCTAGACATTGGTTTTTGAAAACACCTAATCAGTCCTGACCAGATCAGACATTCCAGCAAACCATTATTCCAGCCATTCTTTTTGCATAAATGCTGCACCTCAAAACGCCACGCACCTGTTCTTAGTTAATCATTAAACTCCACTCACTCTTAGTTTTGCAGAAATAGCAGGGATCCCCTTTCCTCGCCCTCTAGCTCCCATTGCATCACCTTGCCCAATCTCTGCAAGCAAGGAACAGCCTTAACCCAACCGTAAGTCTCATTGTCATACAGCCACCAGGACTGTCAGCCTCCTATCCTTCAATATGCCGCTGCTGCAGTAGCGACTTTTCTCTAATGCAAATCTTTAACCACTTCACTGCCGCAGCAGAGACTTTTCCACTGCTGCAACAGCGGCTTTTCCACCATATAATCCTTTATTAATCCTTTGTCCCCAGCCCTCGCAGCAAACTCCTAACCTAAGAAGGAAGGAGGATTGTATTCTTTCTAAACTTAAGCCCTGTTCACACCAAGAACGATAACTATAAATATAACGATATTAGCGTCCACATCGGTGAACGATATCGTCTGTTTATTCTAAGCGCACGTCCGTCTGCCGCTTTAAATTCACAAGCTCCTTATAGCAGGATGGATTCTGATTGGATGTCAATATTTGTATTGTTCATCAGCTGGAAAAAAATAGTTCTGGAAGTGATTCCAATTATATCGTTTCTCTGTGCCTTTATCGTTATAGTTGTGGTGTGGACTCTGCTATTCTTTAATATTGAGAACGATTTTTAGAACTATATCTTTATAGTTATCTTTATAGTTATCGTGCTTGGTGTGAATGGGCCTTAAGGCTGGGGCATACAGAACTTAATTCAACATTGCATACAATAGGAAAACATCCAACAGGACTGTGTGATTGGTGCGGAGTTAGAGAAACAGTGGAATATATTTAGTGTAATAGATATAAAGAGGAAAGAGGTAAACTAATTGACAAACTACAGAAGAATGGTGAACAGCATTTAACATTAACAGCTTTTAAATTCAGTACCAGGTCATAGTCTACTAATACAATTTCTAAAAAGTACTCGTTTAATTCAGAGAATATAGATTATTATTATTATTATTATTCCTCTTCTCTGGGCTGTTAGGGACTTGGGCTGTAGATGGAGGAGCTGAACACGGAGCAACATTGAAAGTTCGAGTCCTGATAGGTCTGGGGAATAGGAATATATGTCTCTGATCCATTACTCACAGTAGATGACGGTAATGCTCTCATTTAAGAATGCAAACAGCCAATAAAAAACGAAGAAGAACTCCTAACCTCTAATATACCGCTGCCGCAGCAGTGAGTTTCTCTCCTACAAGCCTTTAACCACTTCACTGCCGCAACAGTGAAATTTTTCTTCTTTCCTTTTCCACTGCCTTAGCAGTGGCTTTTCCACCCTATAATCTTATTATTAATAGCTCACTCCCACAGCAGATAGTTGCCCCGCAGCCTTCGGAGCAAACTATAATCTTCTTTGTCACTACTGTAATAGTGACAAATCCTTATTAGCTTTTACCCTAGCAGCAGCAATTTCACTCCACATTAATCATTTTCATATATTTCTCTGCTGCGGAGTTTTTCCTCATCACTCCTGCTGTAGCCCCCATGCTCGAAAAAAAAATGACTTCACTGCCACAGCAGTGATCTTCTCTCTGCTACGGCAGGAGCCTTTTTTTTCTTCTCAAAGTTTTTTGGGGGGAATTATCAAATTCTTTAAAATTTGTCTACCACCAAATTGCTCTCAATAGGTCATCAGCTTGCTGTCTTTTATAAGCCTTTTTGGGGGGTGTTCTTACTCAGAGCTTGAGCAGAGCCTCGGGTTCGAGCCTCCTTTGCGGACAGCAAGCCAAGTTCGTTTACCATTATCTGGCAGGGCTGAATGGGCAGACGAACTTGTGAAATGCTGTAAATGTTATGTGATCATGAAAATAATGCATATTTTGTGTCTGTTGTGTTCACAAATACACATTAAACTGTCAGCACATGCGGAGATGGAGTTTCGTTGCATTCACTGTGACCTGAAACACAGAAAATACCGGATCACGAGCTGATCACGTGAGGAAAGTGAGTGCTTCACTTTAAAACATGCAGCCTGTGTGTTTATTTTATAATTTCTTTTTATTTGTTAAGGGCACTGCTTTTGATTTTAGTTTTTTTTGACGGATACTTTGCCAAAGTCTAAATAATGCAATCAAAACATGTGAATAACTGCTTGACTCCTTTGCATCTTACCTTTCTACGTTGCTACAATGTCGCGAGCATGTATACAGCAGTGTTGCCATAGTATAAATGGAATGTGGCGCAGATGTTGCTACAACACAAATGTGTTTGTTGGGAAATGGGCTTTGTGTTCTGTCTTGTGACAAAGTCTCCTGGTTCAATTTTGTGTCAAAATTGCAGTAACTACAAAATCCAAGCTAATACCAAGGAAAGTATAGGCAGCAAATAAAACTCTTCTCCACTCTTCAAACACACAAACAACATTAGCCTTTAAAGACATAGTGTTTCTTGAGTAAAGAAAATGCTGTACTTATTTCAAGCATTTGTTCTTGCATTGCAAACAAGCAGAAATCTGTCTCCAAACTGCGCGGCACTTCATTCTGAATGGAGGTTTCGCTGACAGTTTGAGGATTTGATGTCACTTTGCTGAGGAGGCGCAGCTAACTTTTAGCTAACTCTGCCTAACAATATAACTTTACCAGAGCCAGCTAACTTTTGAAGGAGTAACTCCTGTCACTACAATTGGATTACTGCCTGAAACGTGGAGAGATGTCCTAATCAACAAACATCAATGCGATTATAAATCAGATTGTCAGAGTGGATCTTGCCTTCAATGGAGCAGTGGGCTAAAATGTCTGTTTAATTTGTTAGCGGCTGGCTAGTTAATGTTAACGGATTATAAACCTGTCTTTTGCCTTGCTAGGAGTTAATATTTTGCTGTCTTCCTTACCTGTCTTTGGATATTTGCGTTTTAACATGAGTTCAACTATCATTTGGCGGCAGGATTGTATCATGGTAGGCTAGCTGGATGGCTTGCTGGTTCTGTGTGAGTGTAACAGACTGTATCTGTGGTGTCGAAGTCAAGTCTCTATTATTTGTATAGCGCTTTTAAAGGGGTCATCGGATGCCCATTTTCCACAAGTTGATATGATTCTTTTGGGTCTTAATGAAAAGTCTATAACAGGGATCTCCAACCCTGCTCCTGAAGAGCTACCATCCTGCAGACTTCAGTTCCAACCCTGCTGCAACACACCTGTCTGTAATTATCAAGTAGCCCTGAACACCTTGATTAGCTGGTTCAGGTGTGTTTGATTGGGGTTGGAGCTGAAATCTGCAGAATGGTAGCTCTCCGGGAGCAGGGTTGGAGACCCCAGGGCCCATATTTATCAAGCTTCTCAAAGTGCCATTTTAGTCTTAAGTGCTGAGAATTCATGAAATTTACTCCTACTTTCAAACTTAAGTATAAAAGCAAGTTATCAAACTTCTTAAAGCGAAGAATCACTCTTACTCTCCCAGTTATTTAAGACAGCTGGAGAGGTCTCTCAAGTGGTTAGGAGTTGCCAGTAGGGGCTTGTGATGGCACTGAGGAGACAGAGACGTGTTCAAATCTTTCAGGAGAGGAGGAATGTCTTTGAAATGTTTGGCGACGAGCAGTTAATCAAACAAGTTACATTTCCTCAGTTATTCAAAACGAGCAAAGAACATTTACTTTACCAAAGAACATCATAACTGACTTCAGTTTAGCGTGAGTATTATGCGATCTACACTGTATGATGAATAAATCTCTTACCCCTTATTTACACTGCATGCGTCTGCGGCGCGTTACAGCTCCACAGCCACCGGAGCTGATCAGCCGTGCCGTGGCAAGTTTCTGAAGCCGCTCTCCACGCTGCATCACTAAAGATAGGCACCTAGTCTATTTTTGACGGATAATAATAATAATAGTCATCATCTCGCTGTCGTCAAAGGCATCAGCAACAGGCGATATCTTTGACTATCGTCGATACACTATACTATCGTCTATCGGCACCCTAAATTAAGTTGTGATGATGCATCGTTTCCTTGCCATAAAGTGTTCTCTTGAAAAGTCTTTATTGTCAAATGTGTGTTGAATGTAAACTCTATTAGGAATTTAATCATTCAATGTAAATTTATCTGAGAATATTTTTAATTAAGGAAATCTATTCAGTGATTGGTCCATGCGTATGTCGTCATCCAAAATCCCGTTTGTGGCACAGCAAAGTGTCGTGAATCATCTCTAAGACTGACACTTAAGATTTAGTCCTACACTTCGCTTAAATTACGACTGAGATGATTGATAACTAACTTTTAATCGCAGCTTTGAGCCAAGAATTTTTTTTCACTTAAGTCAATTCTTAGCAGTGTTCTTGAGAGTAATTCTTAAAGGCTTGATAAATACGGGCCCTGGTCTATAACATACTTTGGTTAAAATTTCTCAAAGGTAGTGTAAAAAACACCTTCTTTACCCTGTCAAAATCAGCTCTGTTTTCAGCACGCTGATTTAGTCCATGTTGCTTTAAATGTTAGTGATCTCTGCTGACTCCACCAATCTGTTCCGTGGAGTGACGAGCAGACCATAGATATGTGTAGATTCCCTATTTGACCGCTCCAGATACGTTGACGCGTTAGCCATCTGGCATTCACCATAATAATCAATGAATATTCAAAAGATATACAAGCGTATAACTTGCTGTTGTAGACGCACACAGTTAATGCGCTCAAAGATTCGCAGACCGTTCCAAAAATGGCGGATGGCTTACGTATCGCGGCCCATAGAAACAGTCGATAATGAGGCATCTAGGTAAGTGTGCAGAACAACCACCCAATAAAGCATTACAATAATCTAACCTTGAGGTCATAAATGCATGAATTAACATTTCTGCATTTGACTTTGAGAGCACAGGTCTCAATTTAAATATATTTTTAAGATGAAAAAATGCAGTTTTACAAATGCTAGAAACGTGGCTGTCAAAGGAAAGATTGCTATCAAATAGCACACCTAGGTTCCTAACTGATGACGAAGAATTTACAGAGCAGCCATGAAGTGTTAGACAGTGTTCTCAGTTATTACATGTGGGGGTTTTAGGTCCGATAAATAACACCTCTGTTTTTTCAGAATTTAGCAGTAAGAAATTACTCGTCATCCAGTTTTTTATATCAACTATGCATTCCGTTAGTTTCTCAATTTGGTGTGTTTCGCCAGGCCGCAAAGAAATATAGAGCTGAGTATCATCAGCATAACGGTGAAAGCTAACACCGTGTTTCCTGATCATATTTCCTAAGGGTAACATGTAAAGCGTGAAAAGTAACGGCCCTAGTACTGAGCCTTGAGGTACTGCACTTGTGATCGATATGATACCTCTTCATTCACTGCTACAAATTGATGGCGGTCAGATAAGTACGATTTGAACCATGCTAATGCACTTCCACAAATGCCAACAAAGTTTTCTAGCCTATTCAAAAGAATGTTGTGGTCGATAGTGTCGAACGTAGTGCTAAGATCCAGTAGCACTAATAGAGAGATAGAACCACGATCAGATGATAAGAGGAGGTCATTTGTAACTCTAATGAGAGCAGTCTCAGTATTATGAAACAGTCTAAATCCTGACTGGAAATCCTCACAGATATCATTTTTCTCCAAGAAGGAATATAATTGTGAGGATACTACCTTTTCTAGTATCTTTGACAGAAAAGGAAGATTCGAGATCAGTCTGTAATTAACTAGATCTTTGGGGTCAAGTTGTGGTTTTTTAAAGAGAGGCTTAATAACATTCAATTTGAAGTTTTTGGGGACATATCCTAATGACAATGATGAATTAATAATAGCCAAAATAGGATCTATGACTTCTGGAAGCACCTCTTTTAGTAGTTTAGATGGAATAGGGTCTAACATACATGTTGTTGGTTTAGATGATTTAACAGGTTTATACAATTCTTCCTCTCCTATAGTAGAGAATGTGTGGAATTGTTCCTCAGGGGAGCTATAGTTCACAATTTGATGCGATACTGTAGCTGACGGCTGCATGGTTACAATTTTATCTCTAATAGTATCGATCTTGGAAGTAAAAAAGTTCATAAAGTCATTACTGCTGTGCTGTTGGGAAATGTCAACACCTGCTGATACTTTATTTTTTGTTAATTTAGCCACTGTATTGAATAAATACCTGGGGTTATGTTTGTTTTCTTCTAAAAGAGACGAAAAGTAATCAGATCTAGCAGTTTTTAATGCTTTTCTGTAGGATAGGGTACTTTCCCGCCAAGCAATACGAAATAGCTCTAGTTTTGTTTTCCTCCAGCTGTGCTCCATTTTCCAGGCTGCTCTCTTTAGGGCGCAAGTGTGCTCATTATACCACGGTGTTGGACTCTTTTCCTTAATCTTCCTTAAGTGTAAAGGAGAAACCGTATCTAAAGTGCTAGAAAAGACAAGAGTCCATAGCTTCTGTTACATCAAGTTTTTCTGTGCTGTTGGATATGCTGAGGAATTGAGATAAATCAGGAAGATTTTTTTCAAAGCAGTCTTTTGTGGTAGAAGTGATGTTTCTACCATACTTGTAACAAGGAGTAGAATTTACAGTTTTAGCTATATGGAGTTTACACAAGACTAGATAATGATCTGAGATATCATCACTTTGCTAACACCATGTTTCCTAATGATATCGCCCAAGGGTAACATATAAAGCGTGAAAAGTAAGGGGCCTAGTACTGAGTCTTGAGGTAGTCCATACTGCACTTGTGATTGGTATGATACCTCTTCATTTACTGCCACGAATTGATGGTGGTCAGGTGAGTACGATTTGAACCATGCCAGTGCACTTCCTCTAATGCAACATAATTTTCTAGTCTATTTAAAAGAATGTAGTGGTCGATAGTGTCAAACGTGGCACTAATATCCAGTAGCACTAATAGAGAGATACAACCACGATCAGATGATAAGAGCAGGTCATTTGTAACTCTAATGAGAGCAGTCTCAGTACTATTATATGGTCTAAAACCTGACTGGAAATCCTCACATATAGCATTTTTCTCTAAGAAGGAACATAGTTATGACACTATCCCTCTCTCCAGCATCTCCACTTCTAAGCTTCTCACAGAAGATGGAGGAACTGGTGTATGCTGGGACCAAACTCTCCCACTCTTTCGCTGCAAGCCCCCAGATATCAACTAAAAAACGGCGGGCCCCACAACCACCAAAGCCTGTGGACCCAGCTCATCCTCCTCCTCCTGTGAGAGCACTTCGACCACTGCCACAACGCCAGGGCCCAAATCCTCCTCCATCTGGTTTAGGTGAACCAAAAACAACTGATAGCTACTCTCAGTGATGTGTGTCGGGTCCCCGCTATGATAGCAGAAACTTTCACAAATGTTTACAGAACAAGCGGGAACCCAGTGTGCCTGTAGCTTTCTCTATCTCTGTTTTATCACATGATAGAAAGTCATAGGCCTTCTCAAGCCGTACGGCTGACCCATCTAATCTGCGGCCTATTATGCATCAAACTAAGATTGCTGAGACACAAAATAATGCCATCAAGTTAGCATTTTTAAACATTCGCTCACTAAAAAATAAATAATTTCTGATCAATGACTTAATAACCACAAACAACCTGGATTTTATGTATTTCTAACCGAAACATGGCTAGAAGACAGCTGCAAGGCAACAGTCCTCAATGAAACAGCCCCTCCTAACTTTAATTTTATAAGTGTCTGCAGGACTGTTAGGAGAGGTGGAGGTGGAGCTACTCTACTTAAAGATGTTTATCAATGCAAGCAAGTGTCATTTGGTGAGTACTTGTCTTTTGAATATCTAGGTATTGATATTTTCCGCTTCCGGCGCTGCTCTGTACAGACAACGTTAAGGATGGCTCCGCTCAATTCGTGCTTTTATATACTTTTTTACGTATTTTTACTTTCTCTTTTTACACGCATAACGTCTGCACTATTTATATATGACAAAAGAACACTTTTGGACATTGGACACCGCTGCACTAACCTGCTTCAGGACACTTTATCCACGGATCCAGCGTGGCCAGTGGAGATTCTTCGGAACGCCGAGGTTAACAAAGGTCGCCTGAATAATCCCAGGAGGCACAAGAAACACCGCGGGCGACGTGCTGGAATACGTGACAGACTGAGGAAAAACACTCACAGTCCTCCTCTTCCGAGTATTCTGCTCACTAATGTCCAATCCTTGGAAAATAAGATTGACGATCTTAGAGCCAGGATAAGTTTCCAACGGGACATTAGGGACTGTAACATCCTTTGTTTGACTGAAACATGGCTCACTCCCTCGGTCCCGGATACCGCTGTAACACCGTCTGATAACTTTTCTGTTTTACGGATGGACAGAACAGCCGAGGCCGGAAAAACCAAAGGTGGTGGAGTGTGTTTCATGATTAACAAGAAATGGTGTGACCCCAGGAATATCTCCATTCTGTCGAGTTCCTGCTCGCCTCATCTGGAACATCTCTCCATTATCTGCCACCCATTCTATCTGCCCCGAGAGTTCCAAGCGATCATCGCTACTGCCGTTTACATTCCACCTCAGGCAGACACGAGTTTGGCTTTGTCCAAACTCCACGATGAGATCAGCGGCTACATCAACAAACACCCTGACGCTGCCTCTATCATCGCAGGGGACTTTAACAAAGCCAACCTCAGGAAGGTCATGCCGAACTTCCATCAGCATGTATCCTGTCCAACTAGAGGACCGAATACACTGGATCATTGCTACACTCAGTTTAAGAATGCCTACAAAGCTCGTTCCCTGCCGGCTTTTGGTAAATCGGACCACGCCGCCAATTTCCTCACACCGGAATATAAACAAAGGATCGTTCATGAATCCCCGGGGGAGAGGGAAGTGACGCGCTGGTCCTCCCACTCTGAAGCTATGCTACAGGCGTCTCTTGATGACGTCGACTGGGACATGTTCCGGGCGAGTTCAGCTGACGTCAGCGAGTTCACGGATGTAGCATTAAGCTTTGTCAACATGCTAACCGACCAAGCCACTGAAACGGTTACAATAAGGACATTCTCAAATCAGAAACCGTGGGTGGACAGAACAATCCGTTCTGCGGTTAACCAACGCACTACCGCATACAACGCCGGTCTTTTGTCAGGAAACATGAGCGAATACAAAGCATCGTGCTATGCTCTCCGATGGGCAGTTAGAGCTGCTAAACTCCGATACAGGGAGAGAATTGAGTCACATTTTCAGCTCAATGACTCTCGACGCATGTGGCAGGGACTGAAGACCATCTGTTCCTCTGGAAATAACTCCTCCGCCGAGGTGAGAGCAGATCCATTGTTGGCCGAAGAGTTAAACACCTTCTACGGCCGCTTCGAATGTAATGGCGGCGCGACTCTGCCGATCAGCGCGTCAGGAAGCAGCAGACAGAACAGCGATGAACATGTTATCACCGTGTCGGAGGACGAGGTTTGGAGAGAACTAAGGAGAGTAAACGTCAGGAAAGCCACCGGACCTGATGGGATTACTGGCCACGTTCTGCGATCATGCACCGACCAGCTTGCTGGTTTGTTTACTTCCATCTTTAATGAGTCCCTTGCTACCTCTGTGGTTCCCACCTCATTTAAGAAATCTGTCATCATCCCTGTGCCTAAGAACAGTAAACCCTCTTGCCTGAATGACTATCGCCCAGTTGCCCTCACATCAACAGTCAAGAAGGTTTTTGAGACACTTTTAAAGAAACACATATGCTACTCCACCCCTGCTACTTTGGGCCCTCTCCAGTTTGCCTATCGCCCAAATAGGTCTACTGATGATGCCATCTCTCAGGTACTGCACTATTCCCTCACACATATTGACAGCAAAAATGGCAACTATGTCAGACTGCTATTCATTGACTATAGCTCAGCTTTCAACACTATAGTCCCCACCAAGCTAGCTGTCAAACTCTCAGACCTCGGGCTAAACACTTCACTCTGTGACTGGATTCAAGACTTCCTCACCGGCAGACCACAAGTGGTGAAAATGGGCCAGTTCACCTCCAACTCCATCACTCTGAACGTAGGAGCCCCGCAGGGCTGTGTCCTGAGTCCCCTGCTCTACTCTCTCTACACACACGAATGTGTGTCCTCTCACAGCTCCACTTCTATTGTTAAATTTGCTGATGATACTGTGGTTCTGGGCCTCATTTCCAACAATGATGAGACCGCATACTTGGGTGAGGTAGAGATACTTGCATCATGGTGCCAGGACAACTGTCTCTCTCTGAACGTGAGCAAAACTAAAGAGCTGATTATAGACTTCAGGAAGAGACAGCAGCGGCCCTACACTCCTCTTATGATCAGCGGGACCCCTGTGGAGAGGGTGAGCAGCTTCAAGTACCTCGGTGTAAACATCTCCGAGGACCTGACTTGGACTGCACACATTCAAACACAGGTCAAGAAAGCCAGGCAAAGACTGTACCATCTGCGACAGCTGAGGAAATTCAGGGTCTCACCAGCAATCCTGAAAACTTTCTATTCAGGGGCCATAGAAAGTGAATTGACTCAGTGCATCTCAGTGTGGTATAGTAACGCCACAAATCAGGACTGCAAAGCTCTGCAGAGAGTCGTGCGCTTAGCTGAGCACATCTCTGGGTCTGCCCTCCCCTCTCTGCAGGACATCTACCTCAAACGCTGCAAAAGCAGAGCTGCAAAAATAATCGAGGACTCAAATCACCCCGGCAACCGTCTTTTCACACTGCTGCCATCTGGCAAGCGCTTCAGGAGCATGATGGCAAAAACTGAGAGATTGAGGAGGTATATATGACAGTATACTGTAGACTTAAATATTAAGATAAGCAGGAATGTACAAGAGAGGAATGTGCAAACAGGTTGTACATGGTTGTCATGTAGCAGCAATACCAAAAATAAATAAAAAATAAAATACAAAAACACAGAAAGTGCTGTGTGCAAATGACACTGTCAGTGTGAGGTAGAGAATAATGAATATCTTACTGATTGTTTGTGATTATAAAGTGGAGTCATGTGATGTTAAGAGGCTGAGTTTGAGTTTAGGTGCCTGATGGCCTGGGGGAAGAAACTCCTCCTAAGTCTCTCAGTTTTGCCATCAGGCTGCGGAAGCGCTTACCCAGATGGCAGCAGAGTGAAAAGACAGTTACCAGGGTGATTTGAGTCCTTGATGATTTTGACAGCTCTGCTTCTGCAGCGTTTGAGGTAGATGTCCTGCAGAGAGGGGAGAGTAGACCCTGAGATGCGCTCAGCTAAGCGCACAACTCTCTGCAAGGCTTTGCAGTCTTGACTGGAGCTGTATCCATACCACACTGAAATAGCCAATACACTTTCTGTGGTCCCTGAATAGAAAGTTTTCAGGGTTGTTGGTGAGACCCTGAATTTCCTCAGCTGTCGCAGATGGTACAGTCTTTGCCTGGCTTTCTTAACCTGTGTTTGAATGTGTGTAGTCCAAGTCAGGTCCTCGGAGATGTTTACACCAAGGTACTTGAAGCTGCTTACTCTCTCCACAGGGGTCCCACTGATCATAAGAGGAGTGTAGGGCTGCAGGTGTCTCTTTCTGAAGTCCACAATCAGCTCTTTAGTTTTGCTCACATTCAGAGAGAGACAGTTGTCCTGGCACCATGATGTAAGTCTCTCCACCTCATCCAAGTATGCGGTCTCATCATTGTTGGAAATGAGGCCCAGAACCACAGTATCATCAGCAAATTTGATAATAGATATGGAGCTGTGAGAGGACATGCAGTCATGTGTGTATAGAGAGTAGAACAGGGGGCTCAGGACACAACCCTGTGGGGCTCCTATGTTCAGGGTGATGGAGTTTGAGGTGAACTGGCCTACGTTCACCACTTGAGGTCTGCCGGTGAGGAAATCTTGAATCCAGTCGCAGAGTGAAGAGTTTAGGCCGAGGTCTGTGAGTTTATAAGCTAGCTTGATGGGGACTATAGTATTGAAAGCTGAGCTATAGTCAATGAATAGCAGCCTTGCAAAGTTCCCATTGCTGCTGTCAATGTGTGTGAGGGAGGAGTGGAGTATGTGAGAGATGGCATCATCAGTAGATCTATTGGGACGATAGGCAAACTGAAGAGGGTCCAAAGTAACAGGGATGGAGGAGCAAATGTGGCTCTTTACAAGTCTCTCAAAAACCTTCATGACTGTTGATGTGAGGGCAACTGGACGATAGTCATTCAGGCAAGAGGGTTTATTGTTCTTAGGCACAGGGCTGATGATAGATTTTTTAAAGGAGGTGGGAATCACAGAGGTAGCAAGGGACTCATTAAAGATTGAAGTGAACAAATCAGCAAGCTGATCAGCGCAGGACCTCAGGACACGGCCAGTAATCCCGTCAGGTCCGGCAGCTTTCCTGACGTTCACTCTCTTAAGGGCTCTTCGAACCTCGTCCTCCGACACGGTGATCACATGATTATCGCTGCTCTGCCCGCTGCTTCCTGACGCGCTGATCGGCAGAGTCGCGCTGCCGCCATTGCATCCAAAGCGGCCGTAGAAGGTGTATAACTCGTCTCGGTGTTTAAGATGGTCCTTAGTTCCTGCCACATGCGTCGAGAGTCATTGAGCTGAAAATGAGACTCAATTCTCTCCCTGTATCGGAGTTTGGCGGCTCTTACTGCACGTCGGAGAGCATAGCACGATGCTTTGTACTCGCTCATGTTCCCCGACAAAAGACCGGCGTTATATGCGGCAGTGCGTTTGTTAACCGCAGCACGGATTGTTCTGTCCACCCACGGTTTCTGATTAGGAAAGGTCCTTACAGTCATTGTTTCTGTAGCTTGCTCGGTTAGCGTGTTTACAAAGCTTAATGCAACATCCGTGAACTCGCTGACATCAGATGAACTCACCCAGAACATGTCCCAGTCGACGTAATCAAGAGCCGCCTGTAGCATAGCTTCTGAGTGGGAGGACCAGCGCGTCACTACTCTCTGCACCGGGGGTTCCTGAGCGAGCCTTTGTTTATATTCCGGTGTGAGGAAAATGGCGGCATGGTCCGATTTGCCAAAAGCCGGTAGTGAGCGGGCTTTGTATGCATTCTTAAACTGAGAGTAGCAATGATCCAGTGTATTCGGTCCTCTAGTTGGACAGGATACATGTTGGTGAAAGTTCGGCATGACCTGCCTGAGGTTGGCTTTGTTAAAATCCCCCGCGATGATAAAGGCAGCGTCAGGATGTTTGTTAATGTAGCCGCTGAGCACATCGTGAAGCTTAGACAAAGCTAAGCCGGTGTCTGCCTGTGGTGGAATGTAAACAGCAGTAACGATGATCGAAGGAATCTCACGGGCAGATAGAATGGGCGGCAAATAATGGAAAGATGTTCCAGATGAGGCGAGCAGGAACACGACAGAGAGGAGATATTCCTGGGGTCACACCATTCCTTGTTAATCATGAAACACACTCCTCCACCTTTGGATTTACCGGCCTCAGCTGTTCTGTCCATCCGTAAAACAGAAAAGTTGTCAGACGGCGTTACAGCAGGGTCCAGAACCGAGGGCGTGAGCCATGTTTCAGTCAAGCAAATGATGTTACAGTCCCTTATGTCCCGTTGGAAACTTATCCTGGCTCTAAGATCGTCCATCTTATTCTCCAAGGATTGGACATTAGCGAGCAGAATGCTCGGTAAAGGAGGACTGTGAGCCCTTTTTCTCAGTCTGTTGCGAATTCGAGTGCTTTTTCCACGGTGTTTCTTGTTCCGTCGCCTGTGGCCATTGTTCCCCTCCGCGTTCCGAAGGATCTCGAGTGGCCAGGATGAATTCGTGGATGAAGTGTCCTGAACCAGGTTAGTGTAATGGTGTCCAATGTCCAAAAGTGTTCCTTTGTCGTAGGTGATCAGTGCAGACGTTATGTGTGTAAAAAGAGAAAGTAAAAGTAAGTAAAAAAGTAAATAAAAGCACAATCTTAGCGGAGCGACCTGGACGGCATCCGAACACAGCAGCGCCATCTTGTTTCACCCATTTACCAAGGGTGCTGATATTTTTGGCCATTACTGTATATTCTAGATTCATTACATGTAAAGTAAAACATTTCAAAAGTTTTATTTTTTTATTTTTTTATTTTGATGATTAGAGCTTACAGCTCATGAAAATCAAAAATCCAGTATCTCAAAATATTAGAATATTTACATTTGAGTTTTAATAAATGACCATTCCTACAGTATAAACTCTGGGTATCTCTTGTTCTTTGAAACCACAATAATGGGGAAGACTGCTGACTTGGCAATGATCCAGAAGACGAACATTGACGCCCTCCACAAAGAGGGTAAGTCACACAGGGTCATTACTGAAAGGGGTGGCTGTTCAAGGAGTGCTGTATCAAAGCATATTAAATACAAAGTTGACTGGAAGGAAGAAAGATAAAGAAAGATAAAAAGGAAGATAAAAGTAAATTTTGCATTTCATTTGGAAATCAAGGTCTGGAGGAAAACTGGAGAGACACAGAATCCAAGCTGCTTGAAGTCCAGTGTGAAGTTTCTGAAGTCAGTGATGATTTGGGGTGCCGTGACGTCTGCTGATGTTGGTCTATTGTGTTTTATCAAGTCCAAAGTCAATGCAGCCGTCTACCAGGAGATTTTGGAGCACTTTATGCTTCCATCTGCTGACAAGCTTTATGGTGATGCTGATTTCCTTTTCCAGCAGGACTTTAGCACCTGCCCACAGTGACAAAACCACTTCCAAGTGGTTTGCTGACCATGATATTACTGTGCTTCATTGGCCAGCCAACATGCCTGACCTGAACCCCATATGGCTAAAGGACCCCCGACCAAGTATTGAGTGCAGAAATTAACATACTTTTAAACATACCTATTATATGAGATACCTACCAATATTTTGAGATACTGGATTCTTGACTTTCATGAGCTGTAAGCACTAATCATCAAAATTAAAACAAAAAACTTTTTAAATGTTTTACTTTACATGTAATGAATCTAGAATATATGAATGTTTCAATTTTTGAAATAAGTTACAAGAAAAAATTAACTTTTTCGCAATATTCAAATTTTTTGAGATGCACCTCTATATCGTGTATATATTATTTATCTCATGCGCTTCATTGTAGTACTACAGTGATTATCTCTTCAGCATGCAGCGAGAGCAGGACAAACAACAATGCAGAATATTAATAACTATGACTGGGACTGACATATACATAACATAATGAAAACACTATTATAATAAAACGCTGTGAATTTTTAGAGTTTAGTTGCAGTGTTTCTGCACGTTGTTGCGTGAAGAATGCGTCCACAAAAGAAGATCATTCAGAGCCGCGCAGACACATTCATGTGCATTCGGGGCATTTTGGGCAGATAGCCTATAAGTCATAATATTAACATTATGCTGTATAAATAACGAAGCGTATACTATATAAGATAAATGATGAGTTAAATCCCATTGATTAAAATCCTATCAAATGCTTCATTCTACTTGTCATCTTCAGAACATTAATAACTACTGTCATATACAGGTGCATCTCAATAAATTAGAATGTCGTGAAAAAGTTCATTTTTCTTGTAAGTTATTTCAAAAAGTGAAACTTTCATATATTTTAGATTCATTGCATGTAAAGTAAAACATTTCAAAAGTTTTTTTGTTTTAATTTTGATGATTAGAGCTTACAGCTCATGAAAGTCAAAAATTAGTATCTCAAAATATTAGAATATTTACATTTGAGTTTCAATTAATGACCATCCCTACAGTATAAATTCCGGGTATCTCTTGTTCTTTGAAACCACAATAATGGAGAAGACTGCTGACTTGGCAATGATCCAGAAGACGAACATTGATGCCCTCCATAAAGAGGGTAAGTCACAGAGGGTCATTACTAAAAGGTATGGCTGTTTACAGAGTGCTGTATCAAAGCATATTAAATGCAAAGTTGACTGGAAGGAAGAATTTGGGTAGGAAAAGATGCACAAGCAACAGGGATGACTGCAAGCTTGAGAATACTGTCAAGCAAAGCTGATTCAAACACCTGGGAGAGCTTCACAAGGAGTGAACTGAAGCTGGAGTCAGTGCATCAAGAGTCACCATGCTCAGACGTCTTCAGGAAAAGGGCTACCAAGCCACTTCTGAAACAGAAACATCGTCAGAAGCATCTTACCTGGGCTGTGGAGAAAAAGAACTGGACTGTTGCTCAGTGGTCCAAAGTCCTCTTTTCAGATGAAAGTAAATTTTGCATTTCATTTGGAAACAAGGTCCCAGAATCTGGAGGAAGAGTGGAGAGGCACAGATTCCATGTTGCTTGAAGTCCAGTGTGAAGTTTCCACAGTCAAACTCGCCTGACCTGAACCCCATAGAGAATCTATGGGGTATTGTCAAGAGGAAGATGAGAGACACCAGACCCAACAATGCAGATGAGCTGAAGGCCACTGTCAAAGAAACCTGGGCTTCCATACCACCTCAGCAGTGCCACAAACTGATCACCTCCATGCCACGCCGAATTGAGGCAGTAATTAAAGCAAAAGGAGCCCCTACCAAGTATTGAGTACATATACAATAAATGAACATACTTTCCAGAATGCCAACAATTCACTAAAAATGTTTTTTTTATTGGTCTTATGAAGTATTATAATTTGTTGAGATAGTGAATTGGTGGGTTTTTGTTAAATGTGAGCCTAAATCATCACAATTAAAAGAACCAAAGACTTAAACTACTTCAGTCTGTGTGCATTGAATTTATTTAATACACGAGTTTCACAATTTGAGTTGAATTACTGAAATAAATGAACTTTTCCACGACATTCTAATATATTGAGATGCACCTGTACATAACGTTATAATGAGAGCACTAATATAAAAAAAATTGTGAATTCTTAGGGTTTTGCTGACATTAAACGTTAACTATCTTTTAATCAAAACAAAAAACATTATTTTTATATCTGCGTCATTCTTCATTTGTGGTGGCAAGTGGTGTCCCTCTACTTTACAACAGTTGAAATAAACTTTAAATACCAATAAATCATAAAACGTTTGCATGTTTGTATTCTGTAGGGTAAACACAATTTGTGCACTGTTAATAGTTAATTTTTTTGTTTTAAAATACATATTTAATTGAGTTTTAGAGATTGCATTTGTAACAAAATATGGATGTTCCCGCCATAGCTTAGAGAGGTATCATGGAATGTAATTGCAACAATATAACATTTTTAACACAAATAAAGTGGTTGTATTGTGAATATAGATTTTATTTAACGTACAATTTTATTAAATTGTTTTAAAAAAATACATATTTTGTTATATTTAAGAAAAAAGTTGTGTCCCCCAAATTCATGTATGTGGTGTTACAACAATGGATGTCACCTCTTTATGAAAAGGGAGAATTCTATTTGGACTACTTCCTGTGTGTAAAGGTCACTGCAGGTGCTGGCTGATTTGAGGGGTGCATGGGGAGTACATTCTTTCTTATTAATTTTCTTAGAGTTAGCAAAATTTCTAACATTTTACACTTTATTAGTGTCTGTGGTGTTATGTTGATAACTTGCAGATCTGACATATTTTAATCAAAATGGATAAATACATACTTATTAATATTTCCAAAATGTCCCCTGATCATAAAAATCATCATGATGGCAGCCTCCATTTTAGAAAAGTCTGGATTTAGGCCGATTTGTCTGTGGTGTTACTGTCTTTTCTGGTAACACCACAGAGCCTATAGTAACTTGCAATATAAAGTCTGTGGTGTTACTTCAAAATGACAGACATAAGTGGCTGTGTCACCTGTGTTTGATTGAAATTATTTAAAAAGCAAAATGTTCTTAAGCTTTCAACTCACTCTCTCACTCTCTCTCTCACACACACGCACACACTCACTCTCTCTCTCTCTCTCTCACACACACACACACACACACACACACACACACGCGCGCACGCACACACACACTCACTCTCACACTCACACTCACACACAGTGTCCCATGATGCACTGCACACCGGTGACAGATCGCACTATAAACTACAAGCACTGCTTTCAGCTCAGTCAGAGAGCTGATGATATAAAACACTTCAGAGCGGTGTAGATGTTGACATGTCGATCTGTGACGTGATTTCACAGAGAGATTATATTTGTTTATGATGTACATGAATGGATTCAGACGGTTGAGCATCAGTTAGAAACAGTCCAGTACAGTCGTTACTGTTGCTCGGCAACAGCTGCTGTCACTGTTTCTAGGAGACCAGATCAATAATTCAGATGTGTAGTGTGATTTCTGAACATTTCAACACTTATATAATATTCTCATAAAAGACTGTTAAAACATACACATAAGATATATGAGAATATATATCAGAATGTGTTCTGTGACAGGTTTAGGTTTAGTGCAGGTTTGGATGATTTTATAGTCTTATATTAAAGATCATGTGTTTGTGTGTCTGATTTATGAATTGATTCATGATTCCTGATTGTGATGTGTTTTATCTCCATCAGATTCCCATCGGTTCATTCTGGATCTGAACACAGTGAATAAATTCCTTCGTCTGTCTGAGAACAACAGAGTGATTACTAACACTGACACAGATCAGCAGTATCCTGATCATCCAGACAGATTTGATGGTTATTCTCAGGTGTTGTGTAAAGAGCGTGTGTGTGGACGCTGTTACTGGGAGCTGGAGTGCAGTGGAGGTGTGTTTATATCAGTGTCATATAAGAGCATCAGCAGGAAGGGACGGGGTGATGAGTGTGTGTTTGGATATAATGATCAGTCCTGGAGTTTAATCTGCTCTCGCTCCAGTTACTCATTCATACACAATAATATAGAGACTGAACTCCCTGTGAAGTCCATCAGCAGGAGAATAGGAGTGTATGATGATGATGATGATGATGATGATATCAGTAGAATAGGAGTTTATGTGGATCACAGTGCTGGAACTCTGTCCTTCTACAGCATCTCTGACACAATGAGCCTCATCCACACAGTCCAGACCACATTCACTCAGCACCTCTATCCTGGGATTAGAGTTTATCCTAGATCATCAGTGAAACTGTGTTGATGAATCAGAACAGACTGACCAGAGATTCTACCCAGAATGCTTTGAGCTGCATGATAAATCACTAACATATGTTATAGAGTCTCTTCATCACATTAATATGAACATCAATCAGAATAAATGTGTCAGAAATCCTCATAGAGACAATAAGATCAGTCATTCATTCAGAAAATATTCATATATGTTTTCATTCATCTGATTTTTCTGGATTGTTTTTGTGAACAAATAATAAAACATCTTGAGATCAGATTGTAATTGATGAATATGTAATATGTAATCACTATTTCTAGTTTCTCACTGTAAAGATGCTTTGAATCAGTCTGTACTGTACAATAAAGCTGATGAATCTGATAAATGTCTGAATGATTTATGAATCATGAATATCGATTCCTCACAAGACACGAGACAAAATATAACATTAATCACAGCATTTAATCAAATCAAATCAAATCACTTTTATTGTCACATCACCACAGCACGAGTCAAGTCAAGTCAAGTCACCTTTATTTATATAGCGCTTTTAACAATACAGATTGTGTCAAAGCACTTAACAGTATCAAGTTGGAGGATAGAGTGTCAGTAATGTATAATAATAAGATTGAACACTCAATTTTCAGTTAAAGGCATTTCATTATTGAATTCAGAGATGTCATTGTCTAGCTCAGTATAGTTTAAATAGTATCTGTGAAATCCAATTGACGATAATCGCTAGAAATTAAGTATCCCCAACTGAGCAAGCCAGAGGCGACAGCGGCAAGGAACCAAAACTCCCTCTGAGACAGAATGGAGAAAAAAACCTTGGGAGAAACCAGGCTCAGTCGGGGGGCCAGTTCTCCTCTGGCCAGGATATTATTGTTTATTTATTGTTTTAATTAAGACTTTAAATGTTTTATATTTCTATTTTAATATTGTTGCAATTTCTAACAATAATAGTATTATGTAGTTAGGTATTTTATTATATTTTTAGTTATTTGTTTTATTTTTAGTTTTATTGTATTTTAAGTCGAGGTCTTCACTGGGATTATATCCCCGGGGCTCATCCAGGGGTCCGGCCTCCGCCGACAATCTGGGCCGCAGACATCATCTCCCGGCGCCAATCCACCATCTGATCCAGACAAGGACTGAGAAACAGAATAAGAAAGAAACAGACTAATATTAGCGTAGATGTCAATATTTTTATGATGTAACAAGTACATCATGTGTTATGGGGAGTGTTCCCGGTTCCGGTTGATCTAATTAATGCAGCCTAACAATCCTTTAACGGATTTGAATAATAGAAGTGTATCAGTGTGTTATGTGTACGCCAGGTTAAAGAGATGGGTCTTTAATCTAGATTTAAACCGGGCTAATGTGCTCATACTTCCTGGTTCTAGTAAGAACTCTAGCTGCTGCATTTTGAACCATCTGTAATTTGTTTATTATGCGTGCAGAACAACCACCCAATAAAGCATTACAATAATCTAACCTTGAGGTCATAAACGCATGAATTAATATTTCTGCATTTGACATTGAGAGCATAGGTCTCAGTTTAGATATATTTTTAAGATGAAAAATGCAGTTCTACAAATGCTAGAAACGTGGCTGTCAAAGGAGAGATTACTATTAAATAGCACACCTAGGTTCCTGACTGATGACGAAGAATTTACAGAGCAGCCATCAAGTGTTAGACAGTGTTCTAGGTTATTACTTGTGGGGGTTTTAGGTCCGATAAGTAACACCTCTGTTTTTTCAGAATTTAGCAGTAAGAAATTACTCGTCATCCAGTTTTTTATATCGACTATGCATTCCATAAATTTCTCAATTTGGTGTGTTTCACCGGGCCGTGAAGAAATATAGAGCTGAGTATCATCAGCATAACAGTGAAAGCTAACCCGTGTTTCCTAATGATATTTCCCAAGGGTAACATGTAAAGCGTGAAAAGTAACGGCCCTATTACTGAGCCTTGAGGAACTCCATACTGCACTTGTGATCGATATGATACCTCTTCATTCACTGCTACGAATTGATGGCGGTCAGATAAGTACGATTTGAACCATGCTAATGCACTTCCACTAATGCCAACAAAGTTTTCTAGTCTATTCAAAAGAATGTTGTGATCGATAGTGTCGAACGCAGCGCTAAGATCCAGTAGAACTAATAGAGAGATACAACCACGATCAGATGATAAGAGTAGGTCATTTGTAACTCTAATGAGAGCAGTCTCAGTACTATGATACGGTCTAAATCCTGACTGGAAATCCTCACAGATATCATTTTTCTCTAAGAAGGAATATAATTGTGAGGATACAATCTTCTCTAATATCTTTGACAGAAAAGGGAGATTCGAGATCGGTCTGTAATTAACTAGATCTTTGGGGTCAAGTTGTGTTTTTTTAATGAGAGGCTTAATAACAGCCAATTTAAAGTTTTTGGGGACATATCCTAATGACAATGACGAATTAATAATAGCCAAAAGAGGATCTATGACTTCTGGAAGCACCTCTTTTAGTAGTTTAGATGGAATAGGGTCTAACATACATGTTGTTGGTTTAGATGAATTAACAAGTTTATACAATTCTTCCTCTCCTATAGTAGAGAATGAGTGGAATTGTTCCTCAGGGGATCTATAGTACACTATTTGATGTGATAATATAGCTGACAGCTGCATGGTTACAATTTGATCTCTAATAGTATAAATCTTGGAAGTAAAGTAGTTCATAAAATCATTACTGCTGTGCTGTTGGGAAATGTCAACACCTGTTGATGCTTTATTTTTTGTTAATTTTGCCACTGTATTGAATAAATACCTGGGGTTATGTTTGTTTTGTTCTAAAAGAGACGAAAAGTAATCAGATCTAGCAGTTTTTAACTGCACCACCCCAGGAGGGATGAACACCATCTCTTTTCAACAGGTCAGGTCTGCCCCAAAAACTCGTCCAATTGTCTATAAAACCTATGTTGTTTTGCGGGCACCACTTAGACAACCAGCCATTTAATGATGACAGTCTGCTATGAATCTCATCACCCCGGTAAGCAGGGAGGGGGCCAGAGCATATACAGTGTCTGACATCGTACTTGCAAGTTCACACACCTCTTTAACATTATTTTTAGTGATCTCCAACTGGCGAAGTCGAACATCATTAGCGCCGGCGTGGATAACAATCTTACTGAATTTACGTTTAGCATTAGCCAGCACTTTTAAATTTGCCAAGATGTCAGGCGCTCTGGCTCCCGGTAAACAATGGACTATGGTGGCTGGTGTCTCTATTTTCACGTTCCGTACAATAGAATCGCCAATAACTAGAGCACTTTCACCAGGTTTCTCAGTGGGTGCATCACTGAGTGGGGAGAACCTGTTTGATGTTCTGATCGGAATGGAAGAGCGGTGTTTTGACCCGCGACTATGCTGCCTCACAGTCACCCAGTTGCCCTGCTGCACAGGCGCTAATGCCGGAACAGAACAATGTACAGGAGTCCCTGAGCTAGTCACATCCAAAGCAGTATCTACAGCCCTCACATTCTTACTATCCTCAACTAAAGTTTGGATGCGTGTCTCTAGTTCTAAAACCTTCTCTGTCAGCCTAACTATTTCCCTGCATTTATCACATGTGAATCCCTCATCGCCGACAGAGATAGATAAACTATACATGTGGCAGACAGTGCAAATAACAATAGCAGGAGAAGAAGCCATTACTCACCGTGATTGATGAATGATACCAACTTAACTTACCACTCCACTTACCACTCCACTTACCACTTACCACTGTTGTTTGATGAACTCGTGAAAAACGGAGCGAGAGAGAAATGAAAACGGAGCGAGAAAAAAGAAAACAATAATAGGCGCGAATAGCAACGCGAATGGAACCGCGAGTGACAAGCTATCCGGCTAGCGAACGCTAACGCGCTGCACTCGCGGTTTTAAAAGCGAACGATCAGATTAGTTTGATAGATAATACCAGAAATATGGTGGGAATTAAGTTATATATTTTCAAGTTAAGTTATATATAGTTATACGAGTGCCTTGGTGAGTGAAATTCTTGAGAGCGTGCTCCAGACAGTGCAAAAAAAACAAAACAATTTACATATAGACAGTACATATTTACAGACTGTACAGAAGACAATGTGCATAATACACATACACATACTCAATATACACAGTGTACTATACAGACATACTTAGTTACCAATACACTGTATGTACACATTTTACATTATGTACACATCTATACATAGTAATATGTTAAGGTGCAACAGATTATACATATACAACAGATTAGTTGTGCAATAGATAGTTGTGCAAAGGTGCAACAGATTATACATATGCAATGTCGTGGATGTGCATTGTATGGTATCCAGTGATAGCAGATAGGTTGTATTATTGCAGTGTGTGCGTGTAGTCCAGTGAACGGCGGTAAAGTGCAGTGCATGGCATGATGTGTGAGTGGGAGTGTGATGTAGGGTGAATTAGTTCTGACTGTTCATTAGCCTGATAGCCTGAGGGAAAAAGCTGTCCCTCAGTCGGCTAGTGCGGGATCGGATGCTGCGGAGACGTCTCCCTGAGGGCAGCAGAGAGAGCAGTCTGTGGGATGGATGGCTGGAGTCCTTGATGATCCTCCTGGCTTTCCTTATACACCGCCTGGTGTAGATGTCCTGGAGGGAGGGAAGCTCACCTCCAACAATGTGGCGGGCAGATCGCACGACCCTTTGCAGAGCTTTGCGGTTGCCAGCGGTGCTGTTTCCAAACCAGGCGGTGATGCAGCCGGTCAGGATGCTCTCCACAGTGCAGGTGTAGAAGGATCTGAGGATGCTGGGGCTCATTCCAAACTTCCTCAGCCGTCTCAGGAGGAAGAGGCGCTGATGTGCCTTCTTCAGCACTGCATCTGTGTGAGTGGACCATGTGAGATCCTCGGTGATGTGAACGCCGAGGAACTTAAAGCTGTTTACCCGCTCCACAGGTGTCTTGTCGATGGAGATGGGTGTGTGTTCTCTGCTCTGTCTCCTGAAATCCACCACCAGCTCCTTGGTCTTGTCGATGTTGAGTGAGAGGTGGTTCTCCTGGCACCATTTAGTCAGGGTACTCACCTCCTCTCTGTAGGCCGTCTCATCGTTGTCGGTGATCAGGCCTATCACCGTTGTGTCATCGGCAAATTTGAAGATGACGTTGGAGCTGTGTGTAGCTGTACAGTCGTGTGTGTACAGGGAGTACAGGAGCGGGCTGAGGACGCAGCCCTGCGGGGCACCAGTGTTGAGGATCAGGGGAGAT
The DNA here is from genome assembly GCA_027422415.1 of Schizothorax lantsangensis. Taxonomy (NCBI): domain Eukaryota; kingdom Metazoa; phylum Chordata; class Actinopteri; order Cypriniformes; family Cyprinidae; genus Schizothorax; species Schizothorax lantsangensis. The sequence continues at coordinate 49,240,992 of CM049842.1, forward strand.
GAGGTGTTGTTGCCCATTCTGACCACCTGACTTCTGCCTGTCAGGAAGTCCAGGATCCAGCTGCACAGAGATCTGTTCAGTCCCAGAGTCTGGAGCTTCTCAACCAGTGTGGCAGGCACTATGGTGTTAAATGCTGAACTATAATCCACGAACAGCATCCTTACATAGGTGTTCTTATTTTCCAGGTGGGAGAGAGCAGTGTGCAGGGTGAAGGCAATAGCGTCGTCTGTGGAACGGTTTCTGCGGTATGCAAATTGTAGTGGGTCCAGTGAGGCAGGCAGCACAGAGCATATGTGGTCTCTGATGAGCTTCTCAAAACACTTGCTGAAGATGGGTGTCAGAGCAACGGGCCTCCAGCCATTCAAGCATGTGATTTTATTTTTCTTAGGTATGGGCACAATGGTGGATTTCTTGAAGCATGAGGGAACCACAGACAGAGAGAGGGACAGATTGAAGATGTCTGTAAAAAAACCCAGCTATTTGGTAATCGCATGCTTTGAGCACACGGCCTGGGATTCCATCCGGGCCCACAGCTTTGTGGATGTTCACCCGTTTGAAGGATCGAGTTACATCCGTGACAGAAAGGGAGAGTGGACTCACCTCTTCTGCAGCAGCCGTGGGAGCACTCTCTGTGTGGGCGGTGTTATGAGCCTCGAAACGAGCATAAAAAGTATTCAGCTCATCCGGTAGAGAGGCTGCAATGTTCACAGTAGCTGGTTTATTCCCTTTAAAACCTGTGATGTTGTTGATGCCCTGCCACATGCTTCTTGGGTTGTTGTTGTTGAATTGTTCTTCAACTTTGTTTTTATATTGTCGTTTGGCTGCTTTGATGGATCTCCTGAGATCGTAACTGGCTTGTTTCCGATCGTCAGTGTTTCCGGATTTAAAGACAGATGTCCGCGCTGACAAGGCTGATCGAACATCGCTGTTAATCCACGGTTTTTGGTTGGGATAGATGCTTATTATTTTGGTCGGAATTACATCCTCTATACACTTCTGTATGAAACACGTTACAGAATCTGAGTACTCCTCTATGTCATCATCAGACGCTGCCCGGAACATGTCCCAGTCCACGTGATCAAAACAGTCCTGTAGTATAGCGTCCGATTGGTCCAACCAGCATTGAATTGTCCTGAGGGCGGGTGCTTCACGTTTCAGTTTCTGCCTATAAGCATGCAGAAGCAGAACGGAGGAGTGATCCGATTTGCCGAAAGGTGGGCGGGGGAGGGATTTGTAAGCGTCCCGGAAGGGGGAGTAGCAATGGTCCAGTACACGATCACCACGCGTGTTGATGGTGATGTGTTGAAAGTATTTTGGAGCTATTGTTCTGAAGTTGGCTTTATTAAAGTCCCCCGTAATAACAAACGCTGCATCTGGGTGCGCGGTTTCCTGATCACTTATATTCCCATACAGTTCCCTGAGTGCCTGGTCTGTGTTAGCTTGAGGGGGAATGTAAACAGCCGTGATTATGATCGCTGTAAATTCCCTCGGTAGCCAGAATGGTCGACACAGAAGCGTATGAAATTCCAGATCAGGGGAGCAGAAGGATTTAATAGAGTGTAGATTCCTTTCATCACACCACGAGTTGTTGATAAAGAAACAAACGCCCCCACCTCTGCTTTTCCCTGTGAGCTCTTTCGTTCTGTCCGAGCGGTGCACGGAGAAGCCCGTAAGCTCGATGGCTGAGTCTGGAACCATTGCAGACATCCAGGTTTCTGTGAGGCAAATAACGCAGCATTCCCTTGTTTCTCGTTGGTATGAGATGCGCGCACGCAGTTCACAGAGTTTGTTATCCAGTGACTGAACTTTAGCCAGCAAAATGGTTGGGAGAGGAGGTCGAAAGGCACGGCGTCTCAGTCTGACGAGAACGCCAGCTCTCTTCCCTCTTTTCCGGCTACGTTTCTTTCGTCGTGGTCGTGCGTTCCAGACAAAGGGCTCTGATGCGGTGTCTGTAAACAATCCACCGGCGTTCAGAAACTCAAAGTCCGGTTTGCGTTGCGCGACGAAAGAACCGATGTTTAAAAGCGTGTCTCTATCGTAGACAGTTATACTAACAACATCTAACACGTAAAACAACAAAAAAACAAACAAAACATACGAAAACCTGCAGAGTTTTCTCGGAGCTCACAACACGGCTGCCATGCTCGGCGCCATCTTGATTCTTTTCAAGTTTTCAAGAAATATAGTTATTATAACTACAGTAAAGACATATTACATTATTACGAGATCGCCTTCAGAGAAAGAACATGACCGAATATTTATTTTGAAATATTTTATAATATTTACTAAATATTTACTTTTTTCTTCTGTTTGAAAGTGTTTTAATGACAATAGATTCATCAGAAAAATCTAATATTTTAATTACTTAAACATGTAAAAATATGTAAAAACATTGCTGATTGATTTGAACAAGTGTAAATATATAATGCAAATATTACTTTAGCTGAAGTATTTGTGTCAACACTGGAGTCCTTTTTATTGATTTAACTATTATTTGAATTATAGCAAACAAGTAAAGAAATGTATTACAATTGCAATAATCCTATTGTACTGAAAAATAAAAACTATTTAATAATAATAATAATAATAATAATAATAATAACAACAATAATAATAATAGTAAACAACCAAAATATGAAATTTATTTTATTATTATTATTTTAATTATAACAAATAAAAATAATTATTAAAATAAAACAACAATAAAAATATGCCACAATTGCAATAATCCTATTGTACTGTAAAATAAAAACTATTTAATAATAATACTAAACAAAAATATGAATTTTATTTTATTATTATTTTAATTATAAGAGACAGACAACACAGGCAGTGCATTCACAGTCTCAGGGGCCGAGGCAGGGAACACAAAAAAATCATCAATAGGTTCACTGACTAAAACTGGACATGATGACAGTTCATAAATAGTCTCTATGGCACTGACAGAGTTAACATGAGAGACATGGGATGCATTAATAGTCTCTGGGCTCATGACAGGCGGGTTTAAGGGTTCCAAGGCGGGTTTCTGGGTTGTGACAGACAGGGCAACAAACTCGGTATTGGCTTCCTTGAGAGTGGTTGGACAGACAGACAGTTCAATATTAGACTCAAGGACTGGAACAGGACATACAGATAATTCAGGATTAAACACACTTTGGGGAAGTGGTCCGGCAGACAGATCAAAACCGGGTGCATTGACTGAAACTGGACTAGTAGACATTTCAGTAAGTGACAAGGACGAGAGCTGATAAGTGAATACCACTGACACCTCTGGAGGTTCTGCAGCGGATGCCGCCACCTCTAGCGGTTCTACAGCAGTACCACCAGGAGTTTCAACAAATGCAGAGAGTTCAGCAATGGTACCTTTGACCGTGACATGACAGGCTGCGAGTGCATTACTGGGCGCCACCACCATGCAAGGAATTAAAGAGAGCACCGCCGCTTCAGGAGGTTCTGCAGCATCAACCGCCACCTCTGGAGAAACTACAGCGGGCGTCGCCTCGAGGAACATGGCAACGTGTGCCACTACACCAGGAGGTTCTGCAGCGTCAGCCGCCACCTCTGGAGACATCTCAGTGGCCGCTGCCGTCTCTAGAGTTTCAGTGGTGGTGTATGCAGCCCAAATACACCATAAAGTGATCCCCATCATGGGAAGCACTTCAGACAGGGCAATCAGTTCAGGAACAGGAGGGCTAGAGTGAGTGGATTTGGGGATACCAGCTGTGCGTGCAGACACCAGCGGTGCATCCCTCACACTGGAAACCAGACTGGGAAATCGAAGCACTGACCTTAAATATCTGGATGTGACGGACAGGGCGTCACAAGACTCTGGATGATCAGCTGTGACGTGACATGGTTCTGGGTGGTCAGCGGTGACATGACGAGACTCTGGAAGGTCAGCGGAGACGTGACTTGACTCATGATGATCAGCTGAGACGTGGCTTGACTCGTGACGATCAACAGTGACTTGACTGGATTCACGATGATCAACTATGATCTGACTGGATTCATGATGATCAACTATAACTTGACTTTTTAACATCAACTGGGACTTGACTTGGCTCTTTAACATCAACTGTGACTTGACTTGTCTCTTTAACATCAACTGTGACTTGACTTGTCTCTTTAACATCAACTGACTTGAATTGACTCATGACTGGCAGCAATGACATGACGGGGTGTTGTTGTGGCCGCCATTTTGTGAGCCTGCTCTAGCGCGGCTGCGATCACACAATTAAGTGTGGTGTCGCGTTCCTCCGCGACACCCACAGTCAACGCTGAACCAACAGTCAATAAAGCATACTCCATAAAATCACGTAGAGACGAACGGGGACCTTCAAGGGTTAATCGCGATTTGAGTGGCTGGTTAATGCCCCCACAAAAAATATATATGAGCACACAGTCTGGCAGATCAGAATAATAAGCGAGATCTAAATACTCTTGAATATAGCTCTCGAGTGACCTGCTTGAGAGGTAACAACAGTTTTGCTGTGTCCATACCTGGCCAGTGTCCATTTGAAAGGCTGCTGGATCCTTTTGAGGCCGAGTATTCTGTTACGGATGGAACAGAGGAAACGTGCGGATCCATCTGCAGGGTTTTATTCAAAGACATCGTCAGAAATGAGCATAGGTCGATACACAGCAAACAGTCACAGATGAGGCAAGACAAAGAGTAATCTTAGGACAAGCGTGGGTCTTCGATCGGCGAACAGTATCCAAAAGGGCAAGGCAAAGAGAGATAGTCCAGGTGCACAATAATAATCCAGGCAGGGGAAAACACAATCCGAAACAGGCAAGGCAAGATTAATGACTGTGACAAAGACTATGAAAACTACGCTGGGCTCCGTAAAGAAACTATCGGCTAGAATAGCGATACGTGCTAACAATACTCGGCAATGACAGAGAGGAAGTCCAAAGCTTATAAAGCGTGTGTGATTGTGTGACCATCTGTGTAATCAGAGCAATGTTAGATTGGTGACAGCTGTGTGTCGTCAGTGCAGTGGATGATAGGAATTGTAGTCTGAGGTGGTGTGCAACAGTTAGTGTAGTGCAAGAGTCCATGTGGTGAGCGAGTGACCTCTGGTGGCTAGTAAACGGATGTTCATAGACCAGGATTTGTGACAAATAGCAACAACAACAACTATAGATTTTATTGATATTTAAATGAAAACAAATCATCATAGAAAGGTCACGATTGGAATTATCCTACTATACTATAAAATAAAAAGGAGTATTTAAAAATAACAATAATAAAACTATTTATTTATTTATTTATTATAACAATTAAACAAATTAATAAAAAATGCAACTATCACAATAACCCTACTGTACTGTAAAATAAAATGTCAGTAATAATAGTAGTAGTAATAATAATAATAATGATGATAATAATAATAATAATAATAATACATTTTATTTTATTATTTAAATAACAATCAAAAGAAAAAATACTATTACTAGTTACTTTTGCAGTAATTGTACTGTAAAATAAAAAGTGAGACAACAACAACAATAATAATAATAATAGCAACCAAAATATGAATTTCATTTTATGTTAATCATTTTAAGTATATCAAAAAAGGAAATGTTACAATTGCAATAATCCTACTGTACTGTAAAATAAAAACTCAGTATTTACATTTAGTTATTTAGCAGAATTTAGTATTTAGTAATAATAATCATAATAATATGAATTTAATTTTATTGTTTAAAGTATATCAAATTAATAAAAATTTGTTACAAATCTTTAATATGTAATATTTGTTACAATTGCTATAATCATACTGTACTGTAAAATAAAAAAATCTGTATTTAATAATAATAATAATAATAATACATTTCAATTAATTATTTCAATTATAACAAATTAATAAATACATTTGTTACAATCCTATATACAATACAATCCTATTGTACTCTAAAATAAAAAATAAAATAAAATAACCAAAATATGAATGTATTTATTTTTTAAATTATAACAAATAAAAAAATCCATAAAAACTGTTACTGTTGCAATAATCTTATTGCACTGTAAAATAATAATAATAATAATAATAATAATAATAATAATAATAACAGAAAGGTTAATTGAATAGATTGGATTGGTGTTGTTTTACACGTGCTTCAGACACCAGTCATGCAGGCTGCATTCCCGAATGTGCCCCTGGGGGGCGCAGCATCTCGTTCCCTGACTGAGAAAAATGACTCAGTGGAGTTGTAATAGACTCTCCCTGCATTCCATTCGGAAGGGCTCCTCCCTATGCCCTAATCCCTTCAAAGGGTTTACCCTCCGGAGTGAGAGCTTTGAAGGGTTGAAGGGTGTAGGGGACCAAACAACTGTTTCTTGAAGTGCCCTTCTGCATCATCATCCCGTGCCCACACGGAGGTGCCGTCATCATGGAAAGAATCAGCGCAAAGGATCATGGGGGCCCGAAGTGACCATCAGTTGTACCCTTCGAAGTCCTTCATTCCAAAGGGCCCTTTGAAGTGGCCAGTTTTTAGCACTTCGGTTTGGAAAGACCCTTCAATATGGCGGCCATGATTGTTTTCACTCCGACGTGCCCTTCGGAGGGCGAAATTTCCCGTTTGGAACGCATCGTATGCACGACTACTTCCGCGTTTCATCTCAGTTGCTTCGCAACTTCCGGTGCTGCGCCAGAGGCGGTTTTTACCTACCGTTTCAATGAGCACTCTCAGCATGGCATTTTACACTCGCTGCTTGCAAGAACTTCCACGGATTACAGTGAACGATGTCAATCGAATTGTAAGGTTAGCATCGGTCACTCCTTCAAGTAAAAAGGAGAAGGGCTTCAAATTGTATGTTTCGAGCTATATCGACAACTTTGAAGGTACTTATTCTCAAGCCAACAAACTAACATTAGCTAGCTTCGTTTGTGACAGTGCATACTCTTATAGGCTGTGTTTTGTTTACTTAACCTTTTTAAGATCTTCTTATAGTTTCACTAATGTTATTATGTTAATACGATCTGTATGACCCTTTAAAGCTATGTCATTTTTTTCAGTCTCTGAAAAGGATCAGGTGACAGGGGAGATCAGCGTGAGGGCGACTTGTTTCAGATCTATGAGGAAGACAGAGAAGCCACATAGTCTGAGAGTAGGGAGACAACACTGGAGAAATAAAGGATGAATTTATTGTTCATATTTTAAAATAATGTTTACATTTTCTAATGTAGAAAAAAAAATTCTACATTAAATTTTTTTTTTAATTAAATTTCTATTAATTTCTACAGTAAGTTTAGAAATGCAGGCATAACAAGTCTATTCAGTAAATAAGTTTAGCACTTTAAAAGAAAGATACTGATTTTGAAAGATAGTTATATATATATATATATATATATATATATATATATATATATATATATAGATAGATAGATAGATATTTCATTTGGGGCCATCCATTTACTATGTCATTGTTTAATTATCTTTATAGATTACATTAAAGGACTCCAACCCTGTCATACTGTCCTAGTGTAGCTGTTCCTGTGTTGCTGGCACAGCACTGTGCAACCATATTGTTGCACTATTTTTCCAGACTGCACATTACTCTCAGCTTGGCATCAGTGCAGTTCCTCCAGTTCACAGCTGTACTGAAATTGAGCAGAGCTGGCACAAACTGGAACAATGGTAAGGTAAGTGAATTTTTCAAGAATTTTAAGAATAAATGATATGAAATGATTACTTTCCTAACATCATTCCTTGAGGCACACAAACCTCGTTTTAAATTCAACTCATTGCTCTTTAAAAGACCTAAAACTTGCGTGTCAGATTAGTGAGATGTCCAAGACATGCACTGTTGGTGGGCCTCCAGGAACAGGTCTGGCAAACACTAGTTCATACTAAAGTGACTATTGGTATTCCTAGGGAGTCCGGCCAGGTCCTGTCAATGGGATGGTGGTTATATCTGCACAACCTAAATCAGAATCAGAATCAGTTTTTTTAATTAAATTTCTATTAATTTCTACAGTAAGTTTAGAAATGCAGGAATAACAAGTCTATTCAGTAAATAAGTTTAGCACTTTAAAAGAAAGATACTGATTTTGAAAGATAGTTATATATATATATATATATATATATATATATATATACATAAACATTTATATAGATAGATAGATATTTATATTTATATAGATAGATAGATATTTCATTTGGGGTCATCCATTTACTATGTCATTGTTTAATTGTCTTTATAGATTACATTAAAGGACTCCAAACCTGTCATACTGTCCTAGTGTAGCTGTTCCTGTGTTGCTGGCACAGCACTGTGCAACAATATTGTTGCACTATTTTTCCAGACTGCACATTACTCTCAGCTTGGCATCAGTGCAGTTCCTCCAGTTCACAGATGTACTGAAACTGAGCAGAGCTGGCACAAACTGGAACAATGGTAAGTTTAAGTGAATTTTTCAAGAATTTTAAGAATAAATGATATGAAATGATTACTTTCCTAACATCATTCCTTGAGGCACACAAACCTTGTTTTAAATTCAACTCATTGCTCTTTAAAAGACCTAAAACTTGCGTGTCAGATTAGTGAGATGTCCAAGACATGCACTGTTGGTGGGCCTCCAGGAACAGGTCTGGCAAACACTGGTTCATACTAAAGTGACTATTGGTATTCCTAGGGTGTCCGGCCAGGTCCTGTCAATGGGATGGTGGTTATATCTGCACGACCTCAATCAGAATCAGAATCAGAATCAGAAAGAGCTTTTGTTACCAAGTATGCTTGCGCATACAAGGAATTTGTTTTAGTGTCATAATCTTCCATTTTACAGAGACAACAGCGACACACAGACAATAAAAATAAGATGAGAATAAAAAATACACATGTAAATATAAATAAACAAAAAATGAAAAAGAAAAATAATTTGAAACATAAATGATTGTATATACATTTACATTTACATTTAGTCATTTGGCAGACGCTTTTATCCAAAGCGACTTACAATTGGGGAGTACATAAAGCGATTCATCTTGAAGAGGCAATCAGACAGAGGAAGTGCTCGTAACACCAAGTCTCAGTCATTGTTAAAATAAGTACAAGCTAGCAAGGGAAGGAGAGAAAGATAAAGGGAAAGATTTTTTTTTTTTTTTTTTTTTTTTTTTAAAGTTTAGGATGAAGTCAAGTAGTACCGAAAGAGATGAGTCTTCAGTTGTTGCTTGAAGATTGACAGGGATCCAGCATTCCGGATAGGGGTGGGAAGATTATTCCACCATCCAGGAATGGTGAATGAGAATGTTCTGGAGAGTGATTTTGAGCCTCTCTGTGATGGTACCACAAGGCGTCGCTCACTAGCAGATCTCAGACTTCTGGAGGGGATGTAGATTCGTAATAGTGCGTGGAAGTAGGAGGGTGCTGAGCCTGTGGTCGTTCTGTATGCAAGCATCAGTGTCTTGAACTTGATGCGAGCTGCCACTGGTAGCCAGTGCAGTGAGATGAAGAGAGGTGTAACATGGGTTCTTTTGGGCTCATTGAAGACCAGTCGTGCCGCTGCATTCTGAATCATTTGTAGAGGTTTGATTGTGTTTGATGGAAGATCAGCCAGAAGGGCATTGCAGTAGTCCAGCCTAGAAACGACAAGGGCCTGGACAAGAAGTTGCGCAGCATGCTCTGTCAGGAAGGGCCTGATTTTTCTGATGTTGTGTAGCGCAAACCTGCAAGATCGAGCAGTCTTTGCAATGTGCTCTTTGAAGGCCAGCTGGTCATCAAAGATTACACCAAGATTTCTGACCGAAGTTGATGGGGTAATTATTGATGTGCCTAATTGAATCGAGAAGTCATGCTGTAGAGTCGGAGTGGCAGGGACGACAAGTAGCTCAGTCTTTGCCAGGTTGAGCTGTAGGTGATGTTCTTTCATCCATGCCGTGCAGCTACCGTTGTATCATCTGGTTGAAAAGAGAGATAGAGCTGTGTGTCATCGGCGTAGCAATGGTAGGAGAAGCCATGTGCCTGTATGATGGGTCCCAGTGATGTAGTGTATGTTGAGAAGAGGAGGGGTCCAAGAACCGATCCCTGAGGAACCCCAGTGACCAGTTGATGTGCTTTGGATACCTCCCCACCCCAGGCCACCCTGAAGGACCTACCGGTGAGATAGGATTCAAACCAGCGAAGTGGAGTCCCAGTGATGCCCAGCGATGAGAGGGTGGACAGGAGGATCTGATGATTAACAGTGTCAAAAGCAGCAGAAAGATCGAGCAGAATGAGGACTGATGATTTGGAATTGGCCTTTGCGACTCGTAGGGCTTCAGTGACTGAGAGTAGCGCAGTCTCTGTTGAATGGCCACTCCTGAAACCTGACTGTTTATCATCCAGTTTGTTGTACTGTGAAAGGAACAGTGAGAGCTGGTTGAAGACAACTCGTTCGAGTGTTTTCGCTACGAATGGAAGGAGAGAGACAGGTCTGTAGTTTTCTAAAAGAGAAGTGTTTAATGTAGGTTTTTTGAGCAGTGGGGTTACCCGGGCCTGCTTGTACGCTGTGGGGAAGATGCCAGTGCAGAGAGATGTGTTGATAATGTGTGTGAGTGCCGGTAAGAGTGTGGGAGAGATTGCTTGGAGAAGGTGAGAGGGGATTGGGTCAAGAGGACATGTTGTAGGATGGCAGGAGAGGAGAAGTTTGGATACTTCCGCCTCGGTGAGGGGACAGAAGGAGAAGATGGGAGTCTGAGCAGTGGATGTGGTTGGTTGGAGGTCCTGTGTGTGTGGAGTTGAGAACTGGTTACCGATTGTTCTAGTTTTGTCGGTGAAAAAAGTGGCAAAGTCGTCAGCTGTTATAGAAGTGGTGGGCGGTGGTGGAGGGGGACAGAGGAGAGAATTAAATGTTCTGAAGAGATCACGCATGTCTGGAGCACTGTTGATCTTGTTGTGGAAGTGTGAGGATTTGGCAGTGTGGACTTCAGTAGAGAAAGACGAAAGCAAAGACTGATACCTAGTCAGGTCCGACGGATCGTTTGATTTGCGCCATTTTCTCTCTGCCGTTCTGAGTGTGGTCCGATGCTCACGAAGAACATCGGATAACCAGGGGTTAGACGGGGTAGCCCGTGCTGGCCTGGAGGAGAGAGGACAAATGTCGTCTAGACAAGAGGTTAAGGTAGAGCATAAAGTGTCAGTAGCTGCATTCACATCCAGAGATGTGAAATGGATAGGTGAGGGAAGAGAGGAGGATACTACAGAGGAAAGAAGGGTGGGGAAAGGGAGTGTAGGTTACGTCTGAAAGTAACCGGTAAGGGAGCTGGTGGCACCTGGGTAGTAAAATGTAAGGTAAATGTAATGAAGAAATGGTCAGAGATATGTAGTGGTTGTACCAGAATGTTATCTGTAGTACAGTTGCGTGTGTAAATTAAATCAAGTTGGCTGCCTGATTTGTGCGTGCTAGTAGTGGTAAGGCGTTTGAGATCAAATGAAGCTAGGAGTGAATGGAAGTCTGTAGCATAAGGCCTGTCTAGGTGAATGTTGAAATCGCCAAAGACTAGGAGTGGAGTGCCATCCTCCATGAAAGAGGACAGCATGCCGTCCAGCTCCTCTAGGAAGGTGGCTAGAGTTTGGCCAGGGGGACGGTAGATTACTACTATCTGGAGTTTTATAGGAGCCGTTACAGTAATCGCATGAGATTCAAATGAGTTGTGATTGCCTAGGGGAGAATGGGTTGAGTATTTCCATTTGTTTGAAATGAGCAGACCAGTGCCCCCACCCCGGCCAACTTGCCTTGGGGTGTGAGAGAAAGATAAATTTTGAGAGAGAGCAGCCGGGGTAGCGGAGTCTTCTGGACGAATCCAGGTCTCAGTCAAGCCCAAGATGCTGATAGTGGATTGCAAGGAAAAAGCAGAAATGAAGTCAGCTTTGTTGACAGCTGACTGGCAATTCCAAAGACCCACAGAGAAAGAAAGAGGTGCAGTAGAAGATGTAGCGATCGGGCGCAGGTTAGCAGGATTACGTTGTCGTCTGCGTGTGATTTTGGAGCGTGGTTGGGAGAGAACCGGAATGGTTTCGAAACACATGATAGAGGTGGAGGGATAGAGGATATGGAAGGAGAGTGTGTGAGGGAAGATAGAAATGATACTTAAGCGTGTGCTCGGTGTCGTTGCTCGGTTGAAGTCGCGCAGGAAAAGTCGTCTGTCTTTACACTCGTTGTTCTTCACACGAGGAGGCTGAGCACGATGGCTGAACGCTTCCGCAGACGCTTCCGCGTCAGCGCACAGACGTCAAATAAATACGGTCTACGAGACTAGAGTGAAAACAGCTGAGGCCGGCTTCTGCTCAGCACAGCCAATAACCTTAAAGGACTGCTAATTACTGTATACGAAACTAAACACTTTGCACAATCACACACGCTCGTTCTTAGCTGAGGTGCAATTTATTCAAATTGCCAGCAAGTGCAATCAAAAATATAAACCTCAACGAAAATGCACAATAGAAATAGGTAGGAAACGAAGTATTCCTTCCTAGCAGCAAGTAAATAATTTAAACAACAGAACTGCGAAAAAGTAATTACAAACTTACGCGAGCTGCCGTCCTTCTCTTCTGGTGACTAATCGGCTTTCCCAACTTATAACAGCCACCATGCAGTTTAAATACTTAACAGTCGCTGAGGCCGGCTTCTGCTCAGCACAGCCAATAACCTTAAAGGACTGCTAATTGCTGTATACGAAACTAAACACTTCGCACAATCACACACGCTCGTTCTTAGCTGAGGTGCAAATTATTCAAATTGCCAGCAAGTGCAATCAAAAATATAAACCTCAACGAAAATGCACAATAGAAATAGGTAGGAAACGAAGTATTCCTTCCTAGCAGCAAGTAAATAATTTAAACAACAGAACTGCGAAAAAGTAATTACAAACTTACGTGAGCTGCCGTCCTTCTCTTCTGGTGACTAATCGGCTTTCCCAATATACAGTTGTGGTATAGATGATAGAATGGGATAGAATAGAAGAAGATGCAGGGATGTACTACGATGGAGGTGGTATACATCCAGAGTGAGGAAAAGGGCTCAGAAAATCACATCCAAGTCATCCCCTTTTTGAACTTTTTCCATCTGGCCAGCACTACAGAGCCCCAATTACCAGGACAGCCAGGCACAGCAACAGGTTGTTAAGACTGCACCAGACAGCCAGCTCTTTAACCTCCTGTCTGTAAGCAGGGATGTACTAGGATGGAGGTGGTAGCAAATAAATATAAGGTTATTGCATATTGTTATTGCATGATGGGGGGGGGGGACTTTTAACTGTTCATAAGTTGGATTGCCTGGGGGAAGAAACTGTTGCTGTGCCTGGCTGTCCTGGTAATTGGGGCTCTGTAGTGCTGGCCAGATGGAAAAAGTTCAAAAAGGGGATGACTTGGATGTGATTTTCTGAGCCCTTTTCCTCACTCTGGATGTATACAGTTCTTGAAGGGTGGGTAGGGGGGCACTGATAATCTGTTCAGCAGTCCGAACCGTTCTCTGTAGTCTTCTGATTCCTGATTTTGTAGCTGAGCCAAACCAGACAGTTATTGAAGTGCACAGGACAGACTCAATGAAGGCTGAGTAGAACTGTTTCAGCAGCTCCTGTGGCAGGTTAAACTTCCTCAGCTGGCAAAGGAAGTACAACCAGGGTGCGAACTACGGGGGAGCTAGGGGGAGCTTGGCTCCCCTTAATAAGACATGTGCTCCATCTGCGCGCGAAGTCCTTGAAATCCATTCTGCAGTTAGCATCATATAGCATCATATAGCCACCATGGCCAAAGTCCCAAAGTCCACGGTATAATTCGAACACTGTTATAGACTATTTGTGGGTGGCTGTTTGTTGTTTCACCTATCAATTCGTGTTGATAAAGTATAATAGGGTAAATCCTGTATAGTGATTTATCCTGTATAGTGCTTGCATAAAGCAAGTAGTGCATAAACTTGTAGCTGTTATGTATCTTTGTAAGTCATTGTAAGTCGCGAGCGCATGATCCCCCCGCCCAGTTATATAAAAAACCCCGAAAAAACTAGTGGGCTCCCCCAAAGTCCACGGTATAGTTCGAACACTGAGTACAACCTTTGTTGGGCTTTTTTTTTTACAATGGAGTCGATGTGAGTGTCCCAATTCAGGCCCTGAGAGATGATGGATCCCAGGAACTTGAATGTCTCCACTGCAGCCACAGTGCTGTTCATGATGGTGAGTGGGGAGAGTGCAGGGGGGTTTCTCCTGAAGTCCACAATCATCTCCACTGTTTTGAGTATGTTGAGCTCCAGGTTGTTAAGACTGCACCAGACAGCCAGCTCTTTAACCTCCTGTCTGTAAGCAGGGATGTACTAGGATGGAGGTGGTAGCAAATAAATATAAGGTTATTGCACATTGTTATTGCATGATGGGGGGGGGGGACTTTTAACTGTTCATAAGTTGGATTGCCTGGGGGAAGAAACTGTTGCTGTGCCTGGCTGTCCTGGTAATTGGGGCTCTGTAGTGCTGGCCAGATGGAAAAAGTTCAAAAAGGGGATGACTTGGATGTGATTTTCTGAGCCCTTTTCCTCACTCTGGATGTATACAGTTCTTGAAGGGTGGGTAGGGGGGCACCGATAATCTGTTCAGCAGTCCGAACCGTTCTCTGTAGTCTTCTGATCCCTGATTTTGTAGCTGAGCCAAACCAGACAGTTATTGAAGTGCACAGGACAGACTCAATGAAGGCTGAGTAGAACTGTTTCAGCAGCTCCTGTGGCAGGTTAAACTTCCTCAGCTGGCGAAGGAAGTACAACCAGGGTGCAAACTACGGGGAGCTAGGGGGAGCTTGGCTCCCCTTAATAAGACATGGGCTCCATCTGCGCACAAAGTCCTTGAAATCCATTCTGCAGTTAGCATCATATAGCATCATATAGCCACCATGGCCAAAGTCCCAAAGTCCACGGTATAGTTCGAACATTGTTATAGACTATTTGTGGGTGGCTGTTTGTTGTTTCACCTATCAATTCGTGTTGATAAAGTATAATAGGGTAAATCCTGTATAGTGATTTATCCTATATAGTGCTTGCATAAAGCAAGTAGTGCATAAACTTGTAGCTGTTATGTATCTTTGTAAATCATTGTAAGTCGTGAGCGCATGACACTCCCCCCCCAGTTATATAAAAAAAACCGAAAAAACTCGCAGTCTCCCAAAGTCCACGGTATAGTTCGAACACTGAGTATAACCTTTGTTGGGCTTTTTTTTTACAATGGAGTCGATGTGAGTGTCCCAATTCAGGCCCTGAGAGATGATGGATCCCAGGAACTTGAATGTCTCCACTGCAGCCACAGTGCTGTTCATGATGGTGAGTGGGGAGAGTGCAGGGGGGTTTCTCCTGAAGTCCACAATCATCTCCACTGTTTTGAGCGTGTTGAGCTCCAGGTTGTTAAGACTGCACCAGACAGCCAGCTCTTTAACCTCCTGTCTGTAAGCAGACTCGTCACTGTCCTGGATGAGGCTGATGTGTGTGGTGTCGTCTGCAAACTTCAGGAGCTTGACAGAGGGGTCTTTAGAGGTACAGTCATTGGTGTACAGGGAGAAGAGCAGTGGGGAGAGAACACATCCCTGAGGGGCACCAGTGTTGGTGGAGCGGCTGTTTGACACGAATTTCCCCAGTTTCACTAGTTGCTGCCTATCTGTCAGAAAGCTGGTGATCCACTGACAGATAGAGCTAGGGACAGATAGCTTGGTTAGTTTGGTCTGGAGGAGTGTGGGGATGATGGTGTTGAAGGCTGAACTGAAGTCCACAAACAGGATCCTCACATAAGTCTCTGATTTGTCCAGGTGTTGCAGGATGTAATGCAGTCCCATGTTGACTGCATCATCCATGGACCTGTTTGCTCGGTAAGCAAACTGCAGGGGGTACAGTAAGGGTCCAGTGATGTCCTTCAGATAAGCCAGAATCAGTTTTTCAAATGACTTCATGACGACAGACGTTAGAGCCACAGGTCTCTAGTCATTAAGTCCTGTTATCTTGGGTTTCTTTGGAATAGGGATGATGGTGGAGCGTTTGAAGCAGGAAGGGACTTCACACAACTCCAGTGATCTGTTGAAGATCTGTGTGAAGATGGGGGCCAGCTGGTCAGCACAGGTTTTCAAGAAGGCTGGTGTCACACCGTCCGGCCTGGTGCCTTCCTTCTCTTCACTCTCCAGAACATTCTCATTCACTATTCCAGGCTGGTGGAATGATCTTCCCACCCCTATCCGGAATGCTGGATCCCTGTCAATCTTCAAGCAACAACTGAAAACTCATCTCTTTCGACACTACTTGACTTCATCCTAAACTTAAAAAAAAATATATATATAGATATATATATATATTTCTCTTTATTTATTCCTACCCTTGCTAGCTTGTACTTATTTGAACAATGCCTGAGAATTGGTGTTATGAGCACTTCCTCTGTCTGATTGCCTCTTCAAGATGAATCACTTTATGTACTCCCCAATTGTAAGTCGCTTTGGATAAAAGCGTCTGCAAAATGACTAAATGTAAAGGTAAATTACACTACTTGACTTCATCCTAAACTTAATATATATATATATATATATATATATATATTAGGGGTGTAACGATACACGTATTGATATTGAACCGTTCAGTACGAGGCTTTCGGTTTGGTGCGCATTACAAACCGAACGATTCGTTGGACTAATCCTATTACGTTTGGAAAATAAAAGCTTAAGGTGTGTGAAATATCAGTGCCACTGCGCTCAACAACGCAGCCCAAACGACGTAACAGGCAATGTGCTGTCTGCCTCGTGATAACCTTCCCTTGCTGGGGAGCATCTTCACTTCAACTGAATTTTTGTTGAATTTGCTATGCGCTTTGTCTTACAAAAGAGTCGGTAAACACTGCAACACTGGTTCATGCGCCCGCGTGCGTGTGTGTATGTGTGTGTGTGCGTGTGCCACGCACGGAGGTCTGATTGATACCAGTGCGCTTGAAATACGAAGACGAGGCGGGTCCGGATTTAATTCCTTCCCAGTCCGGAGTCCGGACTTTGAGAAGCGCTGGGCTATAACGTTATCAGCATGTTGAAGTAGATTCGTCTCTCTTTGTCTCTGAGAGAATATGCGGCGTCAGATGCCGAAAGCTCCGTCATTACTCCATCATTCCGTTTTTACTTTCACTTTCTGTTTATAGTGAATTGACTGCGATTAAGACGTTCACCGGCATAAATCTTGCACAAAGTTTGCACCCTGGTGCAAACGCGTGCTTGTTTGATATCAATTGGCTTGCCTTCATGGTTTAAAACAGAAATATTTCCAACATTGCGACGTAACCAATTGCCCTGCCCCCCGTATCGAAAACATACCGAACCGTGACACCACTGTGTCGTAGTGAACAGTTACACCCCTAATATATACAGTGAGGTCAATAAGTATTTGATCACCCTGTGATTTTGCAAGTTCTCTTACTTAGAAATCATGGAGGGGTCTACAATTTTCAGCATAGGTGCATTTCCACTGTGAGAGACAGAATCTAAAAATAAAAATCCGGAAATCACATTGTATGATTTTTTAACAATTTATTTGTGAATTACTGTGTCAAATAATTATTTGATCACTTGAGTCAAAATTTTTTAATATTTGGTACAGAAGCCTTTGTTAACAATTACAGAGGTCAAACGGTTCCTGTAGTTCTTCACCAGGTTTGCACACACTGCAGGAGGGATTTTGGCCCACTCCTCCATACAGATCTTCTCTAGATCTGTCAGGTTTCGGGGCTGTCGCTGAGCAACACGGAGTTTCAGCTCCCTCCAAAGATTTTCTATTGGATTTAGGTCTGGAGACTGGCTAGGCCACTCCAGAACCTTGATATGCTTCTTACGGAGCCACTCCCTGGTTTTCCTGGCTGTGTGCTTTGGGTCATTGTCATGTTGGAAGACCCAGCCACGACCCATCTTTAATGCTCTGACTGAGGGAAGGAGATTTTTGCCCAATATGTCACAATACATGGCCCCGTTCATCCTCTCCTTAATACAGTGCAGTCGTCCTGTCCCCTGTGCAGAAAATCACCCCCAGAGCATGATGCTTCCAGCCCCATGCTTCACTGTAGGTATGGTATTATTGGGATGATACTCATCATTCTTCTTCCTCCAAACACGGCGAATGGAGTTAAGACCAAAAAGTTCTACTTTGGTCTCATCTGACCACAGGACTTTCTCCCATGACTCCTCTGGATCATCCAGATGGTCCCTGGCAAACTTCAGACGGGCCTGGACATGGGCTGACTTAAGCAGGGGAACCTTCCGTGCGATGCAAGATTTTAAACCATGACGTCTTAGTGTATTACTGATAGTAGCCTTGGAAACGATGGTCCCAGCTCTCTTCACGGCATTGACCAGCTCCTCCCGTGTAGTTCTGGGCTGATTCTTCACCATTCTTAGCATCATTGATACCCCACGAGGAGAGATCTTCCGTGGGGCCCCAGTCCGAGGGACATTGACAGTCATCATTAGCCTCTTCCATTTTCTGACAATTGCTCCAAAAGTTGTTCTTTTTTCACCAAGCTGCTTGGCAATTGCTCCGTAGCCCTTTCCAGCTTTGTGAAGGTCTACAATTTTGTCTCTTGTGTCTTTTGACAGCTCTTTGGTTTTGCCCATGTTGCTACTTAGACTTTGGCTGATTGTGGGGTGCACAGGTGTCTTTATGACAGCTAACGACCTCAAACAGGTAATACTAATTTAGAATCATGAGCAGAGTGTAGCTGGACTATTTAAAAGCAAAATAACAGGTCTTTGAGGGTCAGAAATCTGGCGGATAAGCAAGTGATCAAATACTTATTTGACACAGTAATTCACAAATAAATTGTTAAAAAATCATACAATGTGATTTCCGGATTTTTATTTTTAGATTATGTCTCTCACAGTGGAAATGCACCTATGCTGAAAATTGTAGACCCCTCCATGATTTCTAAGTAAGAGAACTTGCAAAATCACAGGGTGATCAAATACTTATTGACCTCACTGTATATATATATTTCTCTTTATTTATTCCTTCCCTCGCTAGCTTGTACTTATTTGAACAATGCCTGAGAATTGGTGTTACGAGCACTTCCTCTGTCTGATTGCCTCTTCAAGATGAATCGCTTTATATACTCCCCAATTGTAAGTCGCTTTGGATAAAAGCGTCTGCAAAATGACTAAATGTAAATGTAAATGTTCTTCCTGAAGACCTGATGCACATCTTCTTCACTGATCTGAAGTACAGGAGTGGGGGAGAGGGGGGTTGCTGGAAGTGTTAACGGTTGTGTAGAGAGATGGTCAGGACGGGTGTGGGGGGTTTCTAATCTACAATAAAACTCATTCAGGTCTTCAGCAAGTTGTTGATTCACCTCAGTGCTGGGGGATGGTGTCCTGTACTTGGTGATGGCTTCAAGGCCTTTGCACACTGAAGCGGAGTCATTGGAAGTGAACTGATCTTCCAGCTTTTTAGCGTAGGTCCTTTTAGCCACTCTAATCTCCTTATTCAGTGTGTTCCTGGCCTGATTGTACAAGACTCTGTCCCCATTTCTGTAGGCGTTCTCTTTGGCCTGACGAAGGCTGAGTTTTGCTGTAAACCATGGCTTATCATTGTTGAATGTTACATAAGTCCTGTTGGGAATGCATATATCCTTGCAGTAACTGATATATGAAGTTACAGTCTCTGTGAGCTCGTCCAGATTGGTGGCAGCAGTTTCAAAAACACTCCAATCAGTAATGTCGAGACAGGCTTGTAAAACCCGCTCTGTCTTGTTGGTCCATCTCTTTACAGTCTTTACCACAGGTTTAGCAGATTTAAGTTTTTGCCTGTAGGTTGGTATAAGATGAACCAGGCAGTGATCAGAGAGCCCCAAAGCTGCCCGTGGAACAGAGTGATATGCATTCTTTATTGTGGTGTAAAAATGGTCCAGTATATTACTTTCTCTGGTGGGACATATAAAATGCTGTCTGTATTTTGGCAGTTCACGTGAGAGATTTGCTTGATTAAAGTCCCCAAGAATGATTAAAACAGAGTCTGGGTGTTGTTGTTCTGTGTCTGTGATCAGATCAGCGAGTTTCTGTAAATTCCTTGAGGAGGAATGTAAACACTCACGAGAATGAACGAGCAAAACTCCCGCGGTGAGTAGAAAGGCCTACAGTTAATGAAGAGAGCTTCTAGATCTGAACAGCACATCTTCTTTAACACTGTTACATCTGTACACCACCTCTCATTGATGTAGAAGCATGTCCCGCCACCGGGAGATTTCTCCGTTGATTCTGCATCGTGATCTGCTCTGATCAGCTGAAAGCTCGGCAGATGAAGCGCGCTGTCTGGAATGGCGTCGTTCAGCCAGGTTTCCGTGAAACACAGAGCAGCAGAGTTTGAGAAATCCTTATTTGTCCGGGAGAGCAGAAGGAGTTCTACCATTTTGTTGGGTAGAGAGCGGAGATTCGCCAGATGGATGCAAGGCAACGGCGTTCTAAATCCGCGCTGAGCTTCACGAGCACACCGGCTCGCTTCCCCTGTCTGTGTGTCCTGAAGCGTCTGAACAGCGCCACCGCTCCGCCAACTTCTTGAACAAAGAACAGTCTTCTCTTTGGCTCTCAACGGAGGCGGTCGCATTTTCTCGCTCCCCATCCTCACCCTTTTTTTCCCTCCCTGCCTGCTCTCTTGTCTTGTATCGTGTAATACTTGAGAGACTCTCTCTGCATTGCTCCTCAAAACTGAAAAATCATGGATTTGATCAACTGGTCTCTCAACGCAATTGACACCATCTTCTCGACGAGAAGCTCGGGTTCTGGGGAGCCTGACTGCCCTGACGGAACGTACCCCGCTGGCTACAAGATGGACGCGTGGGACAGATGGCGTGTCGTGTGTTTAGCGGCTCTTTCCGTGGAGGACATCGAAGATATCTATCTATTCGGAACCATGATAACAGGTCTTATGTTGATTGGATTAGGCTTTGCCCTGGGTTATCGAAGAATTAAGAAAACGGGAACAGCTGTTCAAAGCCTCACAAGGCTGCCCGTCATGATTGAAGCAGTGGGAAGAGCGGTCAGCATTGAGACTGAGACTATTAACCGCAATATGGATTCTATCACGGAAAAGCTCACGGCTTTGCAAAGAAAAATTGACGGAGACCAGAATGGACAATAAGAGTAGCCGTGGAATTGGAATGCGGTTACTCGCCCTAAGACTAAACAAGCACAATCTTATCTTTTCCGGCTCCTCCTCTACCAGCACTGGCCTCGGTCAAGGCCACTGTTGGGAAATCAACCCTGAGAAGCACCGCAGGGAGACGCTCTCTGCGTTCCTCCCCCATTCTACAGACACCTGCTGATTACACATACACACACATCCACACATACTGATTACAAACTATTACACATACACACAAACATTTGCACTCACTTCCCCAAACCCCAGATCCAACGCCTCCGTCGCTTTAAACCACCAGCCTGACAATCGGGTCTGTGACTAGCGCCGGGATATGGCCGCCTGTCTGGATGGCTGATTGCCAGAGCTGGATTACCTCCCCTGTTGCAAAGTTGTGTGTCTATGTTGTATTATGTGCTTTATGCTGAGGTGTTTTTTTTCATGTTCTCAAACTGTACTCCCCAAAGAGTATAGTCTGGGGGCTATTTTTTTTTTCTCTCCTCGTCTCTTTCCTCATGTTTTTGCTATATTTTTCTTAAAAATCAAAGAATTTCACTGCTGATTGTACTCTGTATGATTGTGTATGTGACAATAAATCTACTACTACTACTACTAACTTCTATGTCCAGCAAAAACATCCGAATAATCGAAAACTGGTAGGAGATTTTGTGGTGTGTTCTGCTGAATGTTCAGCAGTTCTTCTCTGGTAAAACTGATCGTGTTTTAGAAACAAAAAACAGGAAAAACTAACAAAAACACTGAAACAACTGGATAGCGAAGCACCATGGCTGCCGTGAGCGGCACCATCCTGAGATCAAGATTTCGCAAGGAAACTCGCTGATGGCTTAAGGTGCACAGTGCAATCAGTTACTTACTTAATGTAGAAGTATAATATGGGATTGTTTAGGATTGTTTACTATGTGGACAAAGGGATAGTTCACAAAAAAGTCATGGCATTTACTCGCTCTCATGTCATTCCAAACCCGTATTACTTCAACACAAAAACATTGATTAGGCAGCATGACTGTTTTAGTCACTATTCACTTTCATTGCATCTTTTTTTCTCCATACAATAAAGATAATGGTAACTGAGTCTTTAAAAATGTGCAGCTTATTTTTCATACTATTTTTATTATTATTATTATTATTTTTTACAATTTTTCATTTCAGGAGTACCTTGTATAAAGGTGTTTCCAGCGACCTGCCTGACCTCTCAGTCCTGCAAGTGGCAGAGGTGTATAAGGACTTTACCAGCACTACAGCCCCTTTAGTCACCACAATGGGGATGTCCAGTGATGATTGGTTGGTGGATTCTGCTTTCGGTAAAGTTCAGGCTGGGAGTGTTCTGTCATACCAACAGCCAGCAGCAACAACACGCAACATAACTCCCCATCAAGATGCCCCACCACGGCCACCTCTGCCACTAGATGGTTACAACCTTGATCCATCTGTGTTCTTATTTGTACATAGCAAACATGAACTACTGCACATGAAGTCACTGGCAGTAACTCAGGAAACAGCACACAAGATTGAGTATGCCACCAAAGACCAGAGTGCCTTGATAGATTGGCACTCCGTTAGAAAGCCACGAGTACCATCATCCTGATTTAGAGAGGTTTGCCATGTACGGGGGCAGAGCCCTGCTGAACACTTGGCTGAAAGAATCTACACGGAAACTCGCCAGACAGCAGACATGAAGAGAGGCCTTGAACTGGAATCTGCAGCGGTGGAGGAATACTGTCTGTTGCGTGGAGTGAACTTCTACAGTTGTGGATTCTTAATTCACCCAGACGCACCTTGGCTTGGCTCCTCTCCTGATGGTATCGTTTACGACCCAACAAAGCACCAGGTTTTTGGCCTTTTGGAGATAAAGTGCCCAAATTTAAAAAGTTATGTTGACTGCCCTTACCTGAAGTTGCAGAATGGCACACCAGAGCTAAAACAACAGCATGCTTATCACTGGCAAGTGCAAGGTCAGATGCTGATCTCGGGATTGGACTGGTGTGATTTTGTTGTGTACGCACAGGATGACATGATGATCCAGCGCATCCACAAAGACTGTAGAATGTTTAAAACCATTAGAGAGAGGGCTGACCATTTCATTTTTATTTCAACATGCCAAGATCCTTAAAAATGTAAAAAAAAAGAAATTCAAGTTGTTTTAAATTGTAAAAAAGTTATTTATTTACACATTTTCAGAAACACTGTATCAAAGTTATTTATATTTACATGTTTACAGAAACACTATCAGTTATTTATATTTACAGAAACTCTGTATCAAAGTTATTTATATTTACATGTTTACAGAAACACACGTTATTTATTTACAGACACATTATTAAAATTGTTTACAATTAATCAACATATTTATATTATCTACAAATAAATTCAAATTGATCCGTCCCCTACAGCAAGTGTCTTGTCTAATCTTTAATCCTTTGCCCATGCTTTTACCAAGGAGACATTCTGGTAGTTCACAAGGAGGCAAGCAACAGTGTATAGCTGGTTGATGCTCCCTGTGATGGAAAGAGGGATGACTGTATCAATATCAAACAGCTTGTGTTGTTTCACCCTGCGGATGAGACGCTCAACATGGACCCTCAGTCGAGCAATGGATTGAGTTTCCTTTACCTCATCAGCCAACATCTGTTCTCTTTTTGACAGGTAAGCAGGTCTGCAGACTTTGCATGGCACACAGTCGTCCACGAGAAAACCTTTGTCGACCATAATAGCCATGTCAGTTTTCAGCAGAGACACAATCCCAGACTGCTTCAGAAGCTCCTTGTCATTGATGGATCCTGCATACAGGGATGACACAAAGGTGACTGCGCCATGTGGTGCCATGCCGATTAACCCCTTGAAGGTGCAGTGGGATTTATAAGAGGAGAACACTTCACTTTGAAGCAGGAGAGAGGAGGGAGTTTGGCACCGCAGCTCTGTGCAGTCGATCATCACTTGTGTGTCTGGATAGTCCTGGAACTCCTTTGGCATGTGAGCCTTGACTGCCTCCTCAGACATCCAGATGCGCACTGATCCAAGAACGGTATAAAGAAAATTTGCCCAGGTTGTTATAATTCGACTCATGGTGGACTGATGAATATCAAATCTGTGAGCCAGATTCCTTTGTGTCAGACCAACTGAGAGATGGACCATGAAAAGAAAAAACTAATCTATGGGCTGCAAGCATTGACCCTGTTAAAAAAAATTAAAAAGAAAGTAGAGAAAGTAGCATTTGTAGCATTTAAATTTAGTTTTCTTCCACATCCCCCTCATACATTCATAACACAATGTATATTGTATGTACTGTATAATATACAAAATTAGAAAGGAATGATAAATTAAAAAAATATATAATTACTAGTGCTGTCAATCGATTATAAAAAAAATAACTAATTAATTGCACATTTTTCTAAAATTAATCGCGATTAATCCCACCTAACATTAAAGTTTTTAAATATACTTTTATATTGCAATAATTTCACATTCAATCTTCAAATGTACAATGTATAAACATCATAAAGACAGTATATTTTTTATATATACTTTTTTATGATTGAAGGCCAGCATCACTGATATCAATACTACTGATATCTCTATAAAAAAAATTCCCCCTTAATATTTAACCATTGACTGTAGCCATTCAGCATTACAGTATAATTGAGAGATATCAATTTTAACATTTATTAGACTTAACTTAAATTTAAGTGAACTTAAAACAATCTTCACACGAACTCATTATAATAAATGACATATTTAGCTACCTGTGCCCTTCAGCAGGAATATACAGAAAATGAATAGTAACCAAACACTAAATTCTAAATTAAATATAGATAAACCCCTTAAAGCTATAAAAGTTATTGATTTCCTCTTTTTTCTTTTGTTCTTGGATTAATAGACATCACAGCAGCTGGTTATTATTATTTGCCTGCTATTGCTTTAAAAGCTGCTGCTGCTTTCTGACTCACTTCAGGTCTTAGTCTCTTCTAATGAGCTGACGAGTTGAATCTGGTGTGTTAGATGAGGGAGACAGTGCTGGGGTGCCTCAGGAAAGTTTTTAAAACCATTTCAGAGACATGTTCTTAAATGTGACGCATATATAACATATTGCATGCATGCACACAGTTTTAAAGCAGCTTTAATCGCCTTTTTGGTAACTTCATGCCTTAACTGATGGCATAAATAGGACATTGCATGCACGTAGTTTCTTTCGCTGTTTGATATGAAATGATACAGGCTACAGCGCGTGCCGGCACCTTTGTGCGTGTATTTGAAGAGCGCGCTACGAGCACAGTATCTTTTACGTGCTCGTTTGACTCGCGCCTGGCGCGGAGGCGACGTTAGAGCGCGCGTCTGAAACGTCTCCCGTTTGATGTGGTCATAAAGATGTTCTGCGTCTAAATAAACGCAATCCTTTTCAAGAAAAAAGAGACGGAGGCAGCAGTTGTGAATGGGGTGGCCAACCCTAGCCCCGCCCCTGCGTTAACGGCGTTAAATATTTTTAACGCGTTAATCTGAAAAAACTAATCTCCCGCGTTAACGCGCTAATTTTGACACCACTAAAATATATGAAATGAAATCCGTTCATTTCAATGAATTCCCCCAAATAATCAGCGTCACAGATACATTTTCCAGTTAAACTCTTTCTCCTCTTGATTGTGTTTATTACTGGCTGTTTGTTTGTTGTTCACCTCACTGGAAATGCTGGTGTTACAGGTGATTATTGATGTGAATTCATGTTTATTTCCACAGCAGATGATGTTTTGTTGATGATGAATCTGTTTTCTCTCAGGACTACATCCATTGTGTGGGCCGCACAGGGAGCAGGGAGATCTGGGAAATCCATCACCTTCGTCACACAGTCAGTCTCAGTCTTTCTGTCTTGTTTATTAATTCTTCAGTGTCGGTATGTTTGTAAAGCAGATGGTTTGGCAGCAGAAATCACACGTTCTCATTAGTCTTATTTCGCTCTGTTTGTGCAGATATGATGTGGAGCTGTCTGCCCACCTTCCCCACACAGGAAGAGGAAGTGATGATGCTAGTGGAGTGAGTTAGCGAAGCGCAGAGATTTGTGTGAATCGTGAGTCCTCTTTCAGTGTTTGAGATCTCAGATGAATATGAAGGTGTGTCTGATGAATGCATGTGTGTCTGTTTCTGTCAGGAGATCTCAGAGAAGAGGTAGCGGACGAAAGCAGACGAGGAAGAGGCTGATGATGGAGAGATGATGGAGTCGAGTGGCGTGAGGAAGAAGATCAAGGGCGTCTCCTTCAGAGGAAAAGCAAAACGAGGACGCTGAGCCTCTCCTGGAGTTTGCTTTAGTAAATCTAATAAATTCTGCATTTTTCCACATTACAGCGTCTTTTTTATTTTGGCTTTTTGACCACAAATAGTGTGTCTGATAGAACTGAAAGTGGTTCATAATTCATAAAGCACAATAATCAAATCTGTCCTGAGCTCATCTGAGGATGATCTAAATCACTAGGGCTGGGTTGAAAATATTGATTTCTCAATTTTAATCAATTCTCATTTTGATAAACCGACACCAATTCCTAAATCCCAAGAATCGTTCTTTTCTGTTTTCAGTTGATTTGTGAATAAAACTTAGAGAAACATTATTTGTAGCACTTCCCATACAATAATCGTAATAACCTGAGCTTACATTTGATATTAAACAAATGCATTTTTGTCCCTCTTTAATGTGTGGTGGCAGATGCTGTATTGAAGTGATCGTCTCTTTCTCTTTACTAATTACAGCAGCAAATAAAAATGAATGAACATCAGAAGAATCAGAACAACTCACTGAAATCAGTCATGAATCGCAGAATCATCAATCAAGTCACCTTTATTTATATAGCGCTTTTAACAATACAGATTGTGTCAAAGCACTTAACAGTATCAAGTTGGAGGATAGAGTGTCAGTAATGTATAATAATAAGATTAAACACTCAATTTTCAGTTAAGGACGTTTCATTATTGAATTCGGAGATGTCATTGTCTAGCTCAGTATAGTTTAAATAGTATCTGTGAAATCCAATTGACGATAATCGCTAGAAATTAAGTGTACCCAACTGAGCAAGCCAGAGGCGACAGTGGCAAGGAACCAAAACTCCCTCTGAGACAGAATGGAGAAAAAAAAAATCAGTGATTCAACAGCAGAAAGATTTCAATAAAACAGCTTGAGATCAATAATGTTACGTAACGTCACATTTACCTAAAAAAAACATTCAATGACCGTAAACTTGAGATTCAACAGAAAAAACTAACTCTAGAGGAGAGCATTATGATAAATATATGCATTATTTTACATATTCATATTTTTACTGAACCTATTCTTCAATATTTAATGTTTGACTAAATCCAGCATGAAAACAAGTTGACATCCACTCTTTAAATGTTTGTATTTTGACAATAAACTAGAGTAGAACGATTTATTATTAAAAAGTTTAAGTTAAAAGTAAACTTTAAATTATAAAATCCATATTTGCACTAATAATAGTAATGTAGCAACTGACAGGTTTATTGTATAGTTTACAGCATTAGTTGAGATTGAGGAATTGAGGTTTATAAGATGTTCTTCATTCAAATACAGCAGTGATTAAACTCAAGACAGGAAAGAGTTAATTAACATCATCATTATTTACTGGCATCATGATTCTGTTCTTGTTCATAGCATATCTCACTGATTATTATTGTGACAGTGTTGGTGTAAGTGATCAGAAACAGGTCAGCGGTCATTATTTCTATAGACTGATTTTATTTCTATGGTCATTTGTAAAGTGTTGATCTGTCCAGCGTCTAGAACGCTTCTCATGAGAGCCTGCAATGAAACTCAGCTTACACACATTACAGCCAATACACATTAAACAATGATTTGATATGAACATTTTCATAGTTCAGTCAAAAACATCACACACACACACACACACACACACACACACACACACACACTCACACACACACACACACACTCACACACACACACACACACACACACACACACACCACCACACACACACACACACACACACACACACACACACACACACACACACACACACACACACACACACACACACACTCACAACACACACACACACACACACCCACACACACATAACTAAGCTCAAAATTAGGAATTACTGTTAATTAACCTGATAACAATAGGTTAAGTCAAGATTTTTACATGTTAGATCAAGGGGAAAAAAAACTAAAAAATTTGGGTTACAGCTTTTACTGTGTTCTCTGATATAAACTGTTGTAGATATAACTGTCTGTCAACGTAACAAATTTAGGAACTGTTACAACTATTTATTAATAAAAATTTGTTTCAAGATAATATTTATAATATATATATAAATATAAACAAAATATAGTTAGGCCTCACAACACAACAGAAAGGTAAAAAGTAGACAATGTTCATCTTGTTTTCTGAAACAGAAGCTCTTGTTTGATGTAATATAAGTCTCAGGTGTCTCCAGGAAAACTGTAGGTAAGGTTGTTGAGTTACTGATGCTGTGAGATTAACCTGTCGCTCTTATCTTTTTAAAAAAAAATTATTGCACAACTTATAATTGCATACAAGATCAGGGAAAGATGGTTGTATATTTAACAATGAACAATCATAATGACAAATATATACAGTGGGTACGGAAAGTATTCAGACCCCCTTAAATTTTTCACTCTTTGTTATATTGCAGCCATTTGCTAAAATCATTTAAGTTCATTTTTTTTCCTCATTAATGTACACACAGCACCCCATATTGACAGAAAAACACAGAATTGTTGACATTTTTGCAGATTTATTAAAAAAGAAAAACTGAAATATCACATGGTCCTAAGTATTCAGACCCTTTGCTCAGTATTTAGTAGAAGCACCCTTTTGATTTAATACAGCCATGAGTCTTTTTGGGAAAGATGCAACAAGTTTATTTGGGGATCCTCTGCCATTCCTCCTTGCAGATCCTCTCCAGTTCTGTCAGGTTGGATGGTAAACTTTGGTGGACAGCCATTTTTAGGTCTCTCCAGCGATGCTCAATTGGGTTTAAGTCAGGGCTCTGACTGGGCCATTCAAGAACAGTCACGGAGTTGTTGTGAAGCCACTCCTTCGTTATTTTAGCTGTGTGCTTAGGGTCATTGTCTTGTTGGAAGGTAAACCTTCGACCCAGTCTGAGGTCCTGAGCACTCTGGAGAAGGTTTTCGTCCAGGATATCCCTGTACTTGGCCGCATTCATCTCTCCCTCGATTGCAACCAGTCGTCCTGTCCCTGCAGCTGAAAAAACACCCCCCACAGCATGATGCTGCCACCACCATGCTTCACTGTTGGGACTGTATTGGACAGGTGATGAGCAGTGCCTGGTTTTCTCCACACATACCGCTTAGAATTAAGGCCAAAAAGTTCTATCTTGGTCTCATCAGACCAGAGAATCTTATTTGTCACCATCTTGGAGTCCTTCAGGTGTTTTTTAGCAAACTCCATGCGGGCTTTCATGTGTCTTGCACTGAGGAGCCATAAAGCCCCGACTGGTGGAGGGCTGCAGTGATGGTTGACTTTCTACAACTTTCTCCCATCTCCCGAATGCATCTCTGGAGCTCAGCCACAGTGATCTTTGGGTTCTTCTTTACCTCTCTCACCAAGGCTCTTCTCCCCCGATAGCTCAGTTTGGCCGGACGGCCAGCTCTAGGAAGGGTTCTGGTCATCCCAAACGTCTTCCATTTAAGGATTATGGAGGCCACTGTGCTCTTAGGAACCTTAAGTGCAGCAGAATTTTTTTTGTAACCTTGGCCAGATCTGTGCCTTGCCACAATTCTGTCTCTGAGCTCTTCAGGCAGTTCCTTTGACCTCATGATTCTCATTTGCTCTGACATGCACTGTGAGCTGTAAGGTCTTATATAGACAGGTGTGTGGCTTTCCTAATCAAGTCCAATCAGTATAATCAAACACAGCTGGACTCAAATGAAGGTGTAGAACCATCTCAAGGATGATCAGAAGAAATGGACAGCACCTGAGTTAAATATATGAGTGTCACAGCAAAGGGTCTGGATACTTAGGACCATGTGATATTTCAGTTTTTCTTTTTTAATAAATCTGCAAAAATGTCAACAATTCTGTGTTTTTCTGTCAATATGGGGTGCTGTGTGTACATTAATGAGGAACAAAAATGAACTTAAATGATTTTAGTAAATGGCTGCAATATAACAAAGAGTGAAAAATTTAAGGGGGTCTGAATACTTTCCGTACCCACTGTATATGAGATAATATACACAGAAAAAAGCACAATGACAATGTTAAATATCTTTGAATAATCATAATATTCATATAATCATAATGCATCAAATTTTTTATTTTTTGTTACTTATAAGCCTGGGGGATGAAACAAGAGAGGAAAACAAAAGAGATTTAATAAAGCCTTGCATTTGAATCGCTCACACGCTTTTATGTTTCGTGCATTTATTTAAGAAAGAGAAAATCTCTTCATCTGACAATATACTGGATATCTGTACATTAACAACAGACACACACATAATTAACTTAATATAATATAACAGAGTAACAATGTGAATAAAATGAGAGAGAGATCATGTAAATGTTTTAAGTGACATGGAAATTTCACATTGTAGATTTGCTTTATATCTCTTGATACATTTAAGTGCTGCACTTGAAAATCACTGGTTAGAAACACATGAATCATTATGGATGATTTTAATACAAATATTTAGGGGTGTCCCTGATTAAGGATTTTCATAGTCGAATCAGAATTTTAGAATCTTGCCGATAGTCGACTGATAGTCGAATCATATGTTTGGGGGCAAAATACATTACCAAG
Source organism: Schizothorax lantsangensis (assembly GCA_027422415.1). NCBI lineage: Eukaryota > Metazoa > Chordata > Actinopteri > Cypriniformes > Cyprinidae > Schizothorax > Schizothorax lantsangensis. Next base: position 49,271,911 of record CM049842.1, read on the forward strand.
AGTCAAGTCAGACATTCGACAGTCATAATTGTTGACGTTAACACACAGCGAAAATGTGTTAGGGACGCCTGGCAGATACAAAAATAATGCTTTATGTTTTGATTAAAAGCTAGGCTAGATCAGTGGTTCTCAACCACATTCCTGGAGGACTCCCAACACTGCACATTTTGCATGTTTCCTTAATCAAACACACCTGATTCAGATCATCAGCTCATTAGTAGAGACTCTATGGAAGCAGAATAATGACAATAGTTTTTGAAACATAAAGCATGCTGAATTCCACAAATCGAAAAAAAAGATGCATTCCATTTAACAGTGCTTGCATTTTAATGCCTTGTATTTCCAGGGCTTGCATTTTTAGGTCCTGAAATTCAACATAGTTGTTTATTTAAGCTGTGAATATTTCAATTCAAAATATTTCACACACATTTTCATAAGTAAAAATTCAATAATTCATATTCACCTTCCAGAATTCACTTCCAAATTATTCAATCTGTTTAAAAATATGATGTGTAATATTCGACAGGCAAATTTCGGCCATTTTATTTCACTTTCCAAATTCGCTGCCACAAATTCAGTAGTTAAAATTTGGCAGAAAATTCGGCGTAGCACATCCGGGAACCGCAGGAATAGCAGTAGAGCACATGATCTCCAGCTGATGTCAGCCACTCACCAGCAGGTGTCGCAAGCGGCTGTTGATGAAGGCCATATGTGGATCAAGTTATTCATTTACAAAAACTGATTTGCAGAAATGGAGCAAGCGCTAAGTAGAAGTTTTGATTATTGGGCCAGTATAAACAGAGGCATCATACCCATTCAAAGTGAAGGACACATGCCGCCTCAGATTTTTGAGCCAAGTGGATTTTGAATGCAGCTTCCAAAAGACAAAGAATAGCCACAACACAATAGTTTCTATATTTAATACAATCACACCGGCGTGATTAGAACATTCAGTGCGTCATACAGTATTATCAGCTGCTAAATTTAAATCTGCGTTCGCTGGCTGGCGCTGAGCCAGATAAGGTGCATATTTATTATAACCAATCACACACGATTCTGTTGAGCTTATGAATGCAAGGACCAATCAGAGGTGTTCAGATGAGTCATCGCTGAAATGCGGGTGTTTTCTTCACTCGCTCGCTGACTGAATACCTCTTTCTGGCGAATTCTCTCGTTAGAAACAAAGTGTATATGAATCTGTAAGTAAGATATTAATTTCACAGTGTAAACAGCTTCAGTGATTTTAATGGGAGTTTTTGAGAGTGATTGAACTCTAGACTGTCAGTAAAAATGTTCTTTGATAATTTAAATGTTCTTTGCTCTCTTTCTGTACAATGAAAGTGTTCTGATAAGTAACCTAACTTACAATGTTTTTATTCACATTAACTTTCATTGTTAAATTCACATTTCTTTCTCTCTTTTTATTGACAAAAAAGTAGTGAATACACTCAATTTGTCAAGGAGAACACAAAGTTTAAAATAAAACTTGTTTCCATTGTGGTCCTTGATGTAAAGCACAAACTCCACTCCCGGTAACAGGTACACTAGCACTGCATTATAAATACAAAATTACAATAAATTTCCACATTTATACAAATTCATCAACAAAACAACCTACTTAAGAGCCAACTTTTAGCTTTTAAACTAAAACTAACCATATTCGAAATAGGCTACCTTTAATATCCAGAGGTAACTAATTTCACAAAAGTGCCCCACAATATCTAAAAGACCTATGACCATACATAGTTTTAAAATGACATAATGTAATATCCATAAGACTTTCCCTAGTTTTATAACAATGCTGCTCATTTACCCTAGAAAAAAGTGCATTAAAATATGAAAGAGCTCTATTATTGATAATCTTATATACCATTTTTAATTTAATATGTTCTAGTTCGACAGGTAACCAATCATCAAACAATTAATCAATCATTATTAGGTTACTGACCATTGCTCACTATAGATCAACTAGCAATCTATAAAGGTGAGAATCAAGATATTTCATGATGTGTTTGGGAATGTTTCCAATAAAATGGAAAAAAATAAAAAAACAAATTCTGTTGTGGCTGCTACGCGTCATATGACGAACCCCCCCCCCCCCCCCCCCCCCCCCCCCCCCCCCCCCCCCCCCCCCTAGCCTAGCTACATGTAAGCAGCTTTCTCCACAAAGGACACTATAATGCTCTTTTACCCAACGCTGAAGTACAGAACTAACATTACATCTGGGGAAGACATATATTGCTTTCGGTTGCTTAGTTTCTGTAACTTTGTATCATGGCTTGTGTGATGCTGTGCTGTTATACTGAGGTTCCCCTCATACGTCACACTCCAGGATTCCCCAACGCGCCTAACTAATACAGTGATATAAGACCTCAGATCTCAGAATACACTTTACTGATGATTATGCGAACTATGTCGAAAGTTAAGCAGATGTAGAATATGAACGAACGCGCAATGTTTCACTCTGTTTTCCTCAGAAATCGGTTAAAGAAAACACATTGCGGCTCAACACAATGACAGCTATTAGTCTTGTTTGAGATGTGCCTCGCCTGAAGTGTAGGTGAGAGTAGGCGGCTACAGTGAGAGAAGGAGTGAAATAAGTGCAGTCAAGAAGGACAGTTCTGACCTCTCGAAGTGGAACACCTATGAGATCAAAGGCGGATATCCTGTTATTCTCACTCATGTGCTGTGCTGCTGATAAACCTGATATAATTTCAGTTCTGTTGCTTTTATATGAATATAAATATGATGAACAATACACTCAAAGTGCTTGCTATTTAATCCCATACGAAAGAAAGGCGTATTTATCATCCATTTCTACTTTAATACAAACATGTATTTTAGATTTTTATAGAATTATGACAACAATCATATATCTCACACAGAGATCGCACTGTCATAGTGTTTGGGAATATTCAAGCATAATTGGAAAACACAATCACATGAAATCAGATTAAAAAAAACATTTTAGCAGAGAACGCAGAATCAGTTGTCTGAACCAATGAGCATTAAGCTGTGTCGTCAGTCAGTCGTCTCCCATCATGCTTTTGATCAGCGCAGTCCATGGAGAGCAACTGCGCTCGACTGCACAATACGACACAGCCGCCTCGCCATCGCGAGAGATTTTTGGCATATGTCAGCATGACATCAGAACAAGGCGGACATAACTCGGACACTTTTTATTTATTTATTTTAAAAGATGTTTATGGTAACTATTATTTATTTGTTTTTCGCTTTATATTTGTTTTTTGTTATTACTATTATTTAGGTATTTACTGTTTTGTATTCTGACTGTGTATGTATTTTATTGCTTTGACTGTATCCCCTGTGAATGTTATATGTTTAATAATAAAAAATGAAAATAAAAAACTCGGACACTTTTCTAACCAGCATGCATCTCGCGGTGATCACCGGTGATCGGTCTGTGCAGATTTTGCTCATCTCAACCAACCCTATTAAAAGACCAAACTCAGATCTTACTGATGATGCAAACAGATGAGGATATGAACACAAGTTACGGAATGCTCAAAACCGCATGTTAAACATTTCCCATAAAGAAAACACTTAACATGGTTTGTTGCCTCAGTGATAAATGATTAAATTCAGCATCTAATTAATAATAAAATGTATTACTGTATATTATGTACATTTAAGCAGAATATGAGCCCACAACCAACAAGTTTCACCAAACCATTTTTTCTCCCATAGAAAACCAAGCGCGGTAGTTTTAGGTTTGAGATTCCCTGCATTTTCGCCTAGGCTGCTTTAGGGACCGTCTGCTTATTTAATTATTAAATAATTAAATTTAATTATTAAATTCAAATAACTTTTTCAAATTAATGTTTACAGTAAATGAATAATTTACTCAAACTGACTAAATATATATTGCCAATAACTCGCCTTAGACAATAATTTCCCTAAGTATGTACACTACACAAATATCTTTAAGAAAAAAAAATTATAGTAATTCAACAAAATGTGATTTTTCGTGTTCCAAATGTTGTTACTAGTGACCAGACTGACTTAAAACAGTTGAAATTTTGCCAACATCTTCCTCACAGTACATACAGTATATAATTATTCTCAAGAAATTACTGTAATTCACAAAGTTTTAATTTTTTTTATTTTTATTTGCTCCAAAGTTTATAGTACATTCCTAGTGACTAGACTGACTTACTATAGGTGAAATTTTGCTAATACCTCCCTTGATGTACATAAAGTACATCAATATTTTATACTACAACCTTTGGAACATGAAAAACCCTTTTGGTGAATTACTGTAGTTTAAAAAAAAAAAAAAAATTGTGTACTGTACATACCGTAAGAGAGATATTGGCAAAATCTAACCTGTAGTAAGTCAGTTTTGTATCTAGCAATGTACAAACCCGATTCCAAAAAAGTTGGGACACTGTACAAATTGTGAATACAAACAGAATGCAATGGATGTGGAAGTTTCAAATTTCAATATTTTATTCAGAATACAACATAGATGACATATCAAATGTTTAAACTGAGAAAATGTATAATTTTAAAGGAAAAATAAGTTGATTTTAAATTTCATGGCATCAACACATCTCAAAAAAGTTGGGACAAGGCCATGTTTACCACTGTGTGGCATCCCCTCTTCTTTTTATAACAGTCTGCAAACGTTTGGGGACTGAGGAGACAAGTTGCTCAAGTTTAGGAATAGGAATGTTGTCCCATTCTTGTCTAATACAGGCTTCTAGTTGCTCAACTGTCTTAGGTCTTCTTTGTCGCATCTTCCTCTTTATGATGCGCCAAATGTTTTCTATGGGTGAAAGATCTGGACTGCAGGCTGGCCATTTCATTACCTGGATCCTTCTTCTACGCAGCCATGATGTTGTAATTGATGCAGTATGTGGTCTGGCATTGTCATGTTGGAAAATGCAAGGTCTTCCCTGAAAGAGACGACGTCTGGATGGGAGCATATGTTGTTCTAGAACTTGGATATACCTTTCAGCATTGATGGTGCCTTTCCAGATGTGTAAGCTGCCCATGCCACATGCACTCATGCAACCCCATACCATCAGAGATGCAGGCTTCTGAACTGAGCGCTGATAACAACTTGGGTTGTCCTTGTCCTCTTTAGTCCGGATGACATGGCGTCCCAGTTTTCCAAAAAGAACTTCAAATTTTGATTCGTCTGACCACAGAACAGTTTTCCACTTTGCCACAGTCCATTTTAAATGAGCCTTGGCCCAGAGAAAACGCCTGCGCTTCTGGATCATGTTTAGATATGGCTTCTTTTTTGACCTATAGAGTTTTAGCCGGCAACGGCGAATGGCACGGTGGATTGTGTTCACCGACAATGTTTTCTGGAAGTATTCCTGAGCCCATGTTGTGATTTCCATTACAGTAGCATTCCTGTATGTGATGCAGTGCCGTCTAAGGGCCCGAAGATCACGGGCATCCAGTATGGTTTTCGGGCCTTGACCCTTACGCACAGAGATTGTTCCAGATTCTCTGAATCTTTGGATGATATTATGCACTGTAGATGATGATAACTTCAAACTCTTTGCAATTTTTCTCTGAGAAACTCCTTTCTGATATTGCTCCACTATTTTTCGCCGCCGCATTGGGAGAATTGGTGATCCTCTTCCCATCTTGACTTCTGAGAGACACTGCCACTCTGAGAGGCTCTTTTTATACCCAATCATGTTGCCAATTGACCTAATAAGTTGCAAATTGGTCCTCCAGCTGTTCCTTATATGTACATTTAACTTTTCCGGCCTCTTATTGCTACCTGTCCCAACTTTTTTGGAATGTGTAGCTCTCATGAAATCCAAAATGAGCCAATATTTGGCATGACATTTCAAAATGTCTCACTTTCAACATTTGATATGTTATCTATATTCTATTGTGAATAAAATATAAGTTTATGAATTTAAATAAGTTTATGAATGCAATAATTTGTAAATAATTGCATTCCTTTTTTATTCACATTTTGTACAGTGTCCCAACTTTTTTGGAATCGGGTTTGTACTACAACTGTTGGAACATGAAAAAAAACTTTCCAGGGATCTTTTATATGTAAATAATTGTGTACTGTACATATATATATATATATATAAAGGGAGGTATTGGCAAAATCTCATCTGTAGTAAATCGCTATGAGCAATACAAGCTTTACAATTTGAAAGTGTGTTATTTAAAATGTTAAAAGTAATTTTAATTGAAATACTTTGGTTGTTTTAACCCAGTCGGTGGAATTGTCAGATGGCCCCTTGGGTGCGATAGCGCGTCAATGCTTTCTCCGGTTTACATTTGCAGCATACACCTAGGCGGTTTTGAACTCCTTTTTTATGTCGATATAAAGTGGTTGCTTACTGTTAAAACTAATCGTGGTATTGATATCTTTGTAAGACTGTCGACTTTATAGATCAGTGGTAAGGGAAAGCAACAAAAATGCAGCACGTTGCATTCTTCTGAACTCATTTGCTTGCCTGTATATAGTTTGCATAATCATCAGTGTTCTGAGATCTGAGGTCTTATATCACTATATTAGTTCACTGAGTTCGTTGGGGAATCCTGGAGTGTGACGTATGAGGGGAACCCCAGTATTACAGCACATCATCACACAAGCCATGATACAAAGTTACAGAAACTAAGCAACCGAAAGCAATACATGTCTTCCTCAGATGTAATGTTAGTTCTGTACTTCAGCGTTGGGTAAAAGACATTATAGTCTCCTTTGTGGAGAAAGCTGCTTACATGTAGCTAGGCTACTGGAAACAGCGAAGATGTTGAATTAAACATACACATAATCAGCGTTTCCACATGTTTATACTGGCCCTGATAATCAAAACTTATACTTAGCGCTTGCTCCATTTTTGCAAATCAGTTTTTGTAAATGAATGACTTGATCCACATATGACCTTCATCAACAGCTGCTTGCGACACCTGCTGGTGAGTGGCTGACATCAGCTGGAGATCATGCGCTCTACTGCTATTCCTGCGGTTCCCAGATGTGCAACGCTGAATTTTCTGCCGAATTTTAATCACTGAATTTGTGGCAGCGAATCTGGAAAGTTAAATAAAATGACCAAAATTTGTCGAATATTACACATCGTATTTTTAAACAAATTGAATATTTTGGAAGTGAATTCTGGAAGGTGAATATGAATTATTTAATTTGTACTTATGAAAATGTGTGTGAAATATTTTGAATTGAAATATTCACAGCTTAAATAAACAACTATGTTGAATTTCAGGACCTAAAAATGCAAGCCCTGGAAATACAAGGCATTAAAATGCAAGCACTGCAATGCATCTTTTTTTTCGATTTGTGGAATTCAGCATGCTTTATGTTTCAAAAACTATTGTCATTATTCTGCTTCCATAAGACTCACAGACTTGAAATGGGTGTGTCAGACAAACGACGACTTATAGGCTATCTGCACAAAATGCCCCGAACGAAACACAGCAACTAACCTCTAAAAACTTGCTGCGTTTTATTATAATAGTGTTCTCATTATAATGTTATGTGTATATGACAGTCCCAGTCATAGTTATATTCTGCATTGTTGTTCGTCCTGCTCGAACAGATAATCACTGTAGTACTACAATCTCTTTACTGCAGCGCAACTCAACCAAATGCATCTTATACGAGATTAACAGGGCTGGGGAGTAACGAAATACATGTACCGGCGTTACGTATTTAAAATACAAAGTATGAGTAACTGTATTTTGTTATAATTACATTTTAAATAGGTGGTGATCAAATTACAGTTACATCCAAAAAGTATTTTAGATTACCAAAGTGATTACTTTGAATTTTAATGTAATTTCTTAATTTAATATTTATGTAAACAGCTTATTTTAACCAATAAGGCAACTGATTCTCCGTTGTAAGCGTGCAGCAGCATTTAGCAACTAGTATAGTGAGAGTGCATATGCTAATCATGACACATAAATGGATGACACAACAGAAAGCCATTCGCGTAATGCATTTCTCTCGTGGAAATAGGCTACAAAATACGTAACATCTCAGTTTAGTGCAATGCCTACCTGCAACAAAACTTCTATCAGCATCGGAGGATGTAACGTCTAATCTGAAAAAGCATGTTCTTGATCTTTGAAAATTTTTAGCCATTAACTTGTTTTTCTATTTTCTCATATTTTGAGTGTTGAATCATTACGTTTAATATTTCTAAGAATTTAATTGAAAAATGACACCAAATTCTCCTAGATTTCACACTTTGCATTCAGTTAACAGATCCATACGAATCATGCATGAAATAAAAGTTTATAAAGTCAAACGATAGCTTTGTGTGTCTTTATTCATTCTAAATGTTCTAGAATAGATCATCTTTGGTGCGGTAATGCGAGTTCATGATTTGCTTCGTGCACAGATGATTCTTTTGAGTCAATATTTTAAATGAATAATTTATTTTATTTAACGAAAACAGTGTAAATGGTTCACATTAAACTGGATAGATCTGGGGTATGTTTTCCAAAAGCATCGTTAGCGAACTGTGGTTGTTAAATTACATTGAACTATAACGACATTACTTGCGACCGTAGTTGCTTTGGGAAACGAGCCCTGTCAATTTTGACCAAAGTCCCTTGTTTTGACTCAGCGATCGCTTCTCCATAGAGAGGATTATGAAGTAATCACTTAAAGTCTATTCATTAAACAAATCTATTATATAACTTGGAGAACTGTGCCAGTTGTTTTGGCTACTTTTATGATATGTTTGGTGTTTGGATTCGTTTTGAAGCTTGGAATGCAGCATGAAATAGCACGGAATCCCATTCATTGTATTCAAACTGAATTTATATTGATTGGTAGATTTAAATGACATAACGTTTTTGTTGTTGTTGTTGTTCATAGAAATGCTGTGGAAAACTGATGTTGTTAAAAATGCAAAGAGAATGCATAAAAACAAGACATTAAGTTAATATGATCCTTTGTGTTAGGCTATATAGCTTAAGTATTTCGAAGTATTCTAAAGTATTTAGATTAAATTACTAAACCCGAGTAACCTAACGAAATACATTACTGATTACTTTTTAAAGCATGCATTTTGTAATCTGTAGTGAAATACATTTTAAAAGTAACCTTCCCAGCTCTGGAGATAAATAATATATACACAAAATATATAAACCGGCTGAAATGTTATGAAATCACTTGTACCCTACCTGATCGAAAAAATCCAGTCTTTCACTCTGTCTGTGTCAGTTTGAGTCGTGTTAAAGATATAAATCCCTGCTGCCAAAATGCTCTTCTGTCGGTCACGAATTATGGAAAGTGAAACTTAAATCTATAGCTTGGGTGGTTGGATTTATTCACACATGTTAAAATATTTATTTAAAGCTTCTTTCTTTTCAGATTCTTATTTACAGCATTATCTTAATAGGCTGTATATTAACTTTGGGAGAAAACCGGTAGCTCTATGTGTAGATCTTAAACTGAAGATCCAGACAGACTCATCTGCGCCTCTTCCTCCCATTTCACCTTTAAACAAAACGATATTTTGAATACTAATGCAACACTAATCATTCAGTATCACATTTTCATTGTATGTTTTCAAGTCTGAGTGTCTTCCAGCTGTATGGATCACATTTATTTCTGCTCATACACACAGTAGTGAAGCTCTTCTGTGGATCCTCACCTGATGTTCACTGCTCCTCTCAGCATCATCTCAATCTATGATGTGCAGCTTTTATAATCGACTGAACTCTTTCAGGGACTATATACTGTTTTAGCGATGGATCTCTACCTACTCTGTAAGGTGGAACAGAAGAGAAAACAATCAGTGTTCAGTAAAACAAATTGCAAATTAGTATTTCAATTATATTTTTTTAGTAAAAAGTTACATTTACATGATCTTGCATAGATATTTCTAAAACAATATATGTGTTTTAAATACATTTAAAACATGTATTGTTATATAATAATATTTGTCGTGTGGCTCCTATTGAGTCAATATAAAAAGAAACGCATGCTAATGATTGTTCATCATATATAATAAACGACAGAACAAATACAAATGTGATTTTGCCTTAAATCAAAACCTTTAGGTTCCAGTAGTTAAAGGTGTTTGTCCTCTAGTTTAAACATGTTTGTGTTGGTCTTAGTAAAGAACTGAAAGTAAAGTAAGTGTAAAGTAAAGTGAGGTGTTGCTGGTGAAAGTAAAAACACAGAGACATTGATCATGTAATGCTGGAATCTGCTCTGATTTCACAGCGTTTTCCTACAATCTGATCAAATCTGTTTTCAGACTGAAATGATTCACTATTACTGATGTTATTAATAAAGCAGGTATTGTTGTATAAAGCTGTGACAGTGTGCTTTTGTTCTCTTTCCTCTGTGTTCAACATTTACATTTCATTCTGACACAACCCTCTGCTGCAGTAAAGCTTGATGATCATCTGATGATCTCCTTTCACTAATATTTGACAGTATACATTTGTTTATATCAGCAGTAACTGAAAGATCTCTTTAATATCAGAGTGATGTTTTCTCACCTCAGTTTACAGTTTGAGTCTCGTATCACACCAATGAGCTGCTGCTTCGAGTCTCCAATCTTATTCTCTCTCAGATCAAGCACTTTAAGTAACTGCAGCGCTTTTGTGTTTCTCAAAGACTGAGTTAAAGAAGAAACTTCTGTAATGTCACAGTTATAAAGTCTAGAAAGAGACAAACAGAGGAAGAGAGATCATCTCACAAAATCATTAATGTGAAGAATCTGACACAAATATAATATGAACTCAGCCTCATCATGAGATATTGAGTATAATGTCAGCACACAGACGAGAGGACACAGAGGTAAGTGCACAAACAGCAGGTTTATTTGACAATGGCGGGGAATGAAGAGCAAGGCAGAGAGTCCAGGTGGGTAATCAGATGGTAACAGGTTTCGTGGGTCTTATCTGTAATGTGATTCCTTTCCTTCTAGGAGAACTGTGGAGATCTGGAGAATGGGGAGATGATCGCTGGAGACACTGGCAGGTAAGTATAGCAGGAGAGAGTCAGGTTAGTACACAATGAATGTTCAATACCAGACAGTGACTGTGCAGAAGGAGTGCCTTCATATAGTGCTCGGGCTGAGTGGTGACAGGTGGCGGTGATTAGTACTCAGGTGATTGTGATCTGGTGATTGTGGTTGATGGTGACTGTGACTCTGACAGTACCCCCTCCTCCAGGGGCGGCTCCTGACACCCTAGGGCGACGACAGGGGCGGCCACGGCCTCTGGGAGCAGGGCTGTCAGGGTGGTTCTGGTGGAATTCCGCTAGAAGGGAGGGCTCTAGTACATTGTCTTGGGCTACCTATGACCGTTCCTCGGGCCCGTATCCCTCCCAATCAATGAAGTACTCCAGGTGACCGCCCCGACGTCGAGAGTCCATGATATTCTGTACCCAGTAGATAGTGGGTTCTGCCAGGACTTCGGGAGGAGGAGGTACTGCCGGTTCGTTGGGATCTGGAGCAGAGGGAGAGAAGGGTTTAAGGAGTGAGACATGGAACACAGGATGGATACGATATGGTGCCAGGAGTTGTAGGTGAAAGGTGACCTCATTGATCTGCCTCAAGATCGTGAAGGGACCAATATAGCGGGGACACAGCTTCTTACAGGGCAGGCGGAGACACAGATCCCGGGTCAAGAGCCAAACCTTATCTCCTGGGCGATAGATGGGGGACCGGCGGGCATCTGCAAAGGCCTTGTGTCTCTGCACTGCCTGTTGGAGGTGGACATGAGCTGAGTCCCAAACTCTCTCGCTCGCTCGGAACCAGTGGTCCACAGCTGGAACATCGGAGGGTTCTTCGGTCCAGGGAAATAGAGGGGGTTGGAAACAGAGTAAGCACTGGAATGGGGTGAGGCCGATGGTGGTTTGTTTAAGGGAGTTCTGTGCATACTCGGCCCATGGGAGGAAGCGACTCCAGCTGTGCTGGTTGGAGTGGCAGTATGTCCGGAGGTATTTCCCGATCTCCTGTATCTTTCGTTCAGTCTGGCCATTGGTCTGGGGGTGATAACCAGAGGTGAGGCTAACTGAGACGCCCAGGAGTTTGAAGGTCTTCCAGATATGCGAGATGAACTGGGGCCCACGGTCGGAGACGATATCTTCGGGGAGGCCGAAGTTTTGGAAGACGTGCTGGAACAGTGATTCGGCTGTCTCTAGAGCCATGGGGAGACCCTTGAGGGGAATTAACCTGCATACCTTGGAGAATCGATCCACTGCGATGAGAATGCAGGTAAATCCCTCCGAGTTAGGGAGATCGGTCACGAAGTCGACTCCGACGTGGGACCAGGGACTTTGTGGTATAGGCAGTGGGATGAGTTTGCCAGCCGGGAGATTATGTGGAGTCTTGATGATGGCACAGACTGAGCAACTGCGAACATACTGGGAGACCTCCCGGGCCATATTTGGCCACTAGTACCGAGCTTGCAGGAGCGAGAGAGTACGCTGGCTGCCTGGATGTCCAGAGCCCGGAGAAGCATGTAGTAAGCCCAGAAGGGTTGGCCACAAGGATAGATGGTATGCAAGTCTTCCCTTCTGGGCCTCCCGGCGGAGCAGGCTCGGAGAGGGTGGCAACCCGGATCCGATCCTCCAGATCCCACTGGATGGGGCTGACGATGAGGGCTGGAGGGAGGATAGGCTCAGAGGCCGGAGCTTCTGCCGGAGAATGGATGCGAGAGAGGGAATCCGCCTTGACGTTCCCGTCTCCAGGCCGGTAGGTGATCATGAACAGGAACTGGGTAAAGAAGAGGGCCCAGCGGGCCTTGCGGGGATTCAGCCTCTTGGCACTGCGGATATACTCAAGGTTCTTATGGTCTGTAATGACCTCAAAGGTGTGTTGAGCTCCCTCCAGTCAATGTCGCCACTCCTCTAATGTGAGCTTAATGGCTAGCAGTTCCCGGTTGCCGATGTCGTAGTTCTGCTCCACCGGGGTAAGCTTCTTGAAGTAAGCACAAGGACGGAGGCGGGGAGGCTCTCCATGGTGTTGTGACAGCACTGCTCCCATGCCGGTGGTGGAGGCGTCCACTTCGACCACGAATGGGAGTTGGGGGTCCGGATGAGTGAGAATGGGAGCAGTGCAGAATGTCTCCTTGAGCCTCTTGAAGGCGGCCTGAGCTTCGGGGTTCCATGACAGCGATTTGGGTTTGCGTCGGAGCATGGACGTGAGTGGTGCTGAGAGGAGGCTGAAGTTCTTAATAAATCTTTGGTAAAAGTTAGCGAAACCCAAGAATAGCTGGAGCTCCTTGATCGACTGTGGTTGGGGCCAGTCGCGAATGGCTTGGACCTTCCCCTGGTCCATCTGGATGCCATCCGCACTGATGATGTAACAGAGGAACTGGACCGTGGGGCGATGGAACTCACATTTCTCAAGCTTAAGGTAGAGCTGATGTCTCCGGAGCTGTTCTAGGACCTGCGTGACATGGTGGCGATATTCAGCCAGGTTCCGGGAGTAAATCAGGTTATCGTCTATGTACACGATAACAAATCTGTGAAGGAACTCCTGGAACACCTCGTTCATGAACCCCTGGAAGACGGACGGTGAGTTGGAGAGGCCATACGGGACCAGGGGAAGTGGATAGGGAAGCTTGACGGTGTGTTCATTTAGGGCTCGGTAATCTATACACGGCCGGAGGCCTCCATCCTTTTTCCCCCACAAAGAAGAATCTCGAGGCCGCTGGAGAGGTGGAAGGACGAATTAATCCTTGTTGGAGAGCCTCCTTGATGTGGTTCTCCATTTCCTTGCACTCCGGGATGGACAGGGGGTAGACTCGGCCCTTAGGGGGCCGAGCTCCAGGCAGCAGGTCAATGGCACAGTCCCATGGCCGATGTGGTGGTAATTTGGTGGCTGCCTGTTTACTGAATACATCCTGGAACGCCGCGTAGTCAGATGGGATCTCGGGCTTTCCTGGGGTTCGCGGCTCTCCACGAGGGCGGAGTTGACTTGAAGACGGGAGGTTTTGGCTGAAGGTGAGGGGACATTGGAGAGACAATTCTGGAAGCATGCCTCACTCCACCGGAGGATCTCACTGGAGTCCCATCTGACTTCTGGTGAATGGTGGGAGAGCCAGGGGCATCCCAGGATGATGTCCATGGTGGGTCCCTCCAGTACCAGAGAGGAAATCGTCTCATGATGGAAGCATCCAACTTGCAGGGACACTGGTGGAGACTGGAACTTGATATGCCCACGCCTAAGCGGTTTTCCTTGGATGGTTTCTATCTTGAGCTCCTGAGCTTGCCTTCTCTGTGGGAGGTTGAGGCGCTTTAGAAGGGCATGGGAGATGAGCCTGAGTCCAGACACTGTAACGGAATGATGTGCGGTGAGTAGTTGGACTGGTAACAGAGGTAATGTCGAGATTTCAGGTTCGACTTGGAGGGTACTCACCGCTGGGCGTGGGGGACGTGAAGGACACGTTCGGATGATGTGCCCTGAAGCTCCACAGTAGAGACACAGACCTGATGCGAGACGTCGAGCTCGTTCTGTGCGTGAGAGACGATAGGAGCCCAGCAAACACGTCAATGTGGGGCCCACATGGGTTTCATATGGGCTACAGGGGTACAGAGTGGGCATGGGCTCAAAATGGGCATCTTATCTGGGGCCCACTTGGGTGACCCAGCTAGGACCCACATGGGTCATCCCATGTGGGCTCCCCATATGGTTCCCAGTTGGATAATTAATGGGAAATGTGTGCATGGGCTCAAAATGGGCTACAAATGGGATCCTATTTTTTTTATCAAATATACAAGTGCAAACATAATTAATCCCATATAGGGTGATAACATGGATATATAGTGCACATATGTGTCTTTAAAATTATTTTTTGTTGTTTTGACACTTGGATTACTTAATTTAATCAAAATCTAAAAATTCCCCTTCTTTTTTTTACAGTCTATTATTCCAACACTCATGCATTTCTACCCAATTTTCTACTGACATTAAGCAAAAAAAAAAACGAAAAACAAAAAAAAAAACAGCCACTTTAATTGTGCTGACAACTTTCTCGCGAGATCCCATCCCCCACGACATCAAACTACCGCGAGATGCAGTGCCCTGCCTCGATCTGCACGCAGAGTGGATCCCGTGAGATTTCATTCAGTATTTCCTGCTGCATTGCGCCGACGCCATTTACTACTCACTGACTGCTTTGCTGTAATTTTCAGGAAAAGACGTTTGCCTTCAGTGTATCCAAGGTAAGAATTACAATTTTAAAACTGAAAATGTAATTACATAGTTTACAAATTATAATGTTAACCGAAACATAGTTTGGATTTTTGTCTCGTTAGATTTTAGACTTCATCCTCAGATCGCACCATATTTTTCCTCTTATTTCTGGCGCCAATGCCTAAAGGATAATGCTGTATGTCTTGGTGCTTCCTACGCCCTCTAAAAGTAAAAGACACTAAAAAAAACTAATATTTAAACTGCAAAGTTTGGCACCGGGCTGTGTGTTTATGATACAGGAAGATTACAATGATGAGGTCAAATCAAATGGATAAAATAGCAGAGAAGCTAATGTAAATAAGGTATGGTATGTTAGCCTGGGACAGATCTCGATTTGAAGAGTAAACAATAAGGCTGTTGTACGTTTAACACATAAAATACAATTTTACAAGAATATTTAATATTTATCATGCAAACAGAAGTTTCTGCCTTATATAAATCTGCATCAGTTTGCATTTGTGTGTTATTACAAATCATACAAATTGTTATGACTATACAAATGTTTTTGCCTAAATTAGAATTATTTTTTTTTTTTTAAGTAATAAGCATTTTTCTTACAGAAAGTAATTGGACTGTCTCGGATGTTGATGCAGTGGAGCGTAAACTGGCAGACCCCACCTTCCAGAAACAAGAGGTATGTTCTAACATGAACATTTAGTAGGTTCACAGGCTGAACATTAACGTTTTTGCACTTACAGTACTGTGCAGAAGTCTTAGGCCACCATTTTGTTTCTTTCTGTGTTTTAATACTGCCTATACATTTCCTATATTTTTTGGTTGTATTCTAATAAAAACTCTGAGATAGTCATTATACCATTTCCAAAACAACAAATATAATGGTGGCCTTAGATATTTTCACAGTCCTGTAACTTTTTTGCTATAGAGGCAGAATGTTTTTGTACCACAGGCAACACAATTGTAGTACAAGTATAAAACATCTGTTACAGAGGTAACTGCATGTGAATTATAGGAGTGTTCCATATGAATTGTGAGTAATAGACTTGTATGTATGGACTCTGCACACAGTAGATTACAACTTCCAGTGTAAAATAGCAGTGCACCATTGATTAACCTATGGCAATACAATAATTTTAAGTTTACAATAACTGCAGCGCGTTACAGCTCCACGGCCACCGGAGCTGATCAGCCACGCCGTGGCAAGTTTCTGAAGCCGCTCTCCGCACTGCATCACTAAAGATTAAAGTCTATTTTTGACGGATAATAATAATAATAATAATCGTCTCGCTGTCGTCAAAGGCATCAGCAACAGTCGATACACTATACTATCATCTATCGGCACCCTAAATTAAGATGTGATGATGCTTCGTTTCCTTGCCATAATGTGTTCCCTTGAAAAGTCTTTGTTGTCAAATGTGTGTTGAATGTAAACTCCTATTAGGAATTTATTAACCAGTCAATGTGAATTTATCTGAGAATATTCTTAATTAAGTAAATCTATTCAGTGATTGGACTCTGAATGTTTGCTGGAAGCTACTGTTTAGTTTTTCACTTTTTAACTATTTATTTAATGTCTCTCTTCTTTATTCTCTGTTGAAAAGGCAGATTTCTGCATGTACACAATCAGCTCATTGTATCAAATGCTGGAGATTAAACAATTACTAACTACATAAAAAAACATACACAATTTGACCAATAGAGTAAACCCAGTGCACTGCTATAAACAATATAACTTAAGACCTGTTGTCTTAAAATAAATAATATTAAAATAAATCCACCCAAAAATATGCATGGAGGCTTGCTTTGGTGTTGCCACCCCTCATAGACCCCATGCCACCCCTTTGCCACCCTAAAATTATTTTCTAGATCCGCCCCTGCCATGAACTAATAGTGTTTCTGAATCTTTCTTCAGATGGAGAAACAAAGAAGATGCAGCGCTAGAAATTATGTAACATGAGTCCAGCGATCTTAAACTACACAGTAAAGTTTAATCAGACTGTAGCTGCTGTACACTATAATGATACTAACTCTAGTTTCTCCAGCTTGCATTGTGTGTTCATCAGTAGATCACTGAGGTTTTTCAATCCAGAGTCTCCTAGATCATTATAGCTCAGGTTCAGTTCTCTCAGGTGTGATGGGTTTGATTTCAGAGCTGAAGTCAGGATCAGACTCTGTTTCTCTGTAATACTGCATCTATACAGACTGAAGACAGAAAGAGAAAAGACAATCAATCAGATCAGTGATGATCATCTTATTGAAGAGCTACAGTCTGTTTCGAATCACACTAGTTATGTTGAAAAGGCAGATTTCTGCATGTACACAATCAGCTCATTGTATCAAATGCTGGAGATTAAACAATTACTAACTACATAAAAAAAACATAAAATTTGACCAATAGAGTAAACCCAGTGCACTGCTATAAACAATATAAGTAGTCAATATCCTATGGCTTATGACAAAAGGATTTATGACCCTTGATTTATGGCTTTTACCCTCCCCCACACGGCCCGCCCATGTTGCGACCACCCACGACATGTTGACCCCGTGACCCCTCAAATGAGATCCAGATGTTGCAATAGGCATGCGTGAAATTCCGATGTCATCCGGGGATGAGATATGATGTTTGTACGTGTCCGTCCGGTGACAGGAGATAAAATGAAGCCCTGAGAATGTTTTTGAAGATTTTATGCTCATCCGGGGGTTTGCCCATCTGCGGACCACGTGTCCGGTTGCATTCCAAGGCATGGTGTGTTATGGGAGATGTATGAAAAAGATATTGGATTTAAGGACAATAAATAAACAATTTTAACAGGTCATGAGAGCATATCACAATATGTGTGTGCCCACAATATATAGTATAAAAAGAAATTAAAGAAAATAGGTAGCATGACACATAATAAATTGGCAATAAAACAATAAATAAAGAAATAAAATCATTCTACATTTTTCCAAGAGAAAAAGATTTTCTCCTTTTGCAAGGAACCCCATTCTTCGAATGAGAGGTTACAAAAAAATTGTGTTTAGTTTAAGTTGGAAAAGGTCCCCCACCCCACCACTATGCCCTGCCGGTGGAGGATGCCGCCGGTGCATTGGTGGTTTCTTGCGCCGGGGCAGGATGCTCGGGTGTCGGGTCGCTTGGCGGGGCCTGGCCCTACTGGCCTTGCTGGGCCCCGATTGGGGGGTGGGGGGCCTTTGGATCTCCGGGCCCAGGGCCCGGTCTGCCCTGGTGTGGTCGGCTGCCGGTGGAGCCTGCGGCCTTGCCGCCACGGCACCCTGGGGCATCTACACTGTGACTGTCGGAGGTCCCACCTTCGGGCTCTCCTCTGCCCCTTTCTGGGTGGAGGCCGCGGTTGTCCCTGCGGTGGTTCTCCTGGGGGTCCCGTGCCCGGGGGGGCCCCCGGATGTTTGGGGCCCGGGTCTTTTCCATGCCTGCTTCATGCCTTGCGGGATGGGGCTGTTGTGCCCCACACACACTATTAAACATTTACATGGAGGAACCTTATGAACACAAGCGCGATCACACACACAGGTGTACACTCAAGCATTCACATTGGTGTAAAAACAGGTGCTCACAGACACGCATTGTCTTGATCTGCTGTTGCTTCAAAACTTATTTTGTAATATTATGTGTGCTGCCTAATAACATTTAACATTTAGAATTTATTGTGATTCATACAGATGTTGGTTGTTGCTGCAGTCTCTATGATGTTGTGTCTTCTGTTGTTTTCTACTGTTGTTTTCTCTTTTTGTCAGCAGGTATCGAAGCAAATTGTCTGTTTTTTTTTTTTTTTTGTTTGTTTTTTTGTTTTCTGTTTTTTTTTTTTTTTTTTTTTCTCTCTCTCTCTATCCCCCATTCTCCTTCTCTCTCTCTCTCCTTTTTTTTTTTTCTTTCCTCTCCTCTTTCTCTCTCTTGTTTTCTCTGTCCCCCGGTCTTGTCTGTCATAGTGTGGTTAAATAAAAGGGTATATAAAAATTAAATTAAATTAATTAAAAAAAAAAAAAAAAAAAAAAAAAAAAAAAAAAAGGCTGTGAATGATGATAGCATAGCTACACATACGTACTGTCATGTGTTATCTGTGTTACTGACAGGCCGGGAGAAAAAAAAAAAAAAAAAAAGGAAAAGGTCCTCTCTCTTTCTCACTCTCACACACACACACACACACACACACAAACACACACACACACACACACACACACACACACACACACACACACACACACACACACACACACACACACATTCGTCCGAGTCTTATTTTCTTCTATTAAATGAAAATAAATAAATACATTTTGCAATTATACACAATATAAAACAATGCAAAACATTTACACTAGTTTTAGTCGTCACTAAAAATATAAAAACGTTGTACATTTTACCAGGAGCGGGAAAAAATAGTTTGTCATGTTAGAAAAAGTTATCAACAAGGGGAAAACAATATATATTTTAATAGGCCAAACGATAAGGGCTATTGTGGCCCGACACGTCCGGACATGTCATGTTTGAAGGCCATAAACATTATTTTTCAATGTTTTGTTTTCCATAGACAATTCAATTCCATTCATTTATTTGTATAGTTTTTTCACAAAACAAATTGTTACAAAGCAGTTTCTACATTATATTTAGAACCTTTAATATTTACATTATATTAATGAATTTTATACAGATTATACCCTAATCCTACCCAACGCAGTAAACTTTCTTCATTTTTTATTTTATTTTCATAAACATCATTTAGTATAATTTAATTTAAAAAGCTAATTAATGTTAATTTTTTAATTTAATTTAAAAAAGTTATGATCGTGGGTACAATCATTTGGAGTATCACTACACACCATAGACAAAATTATTTTGTACTGTACGCCTACCAACATTCTGCATACACCCCTTTTTTAATAAAATATTCTTTGCAAGCTATCTTAATTATGAGGACTCAAGAAGTTTAATCATAAACCACGTTGTCATATCAGTGTAATACCTATGTCATTATACAATTTTGTATCATGATAAGTTATATAAACAAGCACGCACATAAACATTTCAAGCTAAAGAGAGACTTATCTCTATTTTAAAGAATATGGAGATATATAATTATATATGACATCATGTTACTACCATGTTACTAAAGCAAATCATTCATCATTCATTTTAAACAAGTATTCAACATTTAAGTTTATTGATCTTATAAAACACATAGTAACAAACACGTTACTAAAGCAAAGCAAAGCAAATCTATTATCGTACATTTAATCATGTATTCAACATTTATTTTTAACACATCATTCTCTTCATTTAAAGAATATGGTAATAAACAAAATATATAATTATATATGTCATAGTAACAAACATGTTACTAAAGCAAAACATTGATCATACATTTTTTAAAAAGTGTTCAACATTTAAGTTTATTGAACTTATAAAACACATAATTCTCTTATTTTAAAGAAGGTGGTAAAAAACTGTGATTATATATAACATACATTATTCTGGGGGCAATGATGTTCATACCTCGAATGAAATGTTTACAAAATGTACCTAAGTTGGGAAATTAAGTCCTGCTTTGAGCTCTTCTAACTCACAAGAATAAAATGTCAGTCTGAGTTGGGCGAGCTGACACTCACACACACACACACACACACACACACACACACACACACACACACACACACACTCACACACACTCAGACACACTCAGACACACACACACACACGCATACAGAGGCACCATTCAGGAAGGTCAGCAGTTCAGTTTTTTTTTTCACCCCAAAATCAAGTATGATTTTAAGGCATAAACCTGATTTAAAGCATAAACTTCCTTTAAAGCTTGAATAAAAGGTTACCAAATATAGTTTCATACCCGTTGTGTTCTAACAAAGACAATAATCGTTTCTCTTTGTTTCATACGATTTACTTCTATGAAGGTTCACGATCCTTTTATAAGCTGTATTTTTTAAAATACAACTAAACCAGATAAAAGATTATTATTTTTGACAAACTACATTTAAAAGTATGTGATCTTTAAATGATTTACTCTTATTTTTTAAGTTCCAATAGATTAACCTTCTTAACCGAACAAAGAAAACATATTTTACATTCATTCATCATATTTTATTCAATATTTTTGCACGAGTATGTGGATTTTTCACCATCCAACATGAATTTAAAGAGTTGTATCAGCTGAGCTTGTTTCACCTGTTTATTATTATTATTAGTAGTAGTCGTAGTATTTCGACTTGAGAACGTTTGACTAAGTCGGTATTACTTTTTAGGACAATTATTCATCTCCATATCCGTAGGATGACAAGTCTTGCTGATTTACACTTACAACTGAAACATATCTAACCATTATACTCAAAGCTACACATTCAGTAAAGTCTGAAGTTGTACGCAGCCTTGAAAAGGCTACAGACGCAAAATATTATTATTATTATTATTATTATTTTGTGCTCTCTATGTAACTCAAGAGTCCGAGTCACTAAGAAAATGATCATGTGAATACAGAAAACCCACTCATGATCATCTGGGTATATTTTTGTAAATGTTGTTTTAAATTACTTTTTTCTTACGCTACTACATCTAGAGCTCTTGTTCAGACAGCTGATGACGATGTGTGCATTTTATTTGTCGTACTCATTTCTTTCGACATTTCTGCTTGAGATTAAATATTAGGCCTATGCGTACTACACTTCGTCATAAGCATAGGCATCTGCCTCTTGCTAAAATTTTTCTGTTTTGTCCACTTTTGGCAGATTTGGTAGAGGGACTATGTCGACTTGTTGTAATGTGACCACAATTAAGAAACATAAAATTATACTACATTCCCTTTGAAAAGGTTATAGACATAGTCGTTTATTCAGGAAATATGTTTGCACAACATAAATATGTATCAGTATAACAAATACTGAAATATTCTCTTCTAAATCTATTTAATGTTTTTAGTTTTAGTGTTGATTTTGACGGCCTACCCCACTAGCTGTATACCTTTGTCATTGTTTTTTGTACAGTTTTTAGATGAAGACCATCCTCAGAGTTTGGTCAATCATGCAGCGAGTGAAAACGAGAACAAATACAGTATAAGATAATTAAATGAAAGTCAAGAGAGTGTTTAAACTGAGATTGTGGTGTACAGATTACTGGTCTGTCTACAAAGAGGCCACGAGACACAAGGTCTCAATCTTACTATTTCACCATTACATGTACATCCATTTCATTTAGAGTGCATTAAAGTTGCACATTACAAGTTGAAGATGGTGTGGGAAACACAATTTTCTTTGTACGTGTCTCTAAACGTGACTTTAATAAATCACTGTTGTTTTAAGCGAAAGCGATGATTCAGTCCGTTTTTATTCAGTCGTTGTGTTTTAGTCATCCGCCTTTCAGTTTTGTTCCAGGAAACAGGTACGACTGTAACTGCCTGTTCTTCTGTAGGATATCAGAGCCAGAATCAGACAAAACTTTAAGATGCCATCAGAACATGGTTGAAACTTGAGGAGCCGAATTCCACAAACAGGAGAACAGGACAATGCCATAAATCAGATTCTGGCGCCACTTGTCTGAAGCAAGCAAATAACCAACTCTTTCACAGAACAGCTTGCAAAATTGAGAAAAAAGAACACTTATTGATAATTCCAATTCAGGAAAAAGACTGTCAAATTTGGGGCAAGTATTCAAGACTGATGGTCAAAAGAAACAAACCACATGAACGTCACATGGGTTCCATGCTGGAAAACCACGAGCTACAGACTTGCTTAGATTGACCACCCCCACATAGAAGACAGACCAGTCTGAAATTCCTTTGTCCACAGAACATGTTTTGTTCTACGTAGAACTACACACAGAGACTTCCTTTTCATTTGCACCTGAAATCATCCTAAAGGACATTTCTATGCAGAGCCCCGTATTATGTTTGTAACCCACACATCAGACTATCATGTTTTAATCAAATATTATGTATGTCTTTTTAATCATTATTGAATAGCTGAAGGATTCATATGCGTGTGTGGTATGTATGAGTTTGAAAAATCATGCTTTAAATGTTTCTTCCAATAAATTCTTTGTCAAATGTATCATAGTCTTCTTATAGAAATCATGTCCAAAATTATACTTTACAAGAGCGGGAAAATTCAGACCAGATAACATAACATGATTTATGATTGGGGGCAGAAACAAAGCAACCCCCTTAGCTAAGATCATTTTCTAATTGGTTAACACACCAGATGGGACAGTCCGAAAGCCGAGTTTAAAAACTCAGGACACCATCTTTCACTCTATTGAATCTCTTACTCTCATTAAAATGCTCTTTGTCCTCTCTAAAATTCTCTTCTAACTTCTAGCCATGCTTTTGTCATCACATTCTGCGTTCTTTGAGCACCATGTGCTCTGGCCTACACGCCAGCTAACACCATGATGAGAAGAAATACCACCTAGTCTCTTTACATCCGTGTATTATTTTATTTTAGTTTCTTTTCTTTCCGTTGAGTGTCGTGTTCAAACGTTAAGTTTGCCGCAAAGTCCAGCTCCGACTGCACCCGCTTCAAACTTCAACTAGCAACGGACTCAGACCATTCGTCAGCCAACGCCCCAATACGTCACTACGAAAGACCACTGAACTGTCAGCCAACCAGCAACCTGGGAAACCCCCTTTCCTGCCATGACAAGAACAGAAGGGAATCCCTGCTTTAAAACAAAGGCAACAGCAAGTAACCTCCAGTTTTTACTGAATCGGTGCAGTTTAATACAAATTTTAGCCTCATTGAGAAACTCAATGCGAGGGTTAAATAATTGATTGATGTTGTTCAGGTCTATGCAATTGCACATATTGCTGTAAATGTGGGATTTCATATTCTCATTCTCTTAACTCATCCTTTCCTTACTTTCTCTATTCTGCAACGTGTGAATGTGTGAATGCTTGTGTTCATGTTAGATTAGTTTCATGTCTTAGATTTATCAAATAAAGCCTTGTTTATATTGAAAAGAGAAGTACTTTGTGTTTTGTGCTCACAAGTTAATGTCTTAATCTGCCGATTTGTGCTGCTGTACTATTTAATAGTGTTTTCACTATATTTTGGATTTTAATATCCAGTGCAGAGTTTGTTATACGGCTTGTTCATAGAATCGCCGTGAAACAGTGAGTCTGTTCAAATTCTCTATAAAATCATTAATGATTCCCTTTGAGCTAAATTGACCTGCTTATGTTATATTATATAATATAATTATATATTAACATCTTTACACTTCTTTAAGTAAACATGCGGCTGGCAGTTTTTAACACGTCTTAATTCTCTTAATTTTTCACAATTGCAAATGTTTGTTTAGCTTAAATATTAGTTTTTAGCAAAAGTGTCAGGCATGATGCTAATATGTATTTTTAAATAATTACGACAAAGTTACAGGTTTCTTGGACGGATGCTTGACAGAGTGTTACTCAATCAGTCCTCTGTCTTTTAATAAAATATTCAATTGAATGTCACCAAGACAAATTCTGTAACAGCGTTCAATAAATGTATACAAACGTACAAATTTGTATAGAGACAATAAGAACAATACGGTCTAAC
The DNA here is from genome assembly GCA_027422415.1 of Schizothorax lantsangensis. NCBI lineage: Eukaryota > Metazoa > Chordata > Actinopteri > Cypriniformes > Cyprinidae > Schizothorax > Schizothorax lantsangensis. The sequence continues at coordinate 49,296,621 of CM049842.1, forward strand.
ATCACAAAAAATATATATTGTTCTAACTCTTATGCACACCAGACTGGTCCCTGGTAAGTACGCCTAAAACTGAGAGATATATTGACTTTATCTGTGTGTTTAATGGTGCTAGGCCTCGTCACACCGTTGTGAGATATAAACCGCAAAGTTTTTTCACAGGCCTATGCTTTGAAAACAGAACAATTCCATGACATTGCACATTCTTTCTGTTTGAATTTGTTTACAACTCTTGTTGCATTTTCCCCATCTAATGGTAATTGTTAGGCCTTACGCTTTGCTTTCTAGTTTTTGCTCTCATGTTAGCGGGCTCTTTGTCCGTATTTCTGCTAATTTGCTTGATTTAATAAAACATGGCTTCAACCCGTCGTCTTCATTCGAGACATTTATGTTGTTACATTTACATTTAGTCATTTGGCAGACGCTTTTATCCAAAGCGACTTACAATTGGGGAATACATAAAGCGATTCATCTTGAAGAGGCAATCAGACAGAGGAAGTGCTCGTAACACCAAGTCTCAGTCATTGTTCAAATAAGTACGAGCTACCAAGGGAAGGAGAGAGAGAGAGATAAAGGGAACGTTTTTTTTTTTTAAGAACAAGTTTAGGATGAAGTCAAGTAGTGCCGAAAGAGATGAGTTTTCAGTTGTTACTTGAAGATTGACAGGGATCCAGCATTCCGGATAGGGGTGGGAAGATTATTCCACCATCCAGGAATGGTGAACGAGAATGCTCTGGAGAGTGATTTTGAGCCTCTCTGTGATGGTACCACAAGGCGTCGCTCACTAACAGATCTCAGACTTCTGGAGGGGATGTAGATTCGTAATAGTGAGTGGAAGTAGGAGGGTGCTGAGCCTGTGGTCGTTCTGTATGCAAGCATCAGTGTCTTGAACTTGATGCGAGCTGCCACTGGTAGCCAGTGCAATGAGATGAAGAGAGGTGTAACATGGATTCTTTTGGGCTCATTGAAGACCAGTCGTGCCGCTGCTTTCTGAATCATTTGTAGAGGTTTGATTGTGTTTGATGGAAGACCAGCCAGAAGAGCATTGCAGTAGTCCAGCCTAGAAACGACAAGGGCCTGGACAAGAAGTTGTGCAGCATGCTCTGTCAGGAAGGGCCTGATTTTCCTGATGTTGTGTAGCGCAAACCTGCAAGATCGAGCAGTCTTTGCAATGTGCTCTTTGAAGGTCAGCTGGTCATCAAAGATTACACCAAGATTTCAGACTGAGGTTGATGAGGTAATTATTGATGTGCCTAACTGAATCAAGAAGTCATGCTGTAGAGTCGGAGTGGCAGGGACGACAAGAAGCTCAGTCTTTGCCAGGTTGAGCTGTAGGTGATGTTCTTTCATCCATGCCGAGATGTCCGCCAGGCAGCCTGAGATCCGTGCAGCTACCGTTGGATCATCTGGTTGAAAAGAGAGATAGAGCTGTGTGTCATCGGCGTAGCAATGGTAGGAGAAGCCATGTGCCTGTATGATGGGTCCCAGTGATGTAGTGTATGTGGAGAAAAGGAGGGGTCCAAGAACCGATCCCCGAGGAACTCCAGTGACCAGTTGATGTGCTTTGGATACCTCCCCTCCCCAGGCCACCCTGAAAGACCTACCGGTGAGATAGGATTCAAACCAGCGAAGTGGAATCCCAGTGATGCCCAGCGATGAGAGGGTGGACAGGAGTATCTGATGTTTGACAGTGTCAAAAGCAGCAGAAAGATCCAGCAGAATGAGGACTGATGATTAGGAATCGGCCTTTGCGACTCGCAGGGCTTCAGTGACTGAGAGTAGCGCAGTCTCTGTTGAATGGCCACTCCTGAAACCTGACTGTTTAGCATCCAGTTTGTTGTACTGTGAAAGAAACAGTGAGAGCTGGTTGAAGACAACTCGTTCGAGTGTTTTCACTACGAATGGAAGGAGAGAGACAGGTCTGTAGTTTTCTAAAAGAGAAGTGTTTAATGTAGGTTTTTTGAGCAGTGGGGTTACCCGGGCCTGCTTGAACGCTGTGGGGAAGATGCCAGTGTGGAGAGATGTGTTGATAATGTGTGATAGTGCCGGTAAGAGTGTGGGAGAGATTGCTTGGAGAAGGTGAGAGGGGATTGGTCAAGAGGACATGTTGTAGGATGGCTGGAGAGGAGAAGTTTGGATACTTCTGCCTCGGTGAGGGGACAGAAGGAGAAGATGGGAGTTTGAGCAGTGGATGTGGTTGGTTGGAGGTCCTGTGTGTGTGGAGGTGAGAACTGGTTACTGATTGTTCTAGTTTTGTCTGTGAAAAAAGTGGCAAAGTCGTCAGCTGTTATAGAAGTGGTGGGCGGCGGTGGAGGGGGACAGAGGAGAGAATTAAATGTTCTGAAGAGATTACGCATGTCTGGAGCGCTGTTGATCTTGTTGTGGAAATGTGAGGATTTGGCAGTGTGGACTTCAGTAGAGAAAGATGAAAGCAAAGACTGATACCTAGTCAGGTCCAACGGATCGTTTGATTTTGCGCCATTTTCTCTCTGCCGCTCTGAGTTTGGTCCGATGCTCATGAAAAACATCGGATAACCAGGGGTTAGAAGGGGCGGCCCGTGCTGGCCTGGAGGAGAGAGGACAAATGTCGTCTAGACAAGAGGTTAAGGTAGAGCATAAAGTGTCAGTAGCTGCATTCACATCCAGAGATGTGAAATGGGTAGGTGAGGGAAGAGAGGAGGATACTACAGAGGAAAGAAGGGTGGGGGAAAGGGAGCGTAGGTTACGTCTGAAAGTAACCGGTAAGGGAGCTGGTGGCACCCGGGTAGCAAAATGTAAGGTAAATGTAATGAAGAAATGGTCAGAGATATGTAGAGGTTGTACCAGAATGTTATCTGTAGCACAGTTGCATGTGTAAATTAAATCAAGTTGGTTGCCTGATTTGTGCGTGCTAGTAGTGGTAAGGCGTTTGAGATCAAATGAAGCTAGGAGTGAATGGAAGTCTGTAGCATAAGGCCTGTCTAGGTGAATGTTGAAATCGCCAAAGACTAAGAGTGGAGTGCCATCCTCCATGAAAGAGGACAGCAGGCCGTCCAGCTCCTCTAGGAAGGTGGCTAGAATTTGGCCAGGGGGACGGTAGATTACTACTATCTGGAGTTTTATAGGAGCTGTTACAGTAATCGCATGAGATTCAAATGAGTTGTGATTGCCTAGGGGAGAGTGGGTTGAGTATTTCCAATTGTTTGAAATGAGCAGACCAGTGCCCCCACCCCGGCCAACTTGCCTTTGGGTGTGAGAGAAAGAGAAATTGTGAGAGAGAGCAGCCGGTGTAGCTGAGTCTTCTGGACGAATCCAGGTCTCAGTCAAGCCCAAGTTGCTGAGTGTGGATTGTAAGGAAAAAGCGGAAATGAAGTCAGCTTTGTTGACAGCTGACTGGCAATTCCAAAGACCCACAGCGAAAGAAAGAGGTGTAGTAGAAGATGTAGCGATCGGGCGCAGGTTAGCAGGATTACGTTGCTGTCTGCGTGTGTTTTTAGAGCGTGGTTGAGAGAGAACCGGAATGGTTTGGAAACACATGATAGAGGTGGAGGGATAGAGGATAGGGAAGGAGAGTGTGTGAGGGAAGATAGAAATGATACTTAAGTGTGTGCTCGGTGTCGTTGCTCGGTTGAAGTCGCGTGAGTGTCTTTACACTCGTTGGTCTTCACACGAGGAGGCTGAGCACGACGGCTGAATCGCTTCCGCAGACGCTTCCGCGTCAGCGCTCTGACATCAAATAAATACAGTCTAGGAGACTAGAGTGAAAACAGCTGAGGCCGGCTTCTGCTCAGCCCAGCCAATAATGGCTGATTAATAATGTTGTATTATTAACACTATCCTAGTTTAGATATCAGATCTGAGCCCTATTTCCGTCTATGCTCGTATTCCATCTGTTTTCTTTTTAGAAAATGGAAATTAAAAATATTAAAAACTATCAGAGGTTTTCACAAACTACTATTATTATAAAGTATCTAATACTTTAAGACATAATATCACGCGTTAAAGCGGACGCCGTTGAAGGGGTTACTTTCCTCGGTTGTTTGACACGCCTACATTCAGAATTTGGTATTTAAATAAGGTTTTCTACATCGTTACAACAGCCTCCTCCGCTCCTGAAACAAGAGCTATGTCTTTAACACCGCCAAGAAGTTCTGTTGAAATGCACGGAGATGCGCTCCATCTGACGAAGATTGTCCGTGAAGATTTTGTGAAACAAGATTTCCCAGTGTCTCATGATCATGTAGGTAGATTTGTGTTTGACACATCATTGCAGACTGTGAAACTACATTTTGGATTCTTACGAGGACTATACATCCGAATGCGCCTACCTGCTTTTGACCGCCATAGACTGGACATACTTCTACAATCAAATTTGGAGAGAATTTAATTTTGGCGATAAAATCAGGTACATTTTCCAGTGGGATGCTGTTACGCAGGGGATGAGGTATCGGGTGACAACACGGACGGCCTATATGTGCATTATATCCTGTTGGAACAAAACGCATCATGACCAAAATTATCTCATGATGGGAAATAAATGTCGGGAAGAATCTGAAAAAACTTTTTGTCTCAAAGCAGCGACGAGTCATACTCTGACGAGACTGACTCTGATCGTGACTTTCCTATTCCTGAGGACAACCCTTTCGGGTGCTGCAAAATTAATCTATATTTCGATCAGAGCGACGTGCCTCTGTTAAACAGCATTTTTTCAACGATAGACGAACTGTTTCAGTCAAGCGAAACCAAATGATCAGTTGATCAGTCTGTGTACAACAAGTTTCCCGAGCCACGATATGTTACTCGAAACAATTCGCCTTAACAAAAATCCTAATAAATTACCTCGTAATCGTTAACCAAAATATCTTTCTGTGAGAACTATTTCTCTTTGACCAAAACACGAACCCTCTGTGTGTGTGTGTGTGTGTGTGTGTGTGAGTGTGCGAATGTGTGTGAGTGTGTCTGTGTGTGTGTGTGTGTGTGTGTGTGTGTGTGTGTGTGTGTGTGTGTGTGCGTGCGTTTGCGTGCGTGTGGCATCTGTTTGGAGTTGGCATTCCCTATTTTTAAAACATTTGTCAACATGATTTATTTTGTAATATGTTTTGGCCCCATATTTACTAGGAATTAAATCTTTGTAAAAATAATAAAAGTAATAAACAAATAAATAAAAATAATATAGATCTATGAGACTTGTGAACCCTTAAAACTTAACAACAGTATTACCACTATGTAGACTTAACAACAAAAGCATATGTTGTATTAGCTCTCTGTTGCCCCATAAGTGGTTGTTTAAACAAATGGTTTAAATGACCAGAACGTTATGGGGTAGATTCCTGGTGAAGTCATAAACTCACACTTCAAAGACCAGCAGACAAGTGGTTACATCAACATGTAGTCTGTCTACATCTATTATATTTTCAACAAAGGCTATGTTTCACCCAGATATTTATCATGCTGATAAAGGTCAGTTCAGAAAAGTACAATCATATACAACAATAAGCACCAAACTAGATCTTAGCTCCCGCAGGATGTCAGATATTCAGTGATATGTCAGAGAGGAATATGCTTTGAAATAAAATAAAATTTTCTAAAAGATACAACTTAAATGAGGAATTACCAGCTCCGTGATTGACGTAAGAGATACGTCAGCTCTGTGACAAACACAAGCGCCTTCGCATTCATTTAAAACAAATGAAATATTTTTTCGTTTTATTTTTAAACATACAGAAAGACTTTGACAACATGTTTTATTAAGTGCGTGAGGGGACTAAACTTTGAAGATTATGTTTAATATAAGAAACTTTACGAAACTAAAGTGATTGATGTGAAATAAATCTAATATAAATTATTCTTTAGTTGAAATAAGAATCACCGGACATCAGCTGAAGTAGGGAAACTCTCTCTTAGAAAAAAGGTTAGCAGACTAACATCTCAAATCATCTGGCCTGCAACTCGACCCTCACCCACCCTTGTCTCTGAGTGATCTTAAGCATTCATTTCACATAGGAGTTTACCTCAAAGAGGAGCTGCAAGTTTTGTTTATATTTAATATTGTTTACAGCTTAAACAATTTTATTTATTTGTTATTTTATTTTGGAAATCTTTAATTCACAGAATGGACATAATTGTTCACAGAAAAAATGTAAGACATTTTATTATCGCCTAAGACTTGTAAATGTTTATTTTTATATAGTATGTTACATATAATCAAACTTATTTATTAACATCTTTAAACGAAGATAATGATGTGTTTTATAAGTTTCAATAAACTTAAATAAATGCTGAATATGTGTTTAAAATGTATGATGAATTAATTGCCTTTGTAACATGCTGTCATATATAATTATATATGTATTACCATTGGTGTTTTTCAGAATCTTAAAAGCATATTAATGGCTAAAGTCTGATTATACTGTGCTACAACAATATGTGAGCAGCATGAATGATATGATTTATCAGTACACAAATTTAAATAATGTGGGTATTACTCTGATATAACGAATTTCATATATAATGAAATTTCCTGGTAATTAAGATAGCTTGCAAACAATATTTTATTTAAAAAATGAGTGTATGCAGAATGTTGGTAGGCGTACAGTACAAAATCATTACGACTATATATGGAACGCCCCCAGAAAACATAAAAACCAACGTGTGTGTGTGTGTGTGTGTGTGTGTGTGTGTGTGTGTGTGTGTGTGTGTGTGTGTGTGAGTGTGTGTGTGTGTGTGTGTGTGTGTGTGTGTGTGTGTGTGTGTGTGTCAGCTCGCCCAACTCAGACTGACATTTTATTCTTGTGAGTTAGAAGAGCTCAAAGCAGGACTTAATTTCCCAACTTAGGTACATTTTGTAAACATTTCATTCGAGGTATGAACATCATTGCCCCAAAATAATGTATGTTATATATAATCACAGTTTTTTACCACCTTCTTTAAAATAAGAGAATTATGTGTTTTATAAGTTCAATAAACTTAAATGTTGAACACTTTTTAAAAAATGTATGATCAATGTTTTGCTTTAGTAACATGTTTGTTACTATGACATATATAATTATATATTTTGTTTATTACCATATTCTTTAAATGAAGAGAATGATGTGTTAAATAAATGTTGAAAACATGACATAACTGTACGATAAAAGATTTGCTTTGCTTTAGTAACGTGTTTGTTACTGTGTTTTATAAGATCAATAAACTTAAATGTTGAATACTTGTTTAAAATGAATGATGAATGATTTGCTTTAGTAACATGGTAGTAACATGATGTCATATATAATTATATATCTCCATATTCTTTAAAATAGAGATAAGTCTCTCTTTAGCTTGAAATGTTTATGTGCGTGCTTGTTTATATAACTTATCATGAATCAAAATTGTATAATGACATAGGTATTACACTGATATGACAACGTGGTTTATGATTAAACTTCTTGAGTCCTCATAATTAAGATAGCTTGCAAAGAATATTTTATTAAAAAAGGGGTGTATGCAGAATGTTGGTCGGCGTACAGTACAAAATAATTTTGTCTATGGTGTGTAGTGATACTCCAAATGATTGTACCCACGATCATAACTTTTTTTAATTAAATTAAAAAATGTTTTACATTGTTTTATATTGTGTATAATTGCAAAATGTATTTATTTATTTTCATTTAATAGAAGAAAATAAGACTCGGATGAATGAATGCGCACGCCTGTGTGTGTGTGTGTGTGTGTGTGTGTGTGTGTGTGTGTGTGTGAGAGAGAGAAAGAGAGAGGACCTTTTCCAACTTAAACTAAACACAATTTTTTTGTAACCTCTCATTCGAAGAATGGGGTTCCTTGCAAAAGGAGAAAATTTAGAATGATTTTATTTCTTTATTTATTGTTTTATTCCCAATTTATTATTTGTCATGCTACCTATTTTATTTAATTTGTTTTTATATTATATATTGTGGGCACACACATATTGTGATATGACCTGTTAAAATTGTTTATTTATTGTCCTTAAATCCAATATCTTTTTCATACATCTCCCATAACACACCATGCCTTGGAATGCAACCGGACACGTGGTCCGCAGATGGGCAAACCCCCGGATGAGCATAAAATCTTCAAAAACATTCTTCAGGGCTTCATTTTATCTCCTGTCACCGGACGGACACGTACAAACATCATATCTCATCCCCGGATGACATCGGAATTTCACGCATGCCTATTGCAACATCTGGATCTCATTTGAGGGGTCACGGGGTCAACATGTCGTGGGTGGTCGCAACATGGGCGGGCCGTGTGGGGGAGGGTAAAAGCCATAAATCAAGGGTTATAAATCTTTTTGTCATAAGCCATAGGATATTGACTACTAATATAACTTAAGACCTGTTGTCTTGAAATAAATAAACTTTAATTGTACTTCAGTTTCTCCAGCTTGCATTGTGTGTTCATCAGTAGATAACTGAGTTTTCTCACTCCAGAGTCTCCTAGATCATTATAGCTCAGGTTCAGTTCTCTCAGGTGTGATGGGTTTGATTTCAGAGCTGAAGTCAGGATCAGACTCTGTTTCTCTGTAATACTGCATCTATACAGACTGAAGACAGAAAGAGAAAAGACAATAATTCAGATATACTGTATGGCGAATAAACCTATTACCAGCTATACAAAGGTTACAAAGATTGAAAATGAGCAAATCACATTTAAAATGTATGGTAAATGTGTTTATGTCTGTTGTTCTCACACACTGCTGACTCGTTAACACTTTACAATAAGATTTCATTTGTTAACATTTACTACATTAGCATGAACCAATGATGAACAATACTATTACAGCAATTAATAACCTTAATGTCAGTTTCAACATTTACTAATACAGTTTTAAATTCAAAGTTATTTTGTTAACATCAGGTAATCCAGATTAACTCTAAAGAGGGCAAGACCATAAAGAGAAATCAGACAATTCTGTTGAACAATAAGTATAATGGCTACTTATGAAAATAGCCTGCTGTATCATAATTAATACACACATTTCTAGGGCCTATACATGATCAATATGACCAAAACTTTGCTGAAAACCTTGTTTTAAACAATATATTTCATGCCTTCTCTCCTCTGATTGATAATTCATACTTTTTTAATCAGGTAAAGTCTTTTTCTTTTTCAATGTCTACAAGTTACTGTATATGCTGCACCAAAATTAGACATTTTATATTTTGTGAAATACAAACATTAAATTGAAAGCAGTTATGCATACTTATGTTTGTCAGCGATCAGCAAACATGATCACATTCAGCAATATATGCACATTTATCTTTAATTTACACAGAACTGAGCTGTTAATATTAGGAAAGACATCTGTGTGTTTATAGCGCTGCTGTTTTTACAATCTATCACTTGTTTGAATGAGTTTTCTAAACTCTAGAAGAAAATCATATTTCTCTCTCTACAGTAACTGTAAATAATTATTGACTCATGATCAAACTGACTTACTCAACTGTTTAAAGCTTGATGTCACTCTGTAATTGGCTGTTTAATTTGAATATTTAACATTATAGCAGCTCTTTGTGATGCTGAGGGAAAAACTGCTCTGACTCAAACAAGCAGAAATTATTATCAGCTACAGTAACATTACTATTAGAAGTAATGAAACTATCAATACTAACTTCAGAAGTAAACTATCAATACTCACTTCAGTGTGTTGAGTGTACAGTGTTTATCCTGCAGTAGAGCAGAGATCTGATTCACTCCTGTGTCTCCTAGCTCACGTTCACTCAGATCCAGCTCTCTCAGGAGTAACGGGTTTTTTCCCACAATTCCTCTCACATACTGACAGCCTTCATCTGCAGCAGGACCCAAAAACCTGCAGAAGACAAGATGAAGCACGATTCAATTCAGTTAAAAATACTTTATTATTCTGAAAACAAGCTCTAGTTATTTACATTCAAATACAGAAATAAACAAACCAATACTTGAAAACAGAGTCTAATAATCACAGTTATTAGAAAGAAACTAGAGCAACACTCAGTCCTAAAGCAAACTCAAAGAAAAAAAAAAAAATACAGGTGCATCTCAATAAATTAGAATGTCGTGAAAAAGTTATTTTTTTCTTGTAACTTATATCAAAAAGTGAAACTTTCATATATTTTAGATTCATTACATGTAAAGTAAAACATTTCAAAAGTTTTTTTTGTTTTAATTTTGATGATTAGAGCTTACAGCTCATGAAAGTCAAAAATCAGTATCTCAAAATATTAGAATATTTACATTTGAGTTTCAATTAATGACCATCCATACAGTATAAATTCTGGGTATCTCTTGCTCTTTGAAACCACAATAATGGAGAAGACTGCTGACTTGGCAATGATCTAGAAGACGAACATTGACACCCTCCACAAAGAGGGTAAGTCACAGAGGGTCATTACTGAAAGGTGTGGCTGTTTACAGAGTGCTGTATCAAAGCATATTAAATGCAAAGTTGACTGGAAGGAAGAATTTGGGTAGGAAAAGGTGCACAAGCAACAGGGATGAACCGCAAGCTTGAGAATACAGTCAAGCAAAGCTGATTCAAACACTTGGGAGAGCTTCACAAGGAGTGGACTGAAGCTGGAGTCAGTGCATCAAGAGTCACCACGCTCAGACGTCTTCAGGAAAAGGGCTACCAAGCCACTTCTGAACCAGAGACAACGTCAGAAGCATCTTACCCTTAGTAAATTTTGCATTTCATTTGGAAATCAAGGTCCCAGAGTCTGGAGGAAGAGTGGAGAGGCACAGAATCCATGTTGCTTGAAGTCCAGTGTGAAGTTTCCACAGTCAGTGATGATTTGGGCTGCCATGTCATCTGCTGGTGTCGGTCCACTGTGTTTTCTGAAGTCCACAGTCAACGCAGCCATCTACCAGGAGATTTTAGAGCACTTCATGCTTCCTTCTGCTGACAAGCTTTATGGCGAAGCTGATTTCATTTTCCAGCAGGGCTTGGCACCTTCCCACACTGCCAAAGGTACCAAAAGCTGGTTCAACGACCATGGTGTTACTGTGCTTGATTGGCCAGCAAACTCGCCTGACCTGAACCCCCATAGAGAATCATAGAGAATCATAGAGAATCTATGGGGTATTGTCAAGAGGAAGATTAGAGACACCAGACCCAACAATGCAGATGAGCTGAAGGCCACGGTCAAAGAAACCTGGGCTTCCATACCACCTCAGCAGTGCCACAAACTGATCACCTCCATGCCACGCCGAATTGAGGCAGTAATTAAAGCAAAAGGAGCCCCTACCAAGTATTGAGTACATATACAGTAAATGAACATACTTTCCAGAAGGCCAACAATTCATTAAAAATGTTTTTTTTATTGGTCTTATGAAGTATTCTAATTTGTTGAGATAGTGAATTGGTGGGTTTTTGTTAAATGTGAGCCTAAATCATCACAATTAAAAGAACCAAAGACTTAAACTACTTCAGACTGTGTGCATTGAATTTATTTAATACACAAGTTTCACAATTTGAGTTGAATTACTGAAATAAATGAACTTTTCCACAACATTCTAATTTATTGAGATGCACCTGTACATCCCACAGAACAGAAGAGCAAAAGCTCACTAGATGATGATTTTCATTATGAATACAGAGAGTGAAATTAAAGAATGAAGATCTCTCTGGCTTTGAGCAGAAGAAATGTCAGCACAGAGAAAACTGATTGAGAAACTGAATGTTTGTGATCATCTGGAGACTCACAGACCTGCTGTAGAGAAACTGTGTCAATCTGAGCTTGATGGAGATTAATCTACAGTGTGTTCAAAAACACTCAAACCAGTCGACTAAAACGAGAAGTGTCCATAAAAACAAAACTGTGCATGTTAATTATGAAGGTATATCATACTCCAGAATAGCAGCACAACTAAACTGTTGACAGTCATCATCAGCACGACAGAAACAGCAGCATCTGATCTGATCATTCTGATCCAACAAACTGTCCAGGGGTGCGTTTCCCAAAAGCATCGTTTGCCAACTATGGTCGCATGTTCCATCGTTACCAATAGAGTTCAATAGAACTTACGACCATAGTTAACTAACAATGCTTTTGGAAAACGCACCCCAGATTATTACTTAAATATATTAAGCTGCACATCATTTATTTATATAGTGATATTTGAACATGTCTCACCTCAGTGTCTTTAGCTGATAGTCTGGATCCTGTAGTAAATCATCGAGCTGCTTCACTCCTGATTGTCCAGGATCATTTCCAGTGAGATCCAGCTCTATCAGGTGTGAAGGGTTTGATCTCAGAGCTGAAGACAGAGCTTTATAACCTTCTTCAGTGATACTGCAGTCTGAGAGTCTAGAACAGGAATGAAAATATTACATTCAGATAATTAATCACTTATTCCAGAAATTACCTGAAATATTTAAAACAATTTAAAGCGAATTATATTTTGTTCCTTATACAAATTAACTAAAACTTTCAAAGCAAAAACTGACAACTGAATACAGAGTCAAAAAAAAAAAGAATTTAAATCGTTAGACATCAAATCTCCAGCTTACAGTCATTTTCAAGCTTTAACCCTCTGATGCTCCTCATTTGTGAGTCTCACTCGTGATCTTCACGGTCAAAAGTGAAATCAATGTAATACATTTTTTTGTTCATTAATATTCTGTATTTTGTGAGAATTTTATGGTATTCGCTTAGGATAGTAATACCAGTAAATTTTGACCATGTGAGGACATTCTCTGGAAACAAGCTTATAAATCTTACAGAATATTTAAAGTTCAATGTTTCTTGGAAATCTAACACTGCAGAAAGGTTTATGTGAGGGACAGGTTTAGAGCAGGGCTTCAGTCCTGAAGAGTTTAGATCCAACCCTCATCAAACACACCTGAATTTACAAAATAATAATGCAAGGCCAGAGATCGTCTTACTATTGAGAGATGAGACGGTCTGTATTAATTACCATTGGAAAAAGCATAACGACTAACTAAAAATAAATAAATAAATAAAATACAAGAAAGAAAAAGAAAGAAAGCAGCAAATATAGTTTATCCGTCCAAAATACAGTGTACAACTGTGTAACAAATCAGGTTTAAGATTTTTTTTAAATCTACACTTAGGATTAGGCTAAATATACAATATGTTAAAGAGCATTTCATAATAAACAATAATACCTGGAAAATAATGTGTAAATGGTGTGACATCTCAGGTCTGTTGAAGTATGTGTATATATTTCTTAGTGTGTCTGTGCAGGAGAAGGTGTGGCCTGGGCCAAATTCAGCCCTGACAAAACGGTGCAAAACGTTTTTTTAAACTGAAACGGTGGTGCATTGAACACCCTGTTCTGATGACGCAAGTGTTGCAACTATGGCAGCTGAGAAGGCCATTCTTTGTGTTCTTTTTGAAGAATTTTCAGAGCCTGAAGAAATCGGTGTAAATACGTGTCTAATACTGCAAAATACATTCAATGTTATAGTTACTGCCATCCAGAATAAAAGAGAACATCCCAATCGAGTCAAAGGATTTGTGGAAACTGTGGCTCCTAATTATTGTGAACCAATATTCGCCTCGCATTTCAGGATGAAAAGACAAACATTTCAGGTGAAGGATAATCCACTTATTACCTCCGAGAGTGTGTTATGATCTATATGACCTTATTATATTTATTGTGAGTATTAGGATTGTCATTACTGCTGATCACAGTTGTTGTGCTATGATATTGTATTACCCATTATAATCAGAGGAGCATAGACAAGTTTATGAAAGTGTCACTCCACAATAGCATAGCAAAATATATAAATATGTATAGTATTTTTATGTTACATTAATCAGTGCCTAGCACACCTTCCTAAGGAAAGGATATGGACCAGAAGACAAGTTACAGTTACTATGATATTTTGACAGATTTAAATAAGTTCCAGATCTATACTTGTGCTCTTATTATTTCAGTTACTTTGCATTTAATGTAAATAAATGTGCAAACAATATACTTGCTCTTGTGAATTTATTTTGATGTTAATTACATTTACTTGCAAATTCATCATCATGTTGAAATGCTATATTACTATAAAACTCTTAAGATAAACATGTCTTTTAATATCTTTAATTGTTGTGTATACCAAGCTGCAGGGCACACATATGTAAACGACTTAATTTGGACCCATTGTGCGAGCTGTCTCTTTAATACCTCGTGGTTTATATACATGTTGCTGCTGATAGGGCTGACATTTTTGACACACCCACCAAATAAGAGAAAACATATCTCAAACCTCGTTGCACACCGTTTCCAGGAAACATGTCGTTCAACCCAGAAACCATAGCAAAACGTTGGGCACCGGTGTGAGCTTGAACGTGCCCCCTGCACTCAAGCCAGCAGAGATCCTGATTGTGTATGTGAACAATACACATACACAGTCAGGAGCAGTCTGCTCCTGACTGGTCTGTTCCGGTTCCAGTGAAAAGGACCTCCCCAAACACTCTAGAGAGCCGAATGCGTGTCATTTGTTTTGCTTTGTCTTGGGTTCCTCTGTGATTGTGTGTGCTTTGAAAATCTTGATCTTGTTCCAGTTGATTTCTAATTGTTATTTGTAAATATTTTGTTTAAGGGAAGTAGGGAATGTGACACCATTTCTTTTATATATATTGTTTGTTCTATGTTTTGAATTAAGGGAGTTAGGGAAGTTGTGTTGTATTCTTTTTTTATGTTTTATTTTGGTTAGGGAATTTAGAGGGTATATTATAATGAGTTATTTTTGTTGGTTATTTTGGCCTTGTCCACTCCTGAATTTGTCCCCTTTGTTACTATTTTTATTACAATTTTGTTAATAAATCTATTCTTTGTTTGATACTATCTTGGGAGTGAGCGCATGTTTCATTTATGTTATAGCTGGCCCTACACAATTGTAACAATGGCAAGGTAAAAAAATTAAAAATTTGAAATTAGTCAAATTAAAATGATGAGAAGTGAACTGTGTTTATGATGACATCACTGTTTTCTCCAGTGCTGCTTTATAGATTAATTAAACTCACTCCAAAATTGATGGACTTTACACATTTATTGAACTAAACTGAATCAACAATGAACTGATTTCAGCTGAAAATTACTACTGTATACTATTGTCTTTTTAGAGCTGCTTTTTAGAAAAACTTGAATTTTGTTTGCATCACTAAATCATTGTTATCTTGCTTATTACTGTAAAGTTTTGAAACAATATGTATTGTATAAAGTGCTAAATAAATAAAGGACTTGACTAGTAAACTTTTTTTCTGCTCATAATGAGAGCATTTTGATTATGAATGTTGTTTGTTTGTTTTAGAAGACAATTACTTTAAGCTAAATATACAGATGCATTTCAATAAATTAGAATGTCGTGAAAAAGTTGAATTTTTTCTTGTAACTTATATCAAAAAGTGAAACTTTCATATATTTTAGATTCATTACATGTAAAGTAAAACATTTCAAAAGTTTTTTTTGTTTTAATTTTGATGATTAGAGCTTACAGCTCATGAAAGTCAAAAATCAGTATCTCAAAATATTAGAATATTTACATTTGAGTTTCAATTAAATGACCATCCATACAGTATAAATTCTGGGTATCTCTTGCTCTTTGAAACCACAATAATGGAGAAGACTGCTGACTTGGCAATGATCTAGAAGACGAACATTGACACCCTCCACAAAGAGGGTAAGTCACAGAGGGTCATTACTGAAAGGTGTGGCTGTTTACAGAGTGCTGTATCAAAGCATATTAAATGCAAAGTTGACTGGAAGGAAGAATTTGGGTAGGAAAAGGTGCACAAGCAACAGGGATGAACCGCAAGCTTGAGAATACAGTCAAGCAAAGCTGATTCAAACACTTGGGAGAGCTTCACAAGGAGTGGACTGAAGCTGGAGTCAGTGCATCAAGAGTCACCACGCTCAGACGTCTTCAGGAAAAGGGCTACCAAGCCACTTCTGAACCAGAGACAACGTCTTACCTGGGCTGTGGAGAAAAATAACTGGACTGTTGCATCAGTGGTCCAAAGTCCTCTTTTCAGATGAAAGTAAATTTTGCATTTCATTTGGAAATCAAGGTCCCAGAGTCTGGAGGAAGAGTGGAGAGGCACAGAATCCATGTTGCTTGAAGTCCAGTGTGAAGTTTCCACAGTCAGTGATGATTTGGGCTGCCATGTCATCTGCTGGTGTCGGTCCACTGTGTTTTCTGAAGTCCACAGTCAACGCAGCCATCTACCAGGAGATTTTAGAGCACTTCATGCTTCCTTCTGCTGACAAGCTTTATGGAGAAGCTGATTTCATTTTCCAGCAGGGCTTGGCACCTTCCCACACTGCCAAAGGTACCAAAAGCTGGTTCAATGACCATGGTGTTACTGTGATTGATTGGCCAGCAAACTCGCCTGACCTGAACCCCCATAGAGAATCATAGAGAATCATAGAGAATCTATGGGGTATTGTCAAGAGGAAGATTAGAGACACCAGACCCAACAATGCAGATGAGCTGAAGGCCACGGTCAAAGAAACCTGGGCTTCCATACCACCTCAGCAGTGCCACAAACTGATCACCTCCATGCCACGCCGAATTGAGGCAGTAATTAAAGCAAAAGGAGCCCCTACCAAGTATTGAGTACATATACAGTAAATGAACATACTTTCCAGAAGGCCAACAATTCATTAAAAATGTTTTTTTTATTGGTCTTATGAAGTATTCTAATTTGTTGAGATAGTGAATTGGTGGGTTTTTGTTAAATGTGAGCCTAAATCATCACAATTAAAAGAACCAAAGACTTAAACTACTTCAGACTGTGTGCATTGAATTTATTTAATACACAAGTTTCACAATTTGAGTTGAATTACTGAAATAAATGAACTTTTCCACAACATTCTAATTTATTGAGATGCACCTGTAAATACAGCACAGTCTTCAAGAGGTAAACACTGAACCCCTTATAGTATCTTTTATCAGTAAATGCAATGTAAAAATAATAGCCTGATAAAACATCTGATGTTACCTTTTAACTGGGCTGAACTCAGGAATAAAATATTTACCTTTTATTATTATTATTTTTTTATTATTATTATTCTTAGACACCTCTGCTTTGGCTCTCAGGGCCCAAAATCCTCATCTTTGATGACTATTTTGACTGTTTTTTTTTCTTTTTTTTCTTTTATAAAGTACCACTGCTGCCCAGATGGAAATATGAATAACGATTCCAAAAAAGTATTGTCTGGACCTCTGCTAGGAAGGGAGCATAGAGACCGGACCTCTTGGAACTTTAACAAAATATCTCTGATCTATAACTATACAGATTTATATCCAAATACACGTTACAATCTCTTTATAGTTACCCCACTCATTAACATTACTTGTGTTACATGTACAGTTTTAACCTAAAATTAATTAAAAAAACAAATACTTTTGTCACGGATCTGTTTGTTATTCCCCTATAACGACGCACGCCCGCACCTGATATCACCACATTACTAATTGAACTCACCTGCACGCCATCAGCACTTCATCAACACTCACTTTATAAGCTCACACCTCACATCAGTCAAATGTCTGGTCTCGTTTATACGAAGAGGACTGCTTATGATACCACAGTGAATTACCTGCTACTTACCTCCTTGTTTACTTACCTCCAGTGTTCTCTCCAGCGTGTGTTTCTCCAGTGTTCCCCAGTCTGTCTGCTCCAGTGTCCAGCTCCGGAAACCGCCTGTGTGAGGTGTGTGTTTCAGCTCCTTGTTCCAAGAATTCCTGTTAAGATAAAGATACCGTATTACTTTCTCATCGTACTCCAACTGGTCTGCCGAATAACTCACTCACCGTATCCAGATCCATTTGCTCTGCTGTTTATCAATAAACACCTGTTATTCACCATAACCTCTGTTTGAGTCCTGCTTCCCGTAACAGAAGACCGGACCAACGCCGATGGATGAACGAGCCCTGTTCATCGCTATGGCTCACGCTAACCCTGAGCCGTTAAATTATGCCAGAGCATTTGTGTCACTTGCCCTCACCAGTTCCCTAGAGAGTGAAGTTCTCAAGACACTGTTCCGGCTCGGGATCTCTTTCCATCAGCCTATGGAGCTCCACGACACCTCCAACCTTGATTGGCAAGAGACAGTCATCTGGTGTCTGGAGAGTCTCCGATCCCGAGCCGGAGTCCCGTCCGCGGCCACCGCAAGCCCACCTCCGTCCGCGGCCAACGCAAGACAGCCGCCATCAGCGGCCAATGCAAGTCTGCCGCCCGCAGCTCTCCCAAGCCCGCCGCCGTTCGCGGCCCATGCAAGCCCGCCATCCGCCGCTCTCCCAATCCCGCCATCGGCTGCTATCCCAAGCCCACCGTCCGTGGGGAAATTATCGCCGCCGTCCGCAACCCACGCAAGTTCGCTGCCCATGGCCAACGCAAGCCCGCCGCCATCCGCGGCCAACGCAAGTCAGCCATCAGTGGCCAACCGAAGCCCATCGCCATTCGCGGCCAACCCAAGCCCGCCAGCAGAGAGTATGGCAAGCCCGCCGGCAGAGATTATGGCAAGCCCACCGATCATTGCTCACCCAAGGCCTGTGCCCGCTCCTCGACAGCTCCTTCCTGTGCCCGCTCCTCGACAGCGCCCTCCAGTGCCAGCTCCTCGCATGAGCCCTCCTTCATCTCCGCTGGTCCCGTCCAGCCCTCCTTCGTCTCCGCTGGTCCCGTCCTGCCCTCCTGCGTCTCCGCTGGTCCCGTCCAGCTTCCAGAGCGCCCACCAGAGCCTTCTCCTCCTGAATGGCTCCCAGAAGGGAACTTTCCCAAGAATTTTTTTTGGGGGCGCTATATACCCCTGGTCTGGATAAACATAGTGGCCATGGGGAAGACCTGGGACGAGGCCACTATGGTTCCTCGGTCGAGGCCACCCGAAAAAATAATAGCGCCATGGCTTCCCGAGTCTCCAGTCCCGCCATAGCCTCCCAAATCACCTGTCCCGCCATGGCCGTCGGAGTCTCCAGACCCACCCTGGAGGCTTCCCCAGTGTCCTTGCCCTGCACCAGCCTCCAGGGTGCCCATCCCCCCTCCCCGGTGTTACTGTTGCGGCGCGGTACACGCCTTCCAAGAGGGGAAGGTAATGTCACGGATCTGTCTGTTATTCCCCTATCACGACGCATGCCCGCACCTGATATCACCAAATTACTAATTGAACTCACCTGCACGCCATCAGCACTTCATCAACACTCACTTTATAAGCTCACACCTCACATCAGTCAAATGTCCGGTCTCGTTTATATGAAGAGGACTGCTTATGATACCACAGCGAATTACCTGCTACTTACCTCCTTGTTTACTTACCTCCAGTGTTCTCTCCAGCGTGTGTTTCTCCAGTGTTCCCCAGTCTGTCTGCTCCAGTGTCCAGCTCCGGAAACCGCCTGTGTGAGGTGTGTCTTCAGCTCCTTGTTCCAAGAATTCCTGTTAAGATAAATATACCGTATTACCTTCTCATCGTACTCCAACTGGTCTGCCGAATAACTCACTCACCGTATCCAGATCCATTTGCTCTGCTGTTTATCAATAAACACCTGTTATTCACCATAACCTCTGTTTGAGTTCTGCTTCCCGTAACAACTTTAGCCAAATATAATATTTAATCAGATTTATTGTGCTTCCTTGACTTCGCACTCCTTTCATGAAATTTGTGAAGTTTAGCGGATGCTGTCTGTCGGGTAAATACACATCTTTCTGATCTTTTACTAATGACAGCTATACATGATAAACCATCAAATGTAAGATATCCACACCATAACCAAATTAATTCTGTAAACAGTATAGCACAACACATTGGCTTAGGCAAAGTCAATGACAGACCAAATCAGAAAAACAACACCATGGCAGGCGTAAATATAAAAGAATCTCCATGCAAAACATACAGACTTGTTCATTATCCAAGTCTGGATTTCACCTTATGTTTTGTTTGATCTCAATTTAATTTTTGTCTATCGTCACACAACTTACCTCAGTATCTCTAAGTGACACTTTATATTATTCAGTCCAGTGCAGAGCAGCTTCACTCCTGAATCCCCCAGATTATTATTGCTCATGTTCAGCTCTTTCAGATTGGTCTCTGATCCAAGAACTGTAGCCAGAGCTGAACAGCTTTTGTCTGTTAAGCCACAATCATTTAGCCTACAAGGGAAATAAGATTAAAGAATAATTCCATTGAAAACATTTGCTAAATGCAAATATTAAATCCATTTTTGGCCTTTAGCTAAAATATATAGTAGCTACCTATAGCTTTAATGACAATGAATTATACATTTGAAAGTGCTAGCTCCATAGACTTTTTGTTTACTTTGACTTACAGAGCTCTTTTGGAGGTTTTGATGACTGCTGATAGTCTGAGACACTCGTCTGATTTCTTGAATTTCTGAAGCTCAAACTCCTCCAGCTCCTCCTCTGATGTCAACAACACAAAGGCCAAAGCAGACCACTGGGCAGGTGAAAGGTCAGCAGATGAGAGCCTTCCTTTGCTGAGGTGTGTCTGAATGTCTTTCACCAGAGTTTGGTCATTCAGTTCATTCAGACAGTAGAACAGATTGATGGATCTCTCTGGAGACAGATCAGCTTCTAATTTCTGCTTGATGTACTGAACTATTTCCTTGTTGCTCTGGTCATTGCAGTCTTTCTGTGTCAACAGACCTCTTAAGAGTCGACGATTGGACTGGAGTGACAAACCGAGGAGGAATCGAAGGAAAAGGTCCAGGTGTGTTACTCTCGAGTGCCTTGTCCACTGCAGTCTTGAGCAAATCAATCATGGTTTCATTTTTATTTTTCTGTTCTGTAGAGTCTTGAACAAACACACTTTTCTTGTCGATGTCTAGAAACAGATGTGCATAAAGGGCTGCAATAAACTCTTGAATGCTCAAGTGAACAAAGCAGTACATGGTACCGGCAGCGATCCCTGTTTCCTCCTTAAAGATCTGGGTACACATGCCTGAATACACTGATGCCATATAGACATCAATACCACAGGCTTCCAGCTCTGATTCATAGAAGATCACATTGTTTCTTTGCAGCTGTTGAAAGGCCAGTTTCCCCAGTGAAAGGATGGCATCTTTATCCCAGGAAACATCTGGTCTGTATTCTCCATCATATTTGCTTCTGCTCTGCCGGATCTGAAAGCAGAGAAAGTGTGTGTACATTTGTGTCAGAGTCTTGGGAGTGTCTTCAGTGTTTGATTCCTGCAGTGTTTTGGAGGCATCATCAGCCTGACTGTTTTTGAGATCATTATTTCTTTTCTGCTCCAAAATGTTCTGGAGAACAGTGGCTGAAATCCAGCAGAAGACTGGGATGTGGCACATGATAAAGAGACTCTTTGATTGTTTAACATGATCAATGATTTCTCTGGCCTGATCCTCATCTGTGAATCTTTTTCTGAAGTACTCCTCCTTCTGTGCATCACTGAATCCTCGTATCTCTGTCAGCCGGTCGATACAGTCAGGAGGAATCTTACTGGCAGCGGCTGGTCTGGTGGTGATCCAGATGAGAGCAGAAGGAAGCAGATTTCCCTTGATGAGGTTCGTCAGGAGAACATCCAGAGAGGCTGGTGACCATACATCAGACCACGTCTCATTACCAGCAAAGTTTAGAGGAAGACGACATTCATCCAAACCATCAAGAATGAAGAGGACTTTAAAATCATTCCTTCTAAGGTTCAGTCCTTTTGTCTCTGGGAAAAACTGAGTTATAAGGTCCATCAGACTTTGGTTTTCTGTCTCCTTTAAGTTAATCTCTCTGAATTGAAGAAGAAATATGAAGCTGATATCCTGATTTTCTTTTCCTTCGGCCCAATCCAGAACAAACTTTTGCACAGAGACTGATTTTCCGATGCCAGCAACTCCTTTTGTCAGCACAGTTCTGATCTGCTTGTCTTGTTCAGGTGCTTCAAACAAATTTTTGCATTCAACCTGTATTTCTTGTGATTCCTGATGCCTGGAAGAAACTTCAATCTGTCTTACCTCATGTTCAGTATTGACCTGTTCAACACCACTCTGAGTGATATAGAGATCTGTGTAGATGTTCTTCAGAAGTGTGGAGTCACCTTGCTTTGCTATTCCTTCAAATACACATTTATACTTCTTCTTTAAGCTACATTTCAGCTGACGAATGAAGCACAGCTCACCTAAACAGAAACAAAAAAACAGATATTTTGACATCTATAAGTGTCAATCTGACAGACGGTGGGTCTCTTACCTTCTAGAGTATCAGCAGCTTTATCTTGCTTCATCTCTCTCAGGAAGCAGAGCGAGAGATCAAGAGCTGCTTCTTTGATACTGCTTCTATTCTCATTAAAGTCCTTCACAAAGTATTGTGTGTTCTCTTTTTGTAATATTTTCTTAAACTTTTCCAGCTCATTCTTCAAAAAAGTTATTATTTTGCACTCAAGATCCTACAAGGAAAGCAATAAAAGGAGAGACAGAATCACAAAATGTAACTAAATCTTACATACATATATAGTCAAAACCATTTTTCAATCACATTTAGAAAAAATCCAGTTAAAAGACAAACAAAAGTTTTTATTAGCTGTCATTTTAAGAATTTTTTTTTTTTTTTTAGATTCCCTATATCTTAAAAGGAAGATTCATCGGTCAAGAGAAATTAGAAAATATATTTCTATTCTATTTCTATTACATTTATAGTAAGCTTTTATTTTTTCAATAACGTATTTGTATTTCCATTATATGAATGTTAAACATTTATGAAAGTGCTTTTCTTACCTTGAAGATCTGCTCAAGATTGTCTTTGAAACACTTTTGGTTCTGGATGCCTGAATCTAATGTCTCATATTGAATGCTGTTAGAAATAAAATAAAATAAAATACTGCATTTCTAGGCAACAATATTGGAGAAATCTCTTATAATAATAAAAAAACTTTTAAAAATATTTTCTAAAAGGAGAAAGAGAAAGCATTAGCTGTTTAAGGTCATCTTAAAGTGTAATTTTTGTTGCATTGTGATACAGACTTAAATTTAAGTAAAACATAGGTTTCTTATTGCATTTTCTGTCATGTAAGCAAATAAAACAGCGGCTAGTGAATAATAGTAAATCTTGTGTTGACAATTCTGTCCAGCATAATGTCAGCACACAAAATTCACATCAAATAATTTTAGTGACTGAATCGTTTCTGCTGATGCCTAGTCGGCTCCTTTAAGTTTTTATTAAAGCATTGCTCTTTGTATATCCTCTTTGTGAGAACAAGTATAGTTATATCTCAAACAAAAAATACAACGTGGATACTTTGGTAAATATTTAACTATATGATAAACATTCACTGATATATTTTCTGAAACAGAAATCCATGAAATACCTTTTGGCAGATGATGGTGTTTTCTCACTGAAGTCTGGTGGATTGTCTCTTGACTCGTCACTCTTCACAGACACAGAGCTGGACCATTGTGATCCTGATCTAACACTAATGACACAGAACACATGAGGGGAAAACACTGACTGTGACTGTGGAATCTGAACAATAATAATGTTAAATGTAGCCATTTTTAATATTAATTAAAAAAATTAGTGTTGCACATGAAATACCTTTTGGCAGATGATGGTGTTTTCTCACTGAAGTTTGGTCCAATCTTTATTGACTTGTCACTCTTCACAGACACAGAGCTGAACACATCTGATTCTGATCTAACACTAATGACACAGAAGACATGAGGGGAAAACACTGACTGTGACTGTGCCAATTTTCACATCATAGTTCAGACGCGGGCCTGTTTTAGGTGTTTCCTTATTTTTATATATTCGACATCCATCAATTAGTGATGAAAAAAATTGCCGTGCAATAGGCTAAAGCAGGGGTCGGCAACCTTTTCGGCATGACGTGCCATTTTAAATTTTTCTGGTTAACAACTGTGCCAATACCCCCAACCCCCCCACTCACCACTCACACACAGAGATCGGAGCTCGATCGCGCTGTGCAAAAAGTAACATTCAGAAGCTCATAAACTTCTTGACAGCGCTGCCACGCGACTTTTATTAATCGATACTGAATCTCTACATTATATTTCTCAGCAACGAGGGGGTAAAATCGCTGTTTTTTGAGTAACTAAACTCAGCTTCATTGTTTGTAGAGAGAGACACAGACGCAGACAATTCACACACACCTCTCTCTCTCTCTCTCTCTCTCAAAATGGCCATATTTGAGTAAAATATTTGAGAAAATTCAAGTAGTTTGCATCACTGGATATAGCTGTCGGTCATTTAACATTTATATCGCAAGACAGTTGACTAATATTAAATGATTTGCAGCTTCATCTTACCTCGCTCTTTTTCAACGTTAAACTGACGCTTCGCGCTCAGCATCTGTGATCAGTAAACCCCGCCTACTTTGCTTTGATTGGCCATCTCAGTCATTTTGACATTGACGAGCGCTGTTAGACCGCTGAGGCTTTGATCTGAAGCGCCTAGTATGTGCAGCGGTCACGCGCGCATCCGTAGACTAGCACAAATTAATTCTCACACTTTAATTGTATTTATAGCTCCTAACAGGCTGTGTGACTATGAGAAGTTATTACCTCAAAAATGTATGTTAGTATGAAGTTTTCCCTATTGCTCGCGTGCCAGCGATTATCCCTCTGCATGCCACTGTAGGCACGCGTGCCATAGGTTGCCGACCCCTGGGCTTAAGCTTACCGCAAAGCCCCAGCAAAAGTAATTACCATGAATGTGTCGGGGGGAAATATTAAGGAGATAATTTAATTATTTACTAATAAACTAGTGTTTTCTGAGTCCGTGTTGCAAAGATGAAGATGATCCTGACTCGCCATCTCCTCAGACGCACATTTAGAGAGAAATGTATCTTAACGATATTATGATTATAATGAAAGAGTTTTTGTTTTCGATTTGTTTTATTTCGTTAAGTAGTAATTTAAAGCTTTCTATAGATATATTTATCATGTCTGTGAGTCATGTATTCGCTGAGTTTCAGTTAATTTTTGTGAAGCGCTCCTGTTCAAGACCGAGACGGCAGAAAGTGCATCATGTTTGTTTTCTTTATTTTATAAAAAGCACAACATTTTGTTGATATTGCGAGTGCACACAAATAAAAGTAGACCTTTTACAGTTCTGAATGATGTATTACTCTTACCTTTATGAGCAAAAACACAGCGTATTTTAAGTTGTTTCCATTGAAAAAAATGCAATTGATTGCGCTGGTGTCTCCATGTCCTGCGCTTTAGCTTCAACTCTCCACACAAACTATTGGATATAGCTCACATTTATCTAGGTTTAACGTTTAAACATTGTTATATGCTTGAGGTGTTTTATATCTATAGATTTTACTTTAGGCAAGTTGTGATGATTTGAGAAGGCTAAATTGATCAAACATAGGCTCCCTGTCTGCCGCTGACCGCTTGCTCGTTACTCTAAAAAACAAAAACTTATGTTTAACGAACAAAAAAATGCTCCAAACGTTTTTCTAAATTAACTTAATTAAAAAAATTTAACTAAATATAATCACTTTGCCATTATATACAAAACTGAACTAGTTTAATAGCTGAAACGGTACGCTGTTTTGGGAGAAGGAGAAAAAAAGATGGCCTCGGGTAATTCTGATAAGCTGTTGGACAAGGGCCAGGCTAGGGTCTAATTTGAGGCCCGTGCAGGGCTTTAATTTTTAATATTAATTTTAAAAATTAGTGTTGCACATGAAATACCTGTTGGCAGATGATGGTGTTTTCTCACTGAAGTCTGGTGGCTTGTCTATTGACTCGTCACTCTTCACAGACACAGAGCTGGACACATGTGATCCTGATCTAACACTAATGACACAGAACATATGAGGGGAAAACACTGACTGTGACTGTGGAATCTGAACAATAATAATGTTAAATGTAGCCATTTTTAATATGTATTTATTTATTCTAATAGTTTTGCTTTAATCTGTGACTATGTAAAAAAACATTTAGGTAGTTTAAAAGTTCTGCAAAGCATCTGCAAATCTAAATCACTGCATAAGGTTTTGTTGTTCACAGGTAAAATGTGAAGCTCCAGCAGTGTTTAACATGATTGTGTGAAGCAGACTCAGTGTTACCTGTGTTTCTGTGAGAGACTGATCTCAGACGGAGAGTCCTCTGACATACTGAAGCTGAACTGATCAGCACTGGCTGTGAAAACAATCAGCTGTTCACCTGCAGATCAACAACATGACACTTATTCAAGAACGCTGAGTCATACTAAATTATTTTAGAAAATACACTGAGTTACAGCCAAATATCACCATGTAGCATAAAAAGCTCTGAATCATTTCAGATCCTCTAATGACACATGACTCTAATTATAAGTTAAGGAAATAAATATAGGCTACTGGGCTTAAAATTAACCTAGTTTGTTTCTTGTTGTATTGTTTTCTCAAAGTTTTCTCTATAAAGCTGAAATGGCTGAAATCTTTACAGCGTTGTGAACATTGAGTACCTTAGGCAGGGAGTAAAAAACGGCCCTGGATTTTCTCCCAAATAGGCCCACCACAACTACAGTACAAACAGTCGCTATATCTCACAATATTACAGCAATCCTGTCGCATTTATGGCAAATAACATCACAAAACCCATGTGACCCTGCTGACAAAAACAATACTAACCATCACAGAAATTCTAATGATTTCCACTACAAATACCATTACAAACATTACAAACTATCAACTTTTAATCATTAAAACAATTAAATAATGGTTTCCTGTAGTGTGTTTTGGGACATATTAGATTAGGATTTAGTGTTTGTTTTTTTTAATGACCAATTACCAGTAGAGACCAACAGGCACCATTACAGTTTCCATTAAAACCAATACAATTCTCATTATAAATCAGTAAAACCATTACAAATTATGTGCTGGTTTTTTTGTTTGTTGGTTTTTTCAGCATGGGATTGAATTAAATATATATTATTGTATGAACTAAAATACTTGAAAACTACATAAAAAGAGCAGAACGCAAAATGTATAATATGACAATGATAAACATAAACCTAGAATCTAGAAACCTGAAACAACAGAATTCTTCAATTTGAGTATATGTCTCTTTGTGTGTGTGTGTGTGTGTGTGTGTGTGTGTGTGTGAGTGTGAGTGAGAGGAGTGTGTGTGTGTGTGTGTGTGTGTGAGTGTGAGTGTGTGTGTGTGAGTGAGTGTGAGTGAGAGGAGTGTGTGTGTGTGTGTGTGTGTGTGTGTGAGTGTGTGAGTGTGAGTGTGGCACCTAATCACCTTATAGGCGACTTCATTTACTGTGTTTTCTAACTCAATATCTCTCAAATGTAACCCGTTGTAGAATCACTTAAGGCAGCGGCTATTAGCACTAAGTGAAAATAACACATTTTCTTAGTGATAGATGCTATATACACTAAGTGCAGATAGCTATAGATTCTATTTACACTGTGTTAAAATAACAGGATTTTCTGCTATTTATACTACTTATTGCAAATAGTGGCAATGATCTGCACCTCAGTACTGCAATACATTATAAAACAGTATGCAATAATAACTTATTGAGTGAGTGTAAATTTTAATTTTAATTCAAATTATTAAATGGATGCCACCTTATTGGGACAATAAAGCCCTCCCTACACCTACCCGATACTTTATTTTCAACTTTTTGATTATCTTCCTTCATTTTTATTAAAAAATAAATGCTTTTCTGATGTGATTTGAAATTTGAAAAGGGAGAAAAAAAAGTTAGCCAAAAGGCAGATTTGAACCCGGGTCGATCGCGTCAAAAGAAGCAAACTATGACACACACTTTACCATCTGCGCCACTGGAGCTGAGGATTACAGCCATCCTTTGTAATGTTGACTAGCTCAATCACACTTTGGTGGGCGGAGTTAGTGTTGCATCACTTAATCTGACACTTTTTCTTTGATGATGAAGCAGCCAGGCCGCTGGATGGACGGCCGTTCTGGACTTCTCCAGAACCTCCAGATGACCAGTCCGCCCCTGACCGTAGGTTTATACAGGCTGCTTAAGAACATTTTCTTTCTGTATGCAGGTTGATTTACATTTTATGTAACTTTGTATAAAGTTACATATGTGCGTAGGTATGTTAATATGCCATTGTTGAATGTTTAGGTACAACATATACACGTATAGTTATCTGCATATACACGTTACTTGCACTTGTTTTGTTCCTTGTGATGATTGTGTTTGTTTATTTGTTGTGTTTGATTGTGTTTTGTCCCTGTTAAATAAACAAACAAATAAAAATAAATAAATTGCAGTTAATTATTTGTCAGCCTAAAACTTCAGAAACATAGTATTTTTTAAATCTCTTCCCAAAAAACGTTATGTTTTAACAGTATTTTCTGACACACACACACACACAAGAACAGGCCTGTAACTTCACATTTAAATCACGTTTACACTGACAGTATGAAACCCATATTTTAGCCCAAATAATCGAGAAGAAATCAAATGTACTTGCAGTCTTGAGCACTAGGAAGATAATTTAGAAATATCTGAAGCACTAATGTTTCTATCCTTGGCTGTTGTTGTTGTTTGTCGATTCCAAAGGAAAGTCCACTCTCTGGTCAAATATTCAGCTGCTGTGTGTTTGACTTTAATACTGACTAACAGCGTTGATCTGCATCATTTAGTCATTCTGATGACCTCTTTTGCCATATAAGCTCTTCGTGGTTTCGTATGTTGGTCATTAAGTCTGTTACTCAATAGCAAGCAGCAAAGTTCTGACTCTGTAGTTCTGGCTTCGCTAGAGTCTGGAGGCGGACTCCTGAGGAGGAGAGGAGGACACAAGTGCGGATATTCTGGATCAGCAGTGGACTTGATTACATCAGTCTCGCCTTATCCTCACTGTGACTGTAACTCAAACACCACTGCCTCTTTTCGTTTTCTTTTAAACATATTAATAGCCACAAAAATGTAGTTCAGGGAACGTACATACATTACAGTTAAACGAAATATTATATCAAACAGCGTTGCCTCTTTTCTGTTTCATTTAAAATATTAATAGCCACAAAAATGAGCGGGGTTAAGTTGGTTTTGTTTTCGATATTCGTGACACATTCAGAGATAAACGGCAAAACAACTTTCCCTAAAAAAATCTAAACAGTATTACCAACTAAAGAGCTGAGCTGATAATATTTCACAACCTTCTTTTTAATTATTCTCGCTCGATATAATAAGCACTGCCCCGCGCAAGCCGTCGCAATGTGCATTAAGCCGAGAGAGCTCGCGCTCTGCGGAGCTTTCAGTAAGGGACCGTGGGGAAAGTGCAAGCTTTCTTCGTTTTTGCTATAGCTCAGTGAAAAAATAAATATATATATATATAGCTCAGTTAAAGGGCCTATATACATGAGACCAGTGTCTATCAATAGAGGGGGAGAGTGGACATTTTTCACAAGCTTCCATTTTACACCTACTGATAGAAAAGGGAATTGTATGTCCAAAATTAACTTTCTTTTTGTAATAACTTTCGTCAACAGGACGATACACTCTAAAAAAAAGGTTCTTCAGCGGTTCTTCAGCGGTTCTTTGGGGAGGTTGAGGTGCTATATAGCACTGCTACCATATAAAGAACCTGTTAAGCACCTGTATGGTTCTTCAGCGGTTCTTCAGCGGTTCTTTGGGGTGGTTAAGGCGCCATGCTCAAATGGTAGAGCATGGCGCTAGCAACGCCAAGATCATGGGTTCAATTCCCAGGGAAAGCAAGAGCTGGTCAAAATGTAAAACTGTAACTTGAATGCAATGTAAGTCGCTTTGGATAAAAGCGTCTGCTAAATTCATAAATGTAAATGTAAATGTAAATGTAAATGTATTTAGCACCACTGCCGTACATAAAGAAGCCATTAAGCCTGCCATTAAGTTTTTTAACTGTGTTTGCACATGGATGGGATTAATGCAGAACACAAATTCCAAGTATGGGTTACCATACTTGCCCACACCTCACTTCATTATACTCCAAATTTTGTTATTGCAGTAAATTAAACTTAATTTACTAATTGTACATCAGATTATATATATATATATATATATATATATATATATATATATATACATACACACACACACACACACAATCTTTTTTTTATTTAATGAACACACAAAATAAAATGTCTCTGTAACTCATTTACACATACCATATACAAGTAAAATCAGTAAAGAGTTAAAGCTCTGGTGTTGAATTATCCACACGATTTTTTTTTTCCCTCAAATTTCAGAACCATCAAATATGTAAGTTTAATTTGACTTCCAGTACAATAGGTGGCGATAATGCTCTTAAGGAGTGACTCGCCATTTAACAAGAAGAAGGTGTTACATTTACTTACTTTGCCGCCTAAACAGGCTGAAACTTTTCTCACAGTCGCATTTTATTTGACCCGCGATGCGGAGCATACGAGGACGGAAAATACAGAGATTAAGTGTTATATGTTATTCACGCAGTATTCATTTCATAACATCACATTGTTTTAGAACGATATTTATGTGCGGCTCGTGGTGCGGAGCTGACGAGGAGGTTGCTTTTTAATAGGAAAACACTGAAAGTAAGTGTTTTATCTCATTTACAATATGTGTTTTATAACATATTGATTTATAGTGATTTTTATATGCTGTGCGCGTTTAAACGGTCCAAAACTTTTCTCTCAGAGGACATTTCCTTGACTCACGGTGAAGACACGGCGGTTTTAACAGAGATAACACTGAAAGTAAATGTTTACATATGTATTTTATGTAGGGCTGTCGCGGTGAAGGAATTTCCCTTGCGGTAATTTTGAGTGGCTCAATAGCGCGGTATGCTGTATTACCGCATATGCATACATATGTATATATATATAATTTGTGTATGTGTAACGAGGTCATATTCAGAAACCAATGAAACCGAAACTAAATCATGTTGAAACAGAAAGTGGAGTAAACGGAAGAGAATGACAAAATAACGGTCCACATAACAAAACATAAACCTGACAATAAGATTGTTAGTCTATTGTTAGCCTATATATATATATATATATATAACAGTTAGTTCTGATCCTCAAATCTGACTGACAAGATACTTTTTCTGTTGATATTTCACCTGCGTGTTCTAGATGGGTCTCAGTCAGTGCAGTTTCATTGTTGCACCACACGGTGGCGGTAAGAGACTGTCTTTGAGTGGGTCTTAAACCGTTCATTCAACTACACGTTCAAAAACACTGATTCATTCGAGATATGTAATGAAACATGCTGTTGAAATCATTTTAACTTTGAGCGCCACTTTTAAAGGCTCATCTGACCAGCAGAGCGTCGATGTTAAGACAGATTTCACTTTCCTTGGACATGACAACCTGTTTTCACAAATATACACGACTCCGCCTGAAGGACAGACTCAGGTAATCACACGCGCTCAGTCGATCTCTCTCATTCACTGTCTGTTTAGGCTTGTTAAGTGCAAATTTACTGAGCATCTGTACAAATCAGCATGGTACACATTGTTATCATTACTAATATTCAGTACATATGCACTAAGTATAAAACGAGAATTTACCTTACGAAAAAAAGGAAATATCACGTTTGTTGCATTCCTCTGCGGTTATGCTCGTCAATAGCAATAGTATTGCGATATTGCGGTTATCGCAACAGCCCTAATTTTATGACGTTATATTATTTTATAACGATATTTTTGTGCTGTGCGCTCCTAAACTTTTCTCATAGACAATTTTCTTTGACTCGTGATACTGAGAAGACGAAGATGTTGCTTTTTGGAAAACACCAAAAGTAAGTGATTTACCTCATTCACAATATGTATTTTTAACTCATTGTTTTACAACAATATTTATGAGATATGCGCTCCTTTTTTTTCATTTGCGTTGATTCACGATGCAGAGCAGGCAAAGAGGTTACAATTATCAACAAGACACCCAAAGTAAGTGTTATAGCTCATTTACAATGCTTTTTGTAACATCATATTGACAAATCAAACCATTGTAAAATTTAAAATGGTAATATAATCATTGGTTCTTGCATGTCTCGTGAACAAATATCATATCATATCATGAAGCTTGTACATTGAGTTACTGGGTTTGAGTGCTATTTTCGAATATTCATTTGAAATAACTCTTTTCAGTATACTCAAACTTTATATATTGAGTGAGATAAAAATGTTTTGTTTTTTTTAAGAGATTTTGTCACCTCAAGATATGACACATGACTTACATAAGCTACTTTTAACAAGTTTCTGTGGGTGCTTTTTTAAAGAATGTGTTTTGTGTTCATCAAAAGTGAGTTATATGGGTTTGGAATAACATTTTTGATTAAATTATTCCTCTAATGTTGTTACAGATGGTTCATGCTGGAATAACTGAAAAATCAAAAAGAAATGTGTTTGAGTATAAAATCATCAGTACATTGTCAAGTTGGATGAAAAGAGCTCTGTTAACATTTTTAGGACACATAACAGACATGGGTAAACCACATTTCCATATTTAAAATTATTGATTGTCATGCATAACTTTTTGATCATTAATATTTTTTATTTGCCTAATAATAATAATTAGAAGTCTGGACTCTTTCTAGTAGGGCTGCCCTCGACTAAAGATTTTCTAAAGACCGTTTTTTTGCTTGTTTTTTGTTTTTTACATTTTAACAATTTAACTACCCCAATAGGTTGATGCTGGAGAAAATTAACAAAGCATCAGGGAACATCTGTGTGTAATAAAGGAGGAAACAGAGAAGTTTAGACCAAACGTAGAGATCCTCAAAGAAAGGATGGCGCTGATAAAATGCTATCGGACAAATTTTGTGTCCAAATATAGCACAGAGGAGACGCTCTCTGAGTACTTGTGTTTCATACTGGCCAAAATGCTCAGTACAGCAGTGTGTTAATTGCCTCCTTATTTAATTGTATGAGTTATGACTATATTTTAACGTGTTATTGTGACAAACTTGAACACATTTACTAGTTGGGTTGTTCCCAAACTACAACATGATGAATGCTACTTGTCTAAGAATGTTTAGACCATGTTTATTATTAATACTCTGCTCACAAATAGATTTTAATAGCGTGCTAAACAATAATAATTAGTTTCTCAGATATAAAATATAATTTTTTTACGATAGTACAGAGCATGCGTGAGTCTATGGCTATAAAATCATACACAGGCTACTAGGCTATATGACTACAAAATCATAGTTGGGTTTTTCCCAAACCATAATTCCTGACTAAAATGTTTGAAATAGAGTAAAACATTTTGAATATGATTTTGAATATGAATTTTAAATTTCTTACGGCGCGATGATGTTTTCATGCTCTATATAAAACAATAAAAGTAATATGAATGTATACTGTAACATGATGAATGGTACGAGTCTAAGTATGTTAGAACATGTTTATTATTAATAGCTTACTCTGTTCAAAAATAGATTTTAATAACGTGCTAAACAATAAAAATTAGTTTGTCAGCTATAAAATGTCTTCTTTTTTTCTTAGGATAGTAGAAAGCATACTGAGTCTATGGCTACAAAACCTATATACTGTATATATATATATTAGGGCTGTCAATCGATTAAAATATTTAATCACGATTAATCACATGATTGTCATGAGTTAACTCACGATTAATCACACATTTTTATTTGTTCTAAATGTACCTTAAATTAATACGTTTCAGGTTTTTACTACTCTAATCAACATGGGCATGGACAAATACAGATGCTTTAATGCAAATGTATGTTTATTATTATTGAAACCATAGTCAACATAGAGCATTAGGAGTATATGTTTCAAAGGTCATAGATGTTTTTCAAAGAACTTGTTCATGTCTATTAGACACATGAAAAAAATAAATACCAGGTTCTCATGACTTCTCTTTCTTTGCACTGAGCAATTTACTTACACAAACCTATTTACATTTTTGCAGGACAAGACAGCTCACTTTATATGGTGAACATGCAAAATGTGCATTTATTATTTATTATTGTATTTGTTTCCCTCTCTGTGCCCACATACTATATTTTGATGCAGCTAAATTCTCAATAAAACTGTTTTCATTGATATATTTTACTGTTTCTGTTGTCAGACAACGGGATGAATATGAAATAGTGACTGAAACATGACCCATTAAGACTATAACCAGCTCTCCCTTCCAAGATGTTCATCTGCACAAAAATCCTGATAATCGAGCCGTCGTCTGATGAAATCAAATACACATAAGATAAAAACAATAGCTGTGCTGTGATTTCGGCTATACTTGCATGTAAAATTAGA
Organism: Schizothorax lantsangensis; assembly: GCA_027422415.1. Classification (NCBI taxonomy): domain Eukaryota; kingdom Metazoa; phylum Chordata; class Actinopteri; order Cypriniformes; family Cyprinidae; genus Schizothorax; species Schizothorax lantsangensis. The sequence continues at coordinate 49,330,755 of CM049842.1, forward strand.
GAAGCAACATAATATCTGTGTTTAACTGAAAGCACAGCTCCTCTCTGCCGTTCGCTAAACAGAGCAGACGCAGAGAGAGAGAGAGAGACTGAGAGAGAGAGAGAGAGGGAGACCGAGAGAGAGAGAGAGAAAGAGAGAGGTGTGCGTGCACTGGGAAAGCAAGACCTCGCGCTCGCGCGGCAGTACTGGCAATTCTCAGAAACTAAATAAGGTTTGGGCACTTTTTTGAAGGGAAAAAAAGTCGCTAAAGGTGTCTGCAATGTTGCTAAGTTGTGCATCTCCATTTCTCCAACTACGGGTTGGGCCATGGGTCAAACAAAACTGCGTTAATCGCACGTTAATAAAATTAGTGCCATTAAAATGAATTTGCGTTAACGCGTTATTAACGTGTTAACTTTGACAGCACTAATATATATATATATATATATATATATATATATATATATATATATATACACAGGTGCATCTCAGAAAATTAGAATATGGTGAAAAAGTTCCTTTTTTCTTGTAACTTATTTCAAAAAGTGAAACTTTCATATATTTTAGATTCATTACATGTAAAGGAAAACACTTCAAAAGTTTTTTTGTTTTAATTTTGATGATTAGAGCTTACAGCTCATGAAAGTCAAAAATCAGTATCTCAAAATATTAGAATATTTCCTAAGATCAATCAAAAAAAGGATTTGCAAAACAGAAAAGTTCAAGTTCTTTAAAGTATGTTCATTTATGCACTCAATACTTGGTCGGGGCTCCTTTAGCACAAATTCTAGCATCAGTGAGGTGTGGCATGAGATCAGCCTGTGGCTCTGCTGAGGCACTATTGAGCCTTCAGCTCGTCTGGATTGTTGGATCGATTGTTCCTTATCTATCTCTTGAAAATATCCCATAGATTCCATATGGAGTTCAGGTCAGGCATGTTGGCTGGCCAATCAAGCACAGTAATATCATGGTCAGCAAAGCATTTGGAAGTGGTTTTGGCACTGTGGGCAGGTGCTAAAGTCCTGCTGTAAAATGAAATCAGCATCTCCATAAAGCTTGTCAGCAGAAGGAAGCATGAAGTGCTCTAAAATCTCCTGGTAGACGGCTGCATTGACTTTGGACTTGATAAAACACAGTGGACCAACACCAGCAGATGTCACAGCAGCCCAAATCATCACTGACTGTGGAAACTTCACACTGGACTTCAAGCAACATGGATTCTGTGCCTCTCCACTCTTCCTCCAGACTCTGGGACCTTGATTTCCAAATGAAATGCAAAATTTACTTTCTTCTGAAAAGAGGACATTGGACCACTGAGCAACAGTCCAGTTATTTTTCTCCACAGCCCAGGTAAGATGCTTCTGACGTTGTCTCTGGTTCAGAAGGGCTTGGTAGCCCTTTTCCTGAAGACGTCTGAGCATGGTGACTCTTGATGCACTGACTCCAGCTTCAGTCCACTCCTTGTGAAGCTCTCACAAGTGTTTGAATCAGCTTTGCTTGACAGTATTCTCAAGCTTGCAGTCATCCCTGTTGCTTGTGCACCTTTTCCTACCAAATTCTTCCTTCCAGTCAACATTGCATTTAATATGCTTTGATACAGCACTCTATAAATAGCCACACCTTTCAGTAATGACCCTCTGTGACTTACCCTCTTTGTGGAGGGTGTCAATGTTCGTCTTCTGGATCATTGCCAAGTCAGCAGTCTTTTCCATTATTGTGGTTTCAAAGAACAAGAGATACCTGGAATTTATACTGTAGGGATGGTCATTAATTGAAACTCAAATGTAAATATTCTAATATTTTGAGATACTGATTTTTGACTTTCATGAGCTGTAAGTTCTAATCATCAAAATTAAAACAAAAAAACTTTTGAAATGTTTTACTTTACATGCAATGAATCTAAAATATATACGTTTGCGAAATGGAGCTTTGTGCTCATGTATCCTTCCTCTCTCATTCGGCACAAATCCAAATATTCCATAATATTTCCATATTTGCAATGTAACGTATCTGAATGCTAAACTATTATTTATTATGTAAATTATAGGCTTTGTACTTCAGTCGCTTTCCAACGGTGACACAGAGGCGGGTGCACTGATGTTTGTATTTTATTTTGATAAAGTACCAACTTTAGCAATGCTGGAACTGATGTGTTTTTGTGTGTGTGTGTGTGTGTGTGTGTGTGTGTGTGTGTGTCTGTGCGTGTGACGCGATCACTTCAACTGTTTCCTTATACCAGCAGAATCAACTTTAAACACTTATCGTCTTAATAACGCATCACTGTATAAAGGTCTACTTTTATTTGTGTACACTCACAATGAAAACAAAACATTGTGGTTTTATAAAGTACAGAAAACAAATAGGATGTTGCTTTCTGCCATTTGAGTTTACTTTCTGTAAACAAGTTAAGCCTGTCACAAAAATGAACTGAAACTCAGCATATATAGGCTATTTTACGTGTCGCACTGTTTTCCCTTTGTTTATAACATATTTCAAGAATGTATTCCTTGTATGTATATGTGCTGCAGAGTATATATATATATATAATGTAATATAATATTTAATATTACTACTGTACTACTCTCTGTTCAAAATAAATGAAAAGAAACCGAGCATGGTAGATTTGTTATTTTTTTCCTGTTGTACCGAAATTGTATCGAACTGTAATGTAATGTAAAGGGAAACAGGTCAATTTAGCTCAAAGGGAATCATTTATGATTTTATAGGGAATTTGAACAGACTCACTGTTTCACGGCGATTCACTGAACAAGCCGTGTAACATCAACTCTGCACTGGATATTAAAATCCATAATATAGTGAAAACACTATTTAGTAGCACAGTAACAAGATCGGCAGTTTAAGACATTAACTTGTAAGCACAAAACACAAGTTACTTCTCTTTTCAATATAAATAAGACTTTATTAAACCTAAGACATGTAAACTAATCTAACATGAACACAAGCATTCACACAAGTTGCAGAAAGAGAGAGAGCGAGGAAAGGATGAGTTTAGAGAATGAAAATGGGAAATCCCATGTTTACAGCAATATGTGCAATTGCATAGACCTGAACAACCATTAATCACTTTATTAACCCTCGCATTTGTAATAACTTCAGACCAACAACCATGGGAAGTACAAACGTCTCTCTTTTCTGGTTTTGTTGGTTACGCCAGCGGCTGTCAAGAATGTTTCAAATCTTAGTAACCATTTTTTCCATTTTAGTGCGAGAGATCCTTGGTCTGTGTCGATATCAAATCTTGGAAAGTAAGGCAGTTCAGCAGCTGTGGCCATGATTTGTCATCAGACAGTAGTACACATTAGTGAAAGACGTTTGATTTGTTTAAGTATATAGGAGCATTTGCAAATTGTGTTAATTTGCATTTATAGTTCGCTGCTGAGTTGCATCCACTGTATTTGTAATATTTTCTTTCTTGTTTTACTCACAGGTTGAGTTCAGATATGGCGATTTTTTTTCCCGTGCTGCGATTCCAGGCCTTCGCTGGTTCCGAGTGCCAGTCGGAGCAATTTTTATCGATGCCTTCTGCTTAAGTTCGTCTTTTCGCCGTGTTTATGGGTTTGTTCAAGTTGTATTGGCAGTTAATCACTCGTCGCCATTGTAATAACTTCAGACCAACAACCGCGGGAAGTACAAATGTCTCTCTTTACTGCTTGCGTCTTATCATAGAACATCACATGCTTAACCTGCACTCAACAGCACAGCACACTGGGAAACCACTTTTCTTAAAGGCGAAGTACAACATTACAGCATTGAGTTTCTCAATGAGGCTAAAATTTATATTAAATGCACCAGCTCAGTTAGAATCTGGAGGTTACTTACGTTGCCTTTGTGTTAATTAAGGAATTCCCTTTTGTCCTTGCAGAAAGGGGTTTCCCAAGGTTGCTGATTGGCTGAGTTCAGTGGTCTTTGGAGTGATGTCTTGGGAAGCCAATCGTTGGGCGTTGGCTGAAGATGGTTTCGGAGTCCGTTGCCAGTTGAAGTTTGGTGCAGTCAGAGCTGGACTTTGTGGCAAACTTAACTTTTGAACATGAAACTCAACAGAAAGAAAAGAAACTAAAGTTAAAGAATAAAATGAGGTAACGAGACTAAGTGGTTTTTCTTCTCATCGTGGTGTTAAGTAGCAGCTGGCATGTAGGCCAGAGCACGCTCAAAGAGCATTAAAAAGCAGCGTCAAAACGTGGTGGCAAAAAGCAAACAGAGAAGAGAAAAAAGAAGAACAGAAGAGAGGGATTTGATGGTGTCCTGAGTTTTTAAACTCGGCTTCTGGACACCTCCCAACAAGTGTGTTAACCAATTAGATATTATCTTAGCTAGTGGTGTTGCTCTGTTTGTCCCCCCCCATCATAAATCATGTATCAGTCACATGCTCCAAATTGTACACGCTCTTGCAAAGTATACTTTTGGATGTGATCTCTATAACCAGAATATGATACATTTGACAAATAATTAATTGAATGAAACGTTTCAAGCATGATTTTTCAAACTCATACATCAAAATGAACACTTAAGCTATTCAATAGTTATTAAAAAGACATACACAATATGTGATTAACCTGTTAACCTGCGCCCCCCATATTGGGAATCACAGCTGAAAATGACTAACTAACTTAAAATGGTAACAGCTCCTGACTTCAGTGTGCCACACACACAATTTTGGTGTCTTTGGAAAGAAGACCCTTTGAGCTTTAGTATCCATCATCCAGAGTTAATAATTTTAAAAAATATAAAAAGTTATAGACACTAAAGTGCCTTGATAAAAATTGTACCACACTGATTTTTTTTTTTTTATTTCATATAAAAATACATGAAATCAGTCCTGGAGAATCCAGAAAAGTAATGGGTTGAAAGTCACATGTCTCATGAGTTTATATTTCAAATCTGAAGATGATACCATAAAAAATGAGATTCCTGCAGCCATTTTTCTAGCCCCCCTCCCCCTCCCCCTGTCTGAGGAAAAATAATTACCAACTGTATTGAAGGGTTCTACTACAAACTATTTAGTCATTATACATGCCACTGCAGTTTTTCCAATTATAAAACAGTAGACAGAATCTTAGACATTGTATCAGTGATTTATTTGAGCACTAGAAAAATACAATAAGAATAATTTTTGAGTGATGAAAAAAAACAATAATAATAAAAAAAAATAACTTAAGTACATACTCTGATTTCCTGACATACAGATGCTCCTGCTCATATATCAGTAATTATTATTATTATTATTTAGTCATTTAGCAGACACTTTTGTCCAAAGCGACTTACAAATGAGGGCAATAGAAGCAATCAAAACCAACAAAAGAGCAACAACATGCAAGTGCTATGACAAGTCTTGGTTAGCCTAACGCAATACACGTAGGCAAGGCAAGGCAAGGCAAGTTTATTTATATAGCACATTTCATACACAGTGGTAATTCAAAGTGCTTTACATAAAAGAAAGTGAAATAGTCATTCACAGCAATAAAAACAAGGAATTAAAAATAATAAAAACAAGGAATTTTAAAAAGTTATAGAAATTGATTTAAAATGAAATTTAAAACAGTTAAATAGAATATGATTATACATAAAATACAGTGCAGTCAGTTCGGACGTAGCACAGTGTCCATTCAACAAATGCACAGCTAAACAGATGAGTTTTCAGTCTGGATTTAAATGTGCCTAATGTTTTAGCACATCTGATCTCTTCTGGAAGCTGGTTCCAACTGCGGGCGGCATAATAGCTAAAAGCGGACTACCCTTGTTTTGTGTGAACCCTTGGTATTTCTAACTGACTCGATCCTAATGATCTGAGTGGTCTGTTAGGTTTATATTCAGTGAACGAGTAAAAGTACTTTAAAATCAATCCTAAATGTAACTGGAAGCCAGTGTAAGGACCTGAGGACTGGTGTGATATGCTCAGATTTTCTGGTTCTAGTCAGAATCCTGGCAGCAGTGTTCTGGATGAGCTGCAGCTGTCTAATGGTCTTCTTTGGAAGGAGACCATTACAATAATCCACCCTGCTGGTGATGAACAAGTTTCTCCAAGTCTTGACTGGAAACAAAACATCTAATTCTTGCAATGTTTTTGAGATGATAGTATGCTGATTTAGTTACTGCTTTCACATGACTACTGAAGCTAAGGTCTGTCTCCAGAATCACCCCAAGATTTCGGACTTGATTTTTAGTTGTTTGACCCCTAGAGTCAAGGTATGCATTCACCTTGAGAACTTCATCTTTGTTTCCAAATGCAATGACTTCATTTTCTCCTTGTTTAGCTGAAGAAAGTTTTGGCACATCCAACTGTTAATTTCATCAATGCATTGGCAGAGGGAGTCAATGGGGCTATAGTCATTTGGAGATAAGGCCAGGTAGATCTGGGTATCATCAGCATAGCTGTGATAGGAAATTTGGTTTTTCCTCATTATCTGACTTAGTGGGAGCATATACAGGCTAAACAAGAGCGGTGCAAGAATTAAGCCTTGTGGGACTCCGCATGTCATGGACGTCCACTTAGACTTATGCTCTGCTATACTCACATAATAACCTCTCCCTTCTAAGTATGACCTGAACCATCTGAGTGCCAACCCAGAAAGCCCAACCCAGTTTTCCAGTCTCTCTAGAAGTATGTTATGATCGACAGTGTCAAACGCAGCACTAAGATCTAGCAGTACCAGCACTGATATTTTGCCAGAATCAGAATTAAAGCGAATATCATTTATTATCTTAATGAGTGCTGTCTCTGTGCTGTGATGCACACGGAAACCAGATTGAAAATTATCCAGGTATTCATTTGAGTTTAAGTAGTTGTTCAGCTGATTAAAAACTATCTTTTCAATAATCTTACCTATGAAAGGAAGATTTGATATTGGTCTATAGTTGCTCAACATGGTGCTATCAAGATTGCGCTTTTTCAGAAGGGGATTAACAACTGCAGTTTTCAGGGAGTTTGGAAAAGTTCCAGAAAGAAGTGAGGTGTTCACCACTTCCAAGAGATCTACTTCCAAACTGTTAAGCACACTTTTGAAAAAAGATGTAGGAAGTGTGTCGAGATAGCAGGTTGACGATTTAAGATGCTGTACTATTTCTTCCAAAATTTTGCTATCAATTGTTTCAAAAACAGACATAGTCACTTCTTTTTGAGATTGCGGTCGAATCTGTGTGACCTCTGTATTACAGGAAGATGTGCCAATCTCCTTTCTGATATTACTGATCTTCTCTGAAAAGAAGGAAGCAAACTCATTGCATTTGCTGTCGGAGAGCATTTCACTAGGAATCTGACTTGGGGGGGTTTGTCAGTCTCTCAACAGTAGCAAAAATAGTGCGAGTGTTGTTTAAGTTACTGTTTATAAGGTTTGAGAAGAAGGTCTGTCTAGCTGTGGCTAGTTCCACATTGAAAGCATGAAGGCTGTCTTTATAGATGCTATAGTGAATTTCAAGTTTCGTCTTCCGCCACATCCGCTCAGCTTTTCTGCATTGCCTTTTCATATTCTGAACTGCTGTTGATTTTCTCCAAACTGATTTTTGTCTGCCTGTCTTCTTGCTGACCTTTATCGGAGCTATATCATCAATAACATTCTTAACTTTTGAGTTAAATGAATCCAGGAGAAGATCAACAGAGTCTGCAGAAATGCGTGGTGTTGAAGATATAGCCTCCAGAAATAGCACACTAGTGTTCTCATTAATGCATCTCTTTCTGACAGAGACAGATCTAGATTCAGTGGTGACAGAGATCAGTAAATCAAAGAAAATACAGAAGTGATCAGACAGTGCTACATCCTTAATAACAATGGATGAAATGTTTAGACCTCTACTGATGAGTAAATCTAGAGTGTGTCCACGATTGTGTGTTGGTCCATGCACATGCTGAATCAGGTCAAAAGTGTTTAAAACAGTTATAATTTCTTTTGTAGTTTTGATTTCAGCATTATCTATATGAATATTAAAATCCCCTGCAATAGCAAAACAGTCAAACTCTGAGGAAATCATTGATAACAGTTCTACGTAGCAAGGTATTTTTTATTTTTTATATATATATATATTTTTTTTTTATAAAGAAAACAAGTAGATAGAATATAGAAAAAATAAATCTAGTTTTTTTTTTTTTTTTAATTAAGAAACAAGTAGATAGAATAGAAAAATACAGCTAGTGTTAGTTTTTCAAGAAAAGCTAGCAGTTACTGAATAAATATGCAGTTGATAGAGGGTCAAAAAATAAAAATTTTAAATAAAAAGAAGACAGAAACCGGTCTATAGTTCCCTAAAAGAGTTGGGTTAAGAGTGGGTTTCTTAAGAAGTGGGGTTATACGAGCCTGTTTAAATGCTGAGGGGAAAACTCCAGTGTGAAGGGATGTGTTAACGATGTGAATGAGTGCAGGTACAACTACAGGAGAAATGGCTTGAAGGAGATGAGATGGAATAGGATCAAGCGGACAAGTAGTAGGATGAGTGGAAAGGATGCGTTTAGAGACTTCTGCCTCAGAGAGTGGAGAGAAGGCTGTGAACGAGTGTATGTTTGCTGGTAAGATGTGTTTGACAGTTTAATAAGTAATCACATGCTGATGATCATTCATACAGATGGTAATCATACAGATGGCCCATATAGTCAATAATCACATTATAATTTATTGCTTGATGCTGTATTGTGTCACATTTGGTGAGAACGCTCATCAAACTTGAAAGTGCTGGATCTGAAGAGGATCTACATACTGTGATTGTTTTTTGTATGAATGTGTAGAGCTGATGATTGAATGAAACTCTTCCCACATGCAGTGCAGTGATACGGTTTCTCTCCAGTGTGGATGCTCTCGTGTCTTTTAAGGCTTCCTGACTGAGTGAATCTCTTGTCACAGTGTGAACACTTATACGGTTTCTCTCCCGTGTGGACCCTCTGGTGCCGTTTTAAACACTTTGCTGAAGTAAAAGTCTTCTCACACTCAATGCACATGAACTCTCTCACAGCAGTATGTATTTTCTGATGTTCTTTCAAATTTTCTAGACGTGAAAAACTCTTTCCACACAAATGACATGAATGTGGCTTCTCCTTTGTATGAACTCTCAGGTGTATCTTCAGGTTTGAAGCCCTCGAAAATGTTTTGCCGCATTGGTCACATGCGTGCAGTTTTTCTTCAGTGTGGATGATCATGTGTGTCTTAAGGTTTGCCGAGTTTGTGAAACTCTTCCCGCACTGATGACAAGTGTACGGTTTCTCTCCAGTATGAACTCTCATGTGAATATCAAGACCACATTTGCGTGTCAAACTCTTTCCACACTGAGTGCAGGTGAAAAATTTCTTGGCTCCTCTTTTCTTTAAATTATTCTGTTTGGTTTGAGAGCAACTCAAAGTTTTTTCTCCAGTTTTGACATGATTTTTCTCCTCAACTTTTCTCGAGTCTCCATTCTCCTTGTTTTCTTTAATCAACTCTAAAAATGAAAGTAAAAATGGTTTATTTTCAGTAACTCGTAAAAAGCAGAGAAATGTGGACATGAAAATAAAACCTAATATACAAGTGTAAAGTAGATAATTATTATACAAAATGTTTTTTTGGGGTAAATTTTCCGTCCCTGAAATTTTTTCCATGAATGAGGTACACTGATCTTCAAATGATTTTTAAAATATTATTGGCAAAAATCCATGTTTCTATAGGAAGAACTATTAAATATGTTTGATACACTACAAAAATTATAAGACATTATGTTATTGAAAAAAGTTCCCAGTTCATAGAAAGTGTCTCTTACGGCTCGTTTCCACCGAGCGGTTCGGTACGGTACGGTATGCAATTACGTCCGTTTCCATTGTCAGAAGTTGTGAATGGTACCAAAATAGCGAACTGTACCACTTTTTTGGTACCCTTCCATTGGGGTACCTAGCACAGCAAAGGGTACCAAAAGGGTGGAGCTAAACTCACCGCAGAACCTTGATTGGTTGACTAGAATCGTCACTTTTGCGTGATACAAGGGGATAAAGCTTCTCCTTCACTCGTTCCGCTCTGCTGTCCATGAGTGTTGGGCTTATTTACATCAGTGTGCAAACACAAAAAAATATATATAACAGTGTATTTTATAATTTTATATTTTCACACAGACAATAGCCATTTCTCAATATGCGTTCTTGTGGACTTGTGAAACGTCATTGCCCAAAAAACAGCGTAATTTTCAAAATATTACTGTTATTGTGTCATGAAATGTAGTTTTAAGAGTTTTTCAGGTGAGAATGTAGTTGTTTAAAACTCAAATCTGCAGTTTATTTATAAAGTGAGCGCCTATTTGTAAATTTGCTATGCCGATTTCAGAGCTCCAGGCGATTACTGGGTGCTCCATGCTCATGTATCCGCCTCGAACAGCCTTAGCTCGGCTAGTCCTCCCGACATCTGCCGCTGGCTCTGATGTCTCTGTAGTGATTAAACATGAGATACAATTCGTTTTGTGTATATTTAACAGGCATTCGTGGTCTCGTGAATATATTATTTGTTCCTGGTCATATCATTTTGGCTGAACACAAAATTATGTTTAACTTTATTTATTTTGAACTTTTCCATGCTGTAACGTTACAGTGCTGACTTTGTAGCATATGTATGACTGAATTGTTTGCTTTAGTCTTTATTTCCTCTTAAACCTCTTATACTTTGTATATATACTTTTATAATTGCAATTATTGTTCATTAAAACTGTCATTTAACAAAAAGAAGCAGAGTTGTACTTATTGTCGCGCTTTATTGCCGATCGTTACTTTCCGGTATACACCACACCTATCAAGTAAGGGTACTCAAGCTGGATCAGGGTGTTCTGTCCCGAATCGTACCGTACTGTACCGTACTGACCCGTACCGCTCGGTGGAAACCAGCATTACAGGGCTCCAGACTAACATTTGAGAGCAGTGGCACCAGACCCAGTAAGAGCTACAGATGGTAAAAGTAGATGCATACGGGAGAACTTATGGTGCATTCAAGTCATGTCGGATACATCGTATTTACAAGTTGAACACACATGAACGCCACCACAAAGTCGTTATAACGAGTGGGAAACTCGAAATTTTCTTTAAGCCCCGAGTTGTGGGCGTGTCAGTGAAAAAACGTGTCGGATGCAATGGACGCAGCCAAAGACTAAAGATATGCAGCGTCGGTAAAGTTGTTGAAATGAATAAAACGATAATTCTTTTTGTAATGTATAATAAAACTATATAAATTACACATACAAAATATTATATTATTGAATAATTATAATAGAATATATAATTATTCAGTTTACATCCCCATCATAAATGAAATAAAAACAGAAAAAAGAAAAAACACAATGATGCACATTCTTCATTCATCATTTTATAGATGTAGAGTTAAAAAAAAAAAAAACATTTGAATTTTATGTAGAAAAGTTAAATCGCCATCTTGTTCCGACCAAAGTGACTTGAACGCACCCGACGTCATAATAACGACTTGTCAACTCGTAAGTACGAGCTTCCCAGGAGGACTTCAACGCAGCATAAGCAAATATAATTTTTCTATCACTGTTTGGTCCAACAGTGAAGGAAAAGGGCAGACAAAAGAGATAAAATATTTCATATTTGTGCCAAGGTAACATAACACCAAGTACAGTGTCATAAATGTACATTAATTATTTTTAGACAGAAAACAGGTACAGAATGTTTGAGATTACACAAATGCAAAAACAAAGTAAATCTGATGTGTCTCACAGGCTCTGAGTTAAACAGATTTACGATTCGAAAAGCAATGAGTGAAAATAAAACATAAATCTTCTCGTTTTCAGTTCTATCACATTTTTAGGACCTTTGAAAGGTGGATTTAAGACTTATTTTTTACATTAAGGAATTTAAAACTATCTTTGTTAACACCACAAACTCATTAAAGATGAATGAAGAATAAACACCAACCTCCTTGTTCCTCCTGTTTTATTCTCCAGGGTTCTGGTTCCTCCTGTTTTATTCTCAAAGTTTCTGGTTCGGGTTCTGGTTCCTCCTGTTTTATTCTCCAGGGTTCTGGTTTAATCATGTTCTCCTCGCTCTCCTCTTTAACAAACACCATCTTCACAGCAGCAGATCTCAGTTCAGATGATACTCCTCCAGATATTCCTGTTTGCTTCAACACTTAGTCATGACTGTGAGGATGAGAATATTACAGGTAACGTTAATTACTGATCTGATGCAATGTTGTATCTTTCTATTTAGAAATAGTAGACTACATTTCAACAAACAGTTTGTAGCATCCCGAGATAACAACAGAGAGCGCGGTGAAACTGATCTTCTTCCTCTGGGGTTTAATGGTGTTTGACAAACAAACTGTGTGTTTTAGCAACACCCGCTGGACTGGAGTGAAGCAGCGAGAGGAGGGAAATAATGTGAGATAAATACTTTGCGAGTGTACAGATTTAAATTAGGCAAAAAATCAGCTCTGCATAACTTAAACAATATTAGCAAATACAGAGAATAATGTGTTGCCTACATACCCTGAGATATTCTCAGAAAAAAAAACATGAACATAAGCAGATCCATTTTAATTTGGAAAAAAAGAAAGAACAAGCCTGTTCATAAATGATGAGGTGCAGCCACACAGACATTTAAAAAAAGAAAAACATGTTCAGCTTCCTCATATTTGACTGATAAATACTCAAACATTAAGTGTTTACATAAGAGCTGTGCAGACGTTTTATGAAAGTATAACTCAGATACAGAGCCAATCCTCCCTGTACGCAGAATACGCAGGCTGCATAGGGCCCCCGAAACACCAGGGAGCCCCCTTGCTCTAAAAGATGTTTTAATTTTAGTTTTGTTTTTGAATTTGGCCAGCTGTTGTGAAAACATGAATGATCATTTCTTCTAATGCGGTGCGCTGTCATGATCTCTATGTAAAAATCTTGTAACTTGAATGTCCTACAGTCTCTTGTTTGAAGAAAAAAAAAAAAAAAAGGGGTTGAAAGCATACCGCGAAGAGATACTGGTTCTCGAGCGCCTTCCGCGAGCGCGATTCGAGACGAAGTGAAACACCATTTCATCCATTCCTCAACACAACCCCCCCCCCCCCCCCCCCCCCCCATCAGCCGGCGACACAGTTTTGCGTAGGGCCCCCAGAAGTCTAGGATCGGCTCTGCTCAGATAAATGTTGAAGAGTCTGTCTCATTCCTGCGCCTGTGAAACAGCAGAATCAGGTGCATTTCATGAGTCTGTGCTGTGTTCTGTGAGCAAACAAGACATTGTTACATTAATATGCTATTAATATGCATTCAAAATAATCACATAATTCAAGATAACAGGGCAGAAATTGTATATATTTATATCAATTCAGATAGTTAATCAATATCACACGAAGAGTGCCGTTTTTTCTTAAAATATCAGGTTAGAAATGTAAAATATTGATTTTATACAACAGTTCAATAAACAATAAGTTAATATCAAGAGACTTACGTTTTAGACACCATACTGGCTGTTTTTGCTCTATTTCGCCAGTAAAAAAACATTCCTAACACAGCCACGGCGCTGTTTTGCGTCTCTGAGCAACATGACGGTGTTTTGTTCCTGAATCAATCAACCGTTTAAATTATTTGGTTCAATCGCAATGACTCAGTGACTTGCTGCCACCTGCTGGCGGTTTTAATTTCACATTTAAAGTATCTTTTCATTTTTAAAATAATTTCAAATATCAGTATTCAACATGTTTAAAATATCAAAACAATAGGTTACTGTTCGTAACCCCGGTTCTCTGAAACATCGAGTGGAGAGATCCACCTATGGGAAGGGCATCCGCGCCTGACCTCTGCAGAAGCATCCAATTGCACCAAGTCTGGCTTGACAGACAGGAGCGCGTGTCCAATGGCAGGTAAGGGGCCGCCCCTTAACCGAGCGTATAAAGCCCCCGCACGTGCTACCTTTCCTCAGTGAGCATATTCGCTTCTCGTGCAGCAAGCGGGACAAACTTGGTGGATCTCTCCACTCAATGTTTCAGAGAACCGGGGTTACTAACAGTAACCTATTGTTCTCTTTCATCATCTCGTGTTCGAGATCCACCTATGGGAGATATAGACAACTCCCTGGATGCCCAGTACACTCACAGCGAAGCCCTGTAAGCCAGAGGACGGTCACCTTGCAAGGCGGTGCTTGACACGTCACCAAGTATCTGACCCCACACAAAGTGAGAATGCAATACCGGCCATGTACGAAATGACATGTGGTAACATGCATACAAAACCTCACAACACACATAATGCCAAAGGCATATATTATAAAATTATACATATGAATATATTGTCATACATATAAAAATATAATAATGTGGCAGGGAAGGGTACAGATGACCTGCTTAAAGAGATGAATAAGCCGGGCTGGACAACCCAGGCTTAAAAAGGTGTAAAGGGTCTAAGAGCACAAGGCTACAAATAGCCCACACCAAAACAGAGTAAGCTACCAGGGTGTGGGTAACATCAAGCTAGTAGTATATGACAAATGTGTGTGGAGAGGCCCAGCTTGCAGTGGCACAAATGTCCTGCAAGGAAAAACTCCTTTAGATAGAGCCCACACGGCTGCTATGGCCCTAGTGAACTGCACTCTGAGGCCCACATAGCCGCACTCCATTAGACTCATATGCCAGAGCTGGCTTCCACCAGCCAATGAGAGAGGCATTGGTTAGAAAAAGGGTTTCCCCGTGTTAAGGGGGCCCAAGAATTGAAGTGCTGATCACTCCTCCTGAAAGGGCTGGTCCTGTCGGCTGGTCTCTGCACAACAGGACATAAAGCATTTAGCCTCTGATCCTCCGCAGAGGAGAAAGGGTGAGGGTGAAGAGCAGAAGCTCAACACTTTACAAGTGAAAGCTGGGAAGCATTCTGGCATAAAGGCCGAGTTAGGTCAGAGAAAAACCTATCTCCACTGTGAGAGGATTAGTGCACGAGGGATGAACAGAGCACGCGTGCAAATCACTGACATGTTTTGACGGAAGCCAAGGCCAGGAGCAGAGCTGTCTTGAAAGACAGAATCTTACAGGAGATATCTCCCTGGGGCTCAAAGGACTGTTGAGACGGGACATCCAGCACTATGGAGAGTTCGCAGTCTAGTGACTGGAAGGGAAAAGCGAGCGCCCTTCATAAATCTATGAAACTTAAGGGCGTGTTGCCTCACCGTAGTGCCATCAAACCCAACATGGCATGCAGCAATAGCTGCTAATAGCCCAAAACATCAGTGACTGAGCACTGATATGATATCAGCTTGTACCCCTTGAACCACTCCTCAAATACATGCCACTTGCAATCATAAAAGGAGCATGCCCTAGAGCAGGGGTTCCCAACCGTGGGGTCGCGGCCCACTAGGGGGCCTCAGTGATCCTCCAAGGGGGCCGCGAGATGGCTTAAAATTAATTTAAATATTATCCTATAATTGTTTAATTTCATTATTAATGTGTTAAATTAAAATGATCAGAGCATGGCCTCCCTCGTGCTCTGTGATTGATTGCTTCGGACTCGGCGCAGCAAGCCTCATCGCACTGTTAAATACAGACTGAACATCAGCTCAAAACTTCCAACCGCTGCACGCAAACTACATCTCTGGTCTGTATGAAGCAAACCGTCGCACTAATGTAAAGGTAAAGACGATTAGAGTAATAATAACGAACTTGTGCATGCCTAATGTAGCCTATGACACTCCTGTGTATCAGTCGTACATTAGGCACGCTTTATATGATTCACAAACTGCGCGCTCTCGGGGCTCTGATCCCTTTGTGTGAAATTTCAATATTTGCATAGTTGTCTAAATTAATATCCTGTGCATGTTTTATAATGGATGCTCACCCATAGAGGAGGATCTTGTGAGGCTTGTTATAGACATGTGAGCATCAGACGCGCTCTGACGGAGGAACTGTTCACTGATCCCGTCTTCAGATCGATGTGTTTCAACAGATTTAAAATTTATTTGCTGTATTTTTCATTTGTATGTTTATTTTTTTTAATGGATACAAACAGTATATATTCAGTCAGTCCAGTTCAATGGGACAGGTGTAGTGAGTGGTCTTTTGGCATCTCCCTGTTGTCATGTTTGGTATGGCAGGTTTATATTATTTTATATAGGTTTATAGCATTTATATTATTTTAAAAAGTTAGAATTGAGCAGAGGGTTTCCTTTTAAGTTATGAAGTATAGCTTTAATTTAAAGTTTGCTTGAATTTTGAGGGTTTTTTTATTATTATTTTTTTATTACATGCAATAGAAGAATAATAAGGCAAAACAAATGTTTTGGTTAATAAAAAAAGTTTAAAAATAAACACTTTTCTCTCTGCTGCAGAAGTACAGTATAAGAGGAAATGTCGGGGGGGCCTTGCAAAATTGACTGGAGAAGGAGGGGGGCCCCGGAGTAAAAAAGGTTGGGAACCCCTGCCCTAGAGGCTTCAGAAGAGGCTTCAGCCTTCTGCATAGTAGCAATAACATGGGTTGCCCGTAGGAACAGAAAGAGCCGCCTGCTCCATACTAACAGCCTGTGAGCTGTGCATGAAGCTTGGAGGAGTGCATCCCCCCTGGCGGTTCATATGACTGTGCACCAGCACGTAAATTCCTTGCAGGCGGGGCAGAACATGTTTTAGAGCCTTCCGAACTGTGAGGAGCTCCAAATAATTTATGTGGGCGGAGCAGAGTGTGCTCAGCCACACACAGTTCAATGTTCTGCTCTCCTGGATGGTTCCCCATCCTGTTAAGGACGCATCTGTCGTTTCCACTTTCCACAACATGATGGCCCTCAGTGGGTCCCATGAGCGTAACACTGCATTCCTCCAGTGATGCAGCGCTGCTGTGCACGAGCGCATCACTGGCTGAAATGAAGCGATAAAACCCACGTCATGAACGCCCTCATTTCCAGACGGCCCAGAGGTAGGACATGGACAGCCGAAGCCATAAGACCCCTTAGTCTGAGACATGTGCAAAAACACACGCTCGCTCCTTCCCTGAATTGCGAGAGGCAATTCATGAAGAAGAGAAAACGCTCTTGCGACAGGCGCACGCACGTTATACTGGAATTCAGCTCCAGACACAGAAATATCACATTCTGGGCAGGAGTGAGGTTGCTCTTGCTCGTATTCACTCTTTAGCCGAGGGCTGTGGCATGAGTGAGCACACCGGCCGTGATTTGCATCACTTTCTCAAGAGCGCGCAAGCACTGAAATGCAGTTTAGCTCCAGACACAGAAATATCACATTCTGGGCAGGAGAGAAATCACTCTTGCTCACCTTCACTCTTTAGCCGAGGGCTGTGACGTGAACGAGCACACCGGTCGTGATTTGAATCACTTGTAATGCAGTTTAGCTCCAGACACAGAAATATCACATTCTGGGCAGGAGAGAAATCACTCTTGCTCACATTCACTCTTTAGCCGAGGGCTGTGACATGAACGAGCACACCGGCCGTGATTTGCATCACTTTCTCAAGAGCGCGCAAGCACTGAAATGCAGTTTAGCTCCAGACACAGAAATATCACATTCTGGGCAGAAGAGAAATCACTCTTGCTCACATTCACTCTTTAGAAATGCATAAACATTATTTATGCATTTGTAACTGCAGGTTAAAGCATCCCATGTCTCTCTAACCTGCATTAATATGTGTAAATACATCTAAATGCCACTTCAGATGCATCTTCTGTAAAGATGAATTTTCTTGATACTGATTTCATTTGTTTAGTAACAGCCTAAATGTATTATTATTATAAATGACTGATTATATGTAAAAATTTGGCTCAAGAATATCAAAAACTTTAGGAGTCAGCTGTCCACAGTAGTCCTAAGATATCAGCCTCAAGCTGTTGGTTTATTTCTCTCTTTTTTTTTTTGGCTAGTAGAAGTTATGGCCAGTAACTTAAAAAATGACCAGCCAAATTGGCTGGTGAGTGAAAAAGTTAATTTCAATCCCTGACTATATGATCTATGATCTGTTGAAAAACAACAACAACAACAACAACAACAAAAAAATGAACAATTTATGTTGCAATGCATCTATACTTTGATAGCTGGTACTCTGCAATATTAGCGTCTTTGTTTCATGTAGTTTATACTGGCTAGAATAAAAACACTATCCAAAAAAAAACCTAATAGCAATAATTGAAAAGTTTATATTCCTCACTACATGAACGTGACTGAAATCACATGTGAAACGTGTCACAATAATGTGTTGAGCAATAAAAGGACTGTCCCATATAAATCAGATAAAAACAACAGCACGTGTCACACACTAGTGTCAATGGTCCACTCGTCGATAGGTGGCGCTAATGCACTCATATGTGTCCGATCCGACCTAAAACAAGAAGAAGAAGAAGAAGAAGAAGAAGAAGAAGACGACGACCACCACCACCAGCTCATCAGTCAGCGCTGGGTCTCCTGAGGTAAGACTATCAGTGCACGGTGCTTTATAACTGTACAATTATAAAAACACAGTTTATTAAAGCAGCATTTTACGGAGTCATTCTGTATTGTTTTCATCTGCTTCAGCGCTATTTGTGCGTCTTTTCTGGCGTCTGCTGACTGAACATTAGCCTAGCAGACAACAACAATGTGAGGAACTAATGCTAAGAGCTGTGATTTTATGTGTGTGTATTTAATTATTTAGATTATTTGGAGCAATAATGGTATTGTTTTTGAATGTCACTTGATCAAAAGTCAAAGTATGATCTGTGAGGGGAATTAATAGGAGTCTAACTTGATTTGTTTTCAAACATTCACATATTATATTTATTGCCTGTGGGTTAATGCATTTCTAGGATTATCTATTTTGACATGAAGATGCTTGATTGTAACACTCAATTTGAAGATGAACGCATTGAATTGATAACTGATTTATTTTCACAGCAATTCACCGACAGTTCAGCGTTTTCAAAGCGGTTTATCAATAAATGCTGTCATGTTCCCATCAGCCTAAAAGTGAAGAAGATCAAGTTTGTGAGAGAAAACTGAAAACATGAATGATACAGAGCCCTGCCGAATAAAACAGGAAGATATTGAACAACAAATAGGTTGGTGTTTGTTCTTAATTCTTTCATAAGTTTATAATACTTAAAGCTGAAAAAAAATTGGGGTTAAAAATGGTCTAAAATCAATTATATATTTTGTCTTGTTCTAGTATAAATATCTAAAATATCTTGAATCAGGATGCATTTACTTGACAAGTAATATGATTTAAGACACAATGTGTTGTTAACTGAAAAAAATATCCAAATTGTGTTAGTTTTTGCTTAAAACAAGCAAAAATATCTACCAATGGGGCAAGAAAAATAATCTTGTTTAGTCTTTGAATTAAGATTTTTTCTCACCCCATTGGCTAGGGCTGGGAATCACCCCACGATACGATATTATCACGATACTTGTGTCATGATACAATTTTATTGCGATTTTAAATATATTGCAATTTATTGCCATTTTCCAACTTCAAATTATGTCCCTAAAGGAAAACTTTGGCAACATGTGTTTTAACTAAAAAGAAACATTCTCAGTTTGTTTATCTCACTTCAGTTTTATTAACCAGGTTTCCATCCAAGGATTTTTTTTGCAGAAAAAATATTTAGCGCTTTAAAATATTTACGATATAGCTGATGGAAATACCAATTATCTATTAAATTTCTCATGTGTCGAAACAATCTTTTTCCGTTTAACTGTGGCGCATACATTGTATATCGATACTTCAATAGTTGCAAAAATTTGTTTGGAAACACTTTTTGTCAAGAAAAGGGGCTTTAACGCAAATAAATGTGGTGTCACATGACAGAATTAGCCTATAGGCAGCGTCCGTGTTCATGGTGTTGCTCACGTTAAAGCACCGTTGTAGTTCAAAAGCTCATATTATTAATATGTATCTAAAATTATTTTATACATGGTAAGAAAAAAAACGAGTTACCTCTCAAACATACTTATCTTAATTTGATGTTCCTTTAGTAGAATAGCCTACGTTTACATTATTTTTTTACAGTGCACTGTTCAGTTTAAATAGCCTTTCAGCGTGACAACATACCCTGGTGATATTATGCCAAGCACATTTTGTTTTACATGGATATTGGAACGCGCAGTACAAAAGTTTAAATTAATTCGTTTTGGCTTGTTAGCTTCTTATTTTTATTCTTGTTTTGTTCTGAGTTCTTTCTGCCGTTAAATTTAAAGGATTTGTTGGAGTGAGGGGAAATAAAATAGCATGTTTTTTCAATATGTTTGTCTGACTGTATTTTATTATGACAGTCAACAGGCTGCATTGTCGAGGCTAATGATTAACGCACCGGCACAATCCCTTGATTTTTTTATTTATTTTTTTCCTTATAAATGTGGAAACAGCTTACAATAGCCTACTCCTTCATTTGTGGTTATATAAGAGTAAGACATTATTCAAAACTATTCAAAATATTTATTTTATTTAAAACATTGTGCTTTTGTGAAATAAAGGAAACAAACAGGATGCCGCTTTCTCAAGAGCGCATCACAAAAATGAACCGGAATTCTGCATATAGGCTGCTAATTGTTGCAGGGGTTTTTTTTCTTTCATTTTTTTAATTGATTGATTTATTTCGAAAAATATATTTTGCATATGGGCCTATTTATTTCTTTCATATATAATGTTCTCCGTTCGCAGAAGCGCTGCAGGTGCGTGTGAATCCTCACGTTCATGTTGTTTATGCTGCTTTTTGCATGTATAAAATTAATCCCTGGAAAACAAATGTAGGTGTTTTTAATGGGTCACAGACACCTATCAGTTTAAATGTAATTTAATTGTCGTTTAACATAATCTTGTCGATTAACGGTTAATATGGCTTAACAACCGTCGGTTAGGAGAAATAAAATAACCAAAATGAACAGTCCTATTTCCTATAAACGTTAATCAGAAGGAAAAAAAAAATAATAATACAACTGGACCTGTTTATGATTATTGCTTGATTATCAAGTAGCCTATCTATCTAATAGTCTATAACAAAGTAGGCTACAAAAAAACAAACATGACACTTATACAATTTAATAATAGGCTGTTTTGTTTCAAATGGATGAAGAACAGGCTACTAGCCTATAATTTACACAATAGGTGAAATTATGTTTGGAAACAGCTCAAGGGCATTTTTTTTTTTGCGACACACCAAAATGTATGCGACAATTTGTTTTTTTTAGGGATGATGTCATCACGCACACCATTTTATCAGTAAAAGGCCAGTTGGATGGAAACAGGCTGTAGACAGCAAATTTCGCAAAGTTTTTTTTAACGCATATTCTCTTTGTCAATAACAAAACAGCGCAAAAACTGGATGGAAACTTGATTATTGCTGCAGTGCAAAATGGGATTGTCAAGCAGACAAACTGACCCACACTAGGCTACCGACTAATAATTTACAGAATGCTTAGCAAACACTGAGGAATCAAATAAATAATAATAAAAGAAAATGGAAAACCTCCATACCATAACGTGAGGTAAACAGCAAAGATAAGCTTTTCAAAACTAAAACTAAAAGAAAAGTAAAACTAAACTGGCTGTCGCTGACAGGACTTGCATGTTTTTTTTCCACAAGAATAACAACATGTTCATCTTCTCTGATTTAAGAAGCGGTCTTTCATTTTAGTTTGAAAACCAAATCCTCCGTTGCTCTCCGTCCGCGGCGCGCACCTTCGCGCTCGTGCTGACGCAGCGAGTATAAACCAGGCTCTACACCTTCGCGCTCGTGCTGACGCAGCGAGTATAAACCAGGCTCTACACCTTCGCGCTCGTGCTGTATAAACCAAGCGCTCGTGCTGACAGCGAGTATAAACCAGAGCGCTCGTGCTGACGCAGCGAGTATAAACCAGGCTCTACGCCTTGGCGCTCGTGCTGACGCAGCGAGTATAAACCAGGCTCTACGCCTTGGCGCTCGTGCTGACGCAGCGAGTATAAACCAGGCTCTACGCCTTGGCGCTCGTGCTGACGCAGCGAGTATAAACCAGGCTCTACGCCTTGGCGCTCGTGCTGACGCAGCGAGTATAAACCAGGCTCTACGCCTTGGCGCTCGTGCTGACGCAGCGAGTATAAACCAGGCTCTACGCCTTGGCGCTCGTGCTGACGCAGCGCGTATAAACCAGGCTCTACGCCTTGGCGCTCGTGCTGACGCAGCGCGTATAAACCAGGCTCTACGCCTTGGCGCTCGTGCTGACGCAGCGCGTATAAACCAGGCTCTACGCCTTGGCGCTCGTGCTGACGCAGCGCGTATAAACCAGGCTCTACGCCTTGGCGCTCGTGCTGACGCAGCGCGTATAAACCAGGCTCTACGCCTTGGCGCTCGTGCTGACGCAGCGCGTATAAACCAGGCTCTACGCCTTGGCGCTCGTGCTGACGCAGCGCGTATAAACCAGGCTCTACGCCTTGGCGCTCGTGCTGACGCAGCGCGTATAAACCAGGCTCTACGCCTTGGCGCTCGTGCTGACGCAGCGCGTATAAACCAGGCTCTACGCCTTGGCGCTCGTGCTGACGCAGCGCGTATAAACCAGGCTCTACGCCTTGGCGCTCGTGCTGACGCAGCGCGTATAAACCAGGCTCTACGCCTTGGCGCTCGTGCTGACGCAGCGCGTGTAAACCAGGCTCTACGCCTTGGCGCTCGTGCTGACGCAGCGCGTGTAAACCAGGCTCTACGCCTTGGCGCTCGTGCTGACGCAGCGCGTGTAAACCAGGCTCTACGCCTTGGCGCTCGTGCTGACGCAGCGCGTGTAAACCAGGCTCTACGCCTTGGCGCTCGTGCTGACGCAGCGCGTATAAACCAGGCTCTACGCCTTGGCGCTCGTGCTGACGCAGCGCGTATAAACCAGGCTCTACGCCTTGGCGCTCGTGCTGACGCAGCGCGTATAAACCAGGCTCTACGCCTTGGCGCTCGTGCTGACGCAGCGCGTATAAACCAGGCTCTACGCCTTGGCGCTCGTGCTGACGCAGCGCGTATAAACCAGGCTCTACGCCTTGGCGCTCGTGCTGACGCAGCGCGTATAAACCAGGCTCTACGCCTTGGCGCTCGTGCTGACGCAGCGCGTATAAACCAGGCTCTACGCCTTGGCGCTCGTGCTGACGCAGCGCGTATAAACCAGGCTCTACGCCTTGGCGCTCGTGCTGACGCAGCGCGTATAAACCAGGCTCTACGCCTTGGCGCTCGTGCTGACGCAGCGCGTATAAACCAGGCTCTACGCCTTGGCGCTCGTGCTGACGCAGCGCGTATAAACCAGGCTCTACGCCTTGGCGCTCGTGCTAAACCAGGCTCTACGCCTTGGCGCTCGTGCAGCAGCGCGTATAAACCAGGCTCTACGCCTTGGCGCTCGTGCTGACGCAGCGCGTATAAACCAGGCTCTACGCCTTGGCGCTCGTGCTGACGCAGCGCGTATAAACCAGGCTCTACGCCTTGGCGCTCGTGCTGCTGACGCTGACGCAGCGCGTATAAACCAGGCTCTACGCCTTGGCGCTCGTGCTGACGCAGCTAAACCAGGCTCTACGCCTTGGCGCTCGCTGCGCGTATAAACCAGGCTCTACGCCTTGGCGCTCGCTGCGCGTATAAACCAGGCTCTACGCCTTGGCGCTCGCACGCGCGTATAAACCAGGCTCTACGCCTTGGCGCTCGCTGACGCAGCGTATAAACCAGGCTCTACGCCTTGGCGCTCGTGCTGACGCAGCGAGTATAAACCAGGCTCTACGCCTTGGCGCTCGTGCTGACGCAGCGAGTATAAACCAGGCTCTACGCCTTGGCGCTCGTGCTGACGCAGCGAGTATAAACCAGGCTCTACGCCTTGGCGCTCGTGCTGACGCAGCGAGTATAAACCAGGCTCTACGCCTTGGCGCTCGTGCTGACGCAGCGAGTATAAACCAGGCTCTACGCCTTGGCGCTCGTGCTGACGCAGCGAGTATAAACCAGGCTCTACGCCTTGGCGCTCGTGCTGACGCAGCGAGTATAAACCAGGCTCTACGCCTTGGCGCTCGTGCTGACGCAGCGAGTATAAACCAGGCTCTACGCCTTGGCGCTCGTGCTGACGCAGCGAGTATAAACCAGGCTCTACACCTTCGCGCTCGTGCTGACGCAGCGAGTATAAACCAGGCTCTACCCACGAAGCGCTTGCTCTTCACGTGATCAGTGAAATCTGACTCCTGCTACAATGTGCCGCGGCTCTGCAGCATGCACTGTATGAAGCAGATGCTTTGGAGCAGCGCAGACCATGCACTCGCACAAGTGCGAAAGTCAAATTTTAACTCGCACATTCTCAAAAAATGGTCGCATTACCGATTCTAACTTTCATGTCAACATCTGTGCCTCCTTGTTTGTCGATGATACTGCCAAGGTAGGTGAAGTTATCCACTTCTTCCAGCGCTTCTCCTTCAAGTCTATTAACTAAGCATAAAAACCTGTCTGTACCAGATATGGGTGTCATGCCATAATATAGTTTTAATATGACTGACTTTATATTTAATGTGAATTTAACATTGAAAGTTAATGTGAATAAAAACATTGCAAGATATGCTACTTATCATAAGACTATCATTGTACAGAAAGAGAGCAAAGGACATTTACATTATCAAAGAACATTTTCACTGACAGTCTAGAGTTCAAGCACTCTCAAAAACTCCCATTAAAATCACTGAAGCTGTTTACAATGTGAAATAAATATCTTACTAACAGATTTATACACACATCTGCACTTTATTGTTTCTAACGAGAGAATTCGCCAGAAAGAGGTATTCAGTCAGCGAGCGAGTGAAGAAAACACCAGCATTTTAGCGATGACTCATCTGAACACCTCTGATTGGTCAGTGCATTCATAAGCTCAACAGAATCGTGTGTGATTGGTTATAATGCGCAGTGCTGTAAAAACGCTGGGCCAGCCAGCGAATGCAGATTTGAATTTAGCAGCTGATGATATGATGCACTGAACGATTTAATCATGCTGGTGTGATTGTATCAAATATAGAAAATATTATTCGGCTATTTTTTGTCTTTTGGAAGCTGCATTCAAAACCCACTCAAAAATCTGAGGGAACACGTGCCCCCTCACTTTGAATAGGCATGACGTCTCTGGTTCTGATTTATGGCCGGTCGACCGGTGCATCTCCATTTCAAAGCATAGTAGTTATAGGACAGGGGTGTCCTACTCCTGGAGGGCCACTGTCCTGCAAAATTTATCTCTAACCCTAGTTAAACAAAACTGCACCAGTGAATCAATGTCTTCTGGTAACTTAGGAAACTTCCAGGCAGGTGTATCGAGCCAAGTTGGAGCTAAACTCTTTAAGACACCAGCCCTCCAATAAATGGAATTAAATTGAGGTTAACTTTAATTTGTTTGTTTGTTTTTTCTCCTTAGACCTAATGGCACTGAAAGAGGAGAGGGAAGTACTCACAGAAATTGACGTGAAAAATGAGGATCTTCTTGATTTCACAACTGGAGAGAAATCTTTTTGTTGTTCACAGACTGAAAAGTCCTCCACACGAAAAACAGCTCAAAAGAGAGGGAAAAAAAGTTATTTTACTTGTTTTAAGTCTGGACAGTCCAAACCTCAAGTCCATTTGAGAACCGGAAAGAGGAATTTCACTTGCCAACAATGTGGAATAAGATTCACTCTAAAAGGAAGCTGGAACAGGCACATGAGAATTCACACGGGAGAAAAGCCTTACACCTGCCAACGATGTGGAGAGAGTTTTGCTCTACATAGAAACCTTAAAGTCCATGCAAGAATTCACACTGGAGAGAACCCTTACACATGTCCTCGTTGTGGAAAGAGTTTCGATAAGAATGAAAACCTTAAAGTTCACATGAGAGTTCACACCGGAGAGAAGCCTTACTCCTGTCTTCAGTGTGGAAAGAGTTTCAGTAATCAAGGAAACCTTAAAGTCCACATGAGAATTCATACTGGAGAAAAGCCTTACACATGCCCTCAGTGTGGAAAGAGTTTCACTCAAAAAGTACGCTTTGAAGCCCACATAAGAATTCACACTGGAGAGAAGCCTTTCACCTGCCAACAGTGTGGAAAGAGTTTCAATCAACATCGAACCTTGAAAGACCACATGAGAATTCACACTGGAGAGAAGCCTTTTACCTGCCAACAGTGTGGAAGAAGTTTCACTCAAAAAGGAACCTTTAACAGGCATAGGAGAGTTCACACTGGAGAAAAGCCTTACACCTGCCAACAGTGCGGAAAAAGTTTCTGTCAGCGTCGAACCTTAGAAAACCACATGAGAGTTCACGCCGGGGAGAAACCTTTCACCTGCCAACAGTGCGGAAAGAGTTTCTGTCAGCGTCGAACCTTAGAAAACCACATGAGAGTTCACACCGGGGAGAAGCCTTTCACCTGCCAACAATGCGGAAAGAGTTTCTGTCAGCGTCGAACCTTAGAAAACCACATGAGAGTTCACACCGGAGAAAAGCCTTACACCTGCCAACAGTGTGGAAAGAGTTTCTGTCAACTTCGAACTATAAAACACCACATGAAAGTTCACGCCGGAGAAAAGCCTTTCACCTGCCAACAGTGTGGAAAAAAATTCTATCAACATCGTTACTTAAAAGAACACATTAGAGTACACACCGGAGAAAGGCCTTTCTCTTGCCAACAGTGTGGAAAGAGTTTCTATCAACATCGAACCTTAAAAAACCACATGAGAGTTCACAGTGGAGAGAGTCCTTTAACCTACCAACAGTGTGGAAAGAGTTTCGATCAATGTCAAAAATTAAAAAAACACATGATAATTCACACTGGAGAGAAGACTTTCACCTGCCAACAGTGTGGAAGAAGTTTCAACAGAAAAGGAAACCTTAATGTCCACATGAGAATTCATACTGGAGAAAAGCCTTACACATGCCCTCAGTGTGGAAAGAGTTTCACTCAAAAAGTGTGCTTTGAAGCCCACATAAGAATTCACACTGGAGAGAAGCCTTTCACCTGCCAAATGTGTGGAGAGAGTTTCAATCAACATCGAACTTTAAAAGACCACATGAGGGTTCACACCGGAGAAAAGCCCTTCACCTGCCAACAGTGTGGAAAGAGTTTCACTCAAAAAGGAACCTTTAACAGACATAAGAGAGTTCACACCAGAGAATAGCCTTACACCTGCTAACAGTGTGGAAAGTGTTTCGATCAACATCAAAACTTAAAAAAAACACATGAGAATTCACACTGGAGAGAAGACTTTCACCTGCCAACAGTGTGGAAGAAGTTTCAACAGAAAAGGAAAGCTTAATGTCCACATGAGAATTCATACTGGAGAAAAGCCCTTCACCTGCCAACAGTGTGGAAAGTGTTTCCCTCAAAAAGGAACCTTTAACAGACATAAGAGAGTTCAAACCAGAGAATAGCCATTCACCTGCCAACAGCGAGGAAAGAGTTTGTCAACATCGAACCATAAAAGACCACATGAGAGTTCACACCGGAGAGAAGTCTTTCACCTGCCAACAGTATGGAAAACATTTTATCAAAAAAGGAAGTGTTAACAGGTACGAGAATTCACACCAGAGGAAAGGCATACATATACCTGTCAAAAGTGTTCAGAGAGTTTTGCTCAATATGGAAACCTTCAAGTCCACATGAGAATTCACACTGAAGAGAGTCTCTTGACCTACCAGTTTCAACCGAAAAGGAATTATTAACCCTCTGGGGTCTGAGGAGGTTTTTGGGCCCTGGAGATGTTTTGACTTGCCCTGACTTTCGTGCTTATTTCAGTTTTTGATTGGTGTTTACACTGTATTCAGTATAAACTCTGTTACAATAATGTGTGTAGCATGTATGTAAAAGTTTTTTTTTTTGAGAAAACATTTAAGTGTGGTTAGTGAAAAAAAACTATTTTGTAAGTCATTGAAATAAGCCCGCAAATGCATCCTGAACATAGTTTCACAAGACTTTAGAGAACTTGATCCTGTAGCCTAGAGTTTTTACTACAAAATGAGCTGAAAATCATCCTGCTCTATAAAGCAATATTCCTTCCCCAAAATGATTCATATAAAACAATATATTGTTTTAAGTATTGTAATTAACTTTTTGTGATGTCAGTAATGAAGCTTATTTCTCCTTGATCATGTAGAATATCCACCCTGTGTAGATGAACTTACTGATGTTGGTACAATTTAAAAATACAAACAAACAAATAAATAAATACAAGTTAGAGCAGGTATTCTTCAACAGTACTTCACAGTAAACACTTGTCTAAACATTCTTAGACTCTGACATTCATCATGTTACAGTAGAAACTTTCATATTACATTTGTAGTGTATGCTTATTCCTTGCAATGGGCCTCATTTATCAATTCAATGTAGAGACGAGCACAGATCCAAGGGCACAAATCAACTTATGACAGGGTTCTCTTCTTGAAACATTCGTATCCCTCCAATTCCATCGTACGAATGACCGTACATTGATAAATGTGGTGGCTGAAAACAATCGTGTGAGTATCACGCCCTTAAAAACACCCCGGTTTAGAAGCCTTACCCCTAGAGTTTACAACATTGAGTCAAGTCACCTTTATTTATATATCGCTTTATACAAAACAGATTGTGTCAAAGCAGCTTTAGAGTGTTGAACAGAAAAATAGTTTGTCAATAATGCAAGAGTACAATAACGAAGAGTCATTTTTCAGTTAAAGTCAATTCATTGATTATTCAGTGATGCCATCATCCAGTTCAGCTCTTTTTCAATAGTGTCTGCTGAGCGGTGAGAATTCCCGCTCCCCGCTCACGTGGGTGTTCGCTCCACCACTCAAAGTCGCACCAGACCGCTCCGCTCAATTCCGCTCCCCGCTCACCTACAATTCCATCCCGCTCCGGTGAAATCGCTCCATGCTCGCTCAAATTTAAAATTCCTCTGCATGCCTAACACCTGCCGTTTTCAACCGAAGCCTTACGCCTGGGACACACTGCCTGCGTGGCGGACGTGGAGCGGGTTTGTTGCATGACTGCTGCGGAAAAAATCCGCTTCACTTCTATTCTGTTGCGGGGCCGAGGTTACGGCGTGGTTGGACCGCACCTGATACGCGTGTATTCCGCAGGCAGTGTGGCTGCTCTAATCTGTTAACATAGGCGCGGAAAGGAAAATCAACACGCAGCAAACCCGCTCCGCGACGCATCCGCCACGCAGCCTATATCCTATAAAGAACTCGCAGCAACAGCAACATCAGTCAAAATAGAATATATATTTATTTCAAACAAACACAACAGCGAACATCCACGTTTTGAACATAAATTAAAAGTTGGAGTGATGTCAGTCTGAGGCTTCAAACAAACTAAAAAGCTAAACTAAACATCCATGTGTTGAACATAAATTATCGATGCAACCTCGAACTAGCCAACCATAGACCTATAAGAACCACAAACTCCATCTCTCTTTCACAACGAACGATTTTTGAAGTGTAGGCTGACAGTTTTGTTAATTGTTGAAGGCACAGGTGAATTCTGGGTGGATTTGTGCATGCCCTAGACTCGTGGTGTGAGCGGTATCGGAGCGGAACCGGAGCGAGACAGAGCGATCGCTCCGGCCTTTGGATAAAAACCCACTCCGTGCTCCGACTATATTTTGCACGCTCCGCTCCCCGCTCTGCTCACATGCTCTGAGTGTCTGTGCAATCAGTCAAGCGTCCCCAACTAAGCAAGCCAAAGGCAACAGTGGCAAAACTCCATCGGTGACCGAAATGGAGAAAGAACCAGGCTCAGTTGGGGGGCCAGTTCTCCTCTGGCCAGACAAAACCAGCAGTTTAATTCCATGCTGCAGCAAAATCAGATTGTGCAGAGGATTCGTTTGGTTCCCGTGGTCTTGTCCCGATGGCCGTCTAGTTGACGTGGTCTTCACAGTGGATCTGTTTCTGGGGCTCATCTAATTGACATGGGGTGCTTTCGGACATGAAAGCATAATGTTATTTTTTTTGTTTTGGTGTGAATTACTCACTAAACGCTAAACTGCCAATAATGTAAGCCATGGGGAGACTGTAGACAGCTGTGATTCATTGTATTGCATTAGAAAGGCAAATAATATAAATACATATGTGATGTAGCTATGCGCACTTACTAG
Organism: Schizothorax lantsangensis; assembly: GCA_027422415.1. Lineage (NCBI taxonomy): Eukaryota > Metazoa > Chordata > Actinopteri > Cypriniformes > Cyprinidae > Schizothorax > Schizothorax lantsangensis. The sequence goes on from CM049842.1 coordinate 49,360,702, forward strand.
ACTATCTCATTCTAGCCTTTAATGCCGAGGAGGACTCTAGCCTACAAGACTCGGAAGGATTGAACTAGGAAGGACAGCCTCGGTAGGATGCAGCCTTCTGTTTGAGAAGCACCCCTGGTCTCCGCTGACTGTAGAGGTCATCTCTAGGTGCTGATCCACCATCTGATCTGGATACGGACTGGATCCGGGTGACTACGGTGAACTCAGAATAAGACTGAAAGAAAGTAATAGTAGCATAGCTGTTATTCTTCTTATGGTTTAGTGAGTACAATGGGTGTTAATGGGAAGTGTTTCCCGGTTCCGGTTGACCTAATAATTAATGCAGCCTAACAATCCTTTATGGCAGAGGTGGGCAAACTATAGCCCACTGGGCACTTTCATCCAGCCCGTGAGGTAGTAGGTCCAAAATGAATAATTTGATGCAATATCAGCAATGCTAGCCTGCAATGCTGTATACAACAGTTACCCTATGCCAGGGGTGCCCAATCCTGCTCCTGGCGATCGACTGTCCTACAAAGTTCAGCTCCAACTCTTCTTCTTCTTTTTAATTTTTAACGGCGGTTGGCATCCAGCTTATTGGTGCATTACCGCCCCCTTCTGTTCCGGAGTGTGCAGCTCCAACTCTAATCAAACACACCTGCCATTAATTTTCAAGCGATCCTGAAGACCTTAATTAGTTGCTTCAGGTGTGTTTGATTAGAGTTGGAGCTGAAATTTGCAGGACAGTCGATCGCCAGGAGCAGGTTTTGGGCACCCCTGCCCTATGCGGTCTATTCAGTCAGAACATGCTCAGTAATCATCAGGGCCAGATTTACCTGTAATTGTGACATAGGCAAAAGAAATGTTTGGACCATCTTGCCTATTAATATATAATATATAACATTACCACCCCAAACCAGCAAACAAAAATTAATTAAGAATATGTAAGTTTAACTTATTCAAAAACATTGACATTACTAAATAGCTACAGAGAAATGTCATGTAGTTTTTCAGTTGCAAAACTATTTTACTGATCAAGTTGCCAGTCAGCGCTGACAAGTTTCTGTGCATGTGCTTGTTCCCTGTATGCTCGCGATGATCTGATCATATACATGTTTATGCTTCCGACTGTCTGTACTGTATGTATGTGAGTAACAAGCACAATCACTGAAGAGAAACAACAAGAACAGAAAAAAGAGAAACGCAACAACAACTGACTTCCAGTCACAGCCTTAGATGAACGCAACTGAAATAGAACGCATGAAATCTCTCAAGATCTCAGCAGAAGAGGATTAAACAACTCCATTTGATTATGGTCTGGGGGTGATATTATCACAGGTGCACCCAGACCACAGTGAACACAAAGTAGCATTTGTGTCACAGACTTTAACTCCTGCTGAAAGGTGTTATTCAACTGTGCAGAAGGAGGCACGTGTCTGCAGTCGAAAAGTGCCACACATACCTCTGGTGTTTTACATTGCACACTGCTCACCAGCCGCTGACAACCTTGGTGTCTACAAGAGGAGGACATTTTGTTATTGTTATTTGATAATTAGTTGCAAGGTTAAGATAGAGATAAAAATATTACATAGTTGTTATTACAAAGAATGAACACTAGGGGGAGATATAGCACTAGATTTCTTCAATAGAATTCTGCCATAAAATCAGAAATTGTTTTAGTGTCTTCAGACATCGGCTCATTAATTTTAAGTTTATATATACTGTTAACACTAACATTTATTTTTTTCTAAATTATGAAAGTATTTGGTATTCCTTTCACTATATTCTGTCCATTTCCATCTAGAACGAATGAATGCTGCCTGCGCTAAATCCTGATAGATATTATCCAACTCAGATTGTAATTCAATTAACATATTGATATCATTATTTTCTTAAGTATTCAGTCTTGTATCATTATTTTCTTAAGTATTCAGTCTTGTCTCAATATTTTTTCTTTAGGTAATTATTTTCTCCTTTTGATGGCCATATTACGGATCTGAACTTTTGTATAGTCCCAATATTTGCATTATATTTGATATTTTGTTTTGGCTTTTGTCAGATTTTCATTTATATTTTTTATGGCTTTTTCTTTGAATAATTTATCACTCAAAATTGTATTGTTTAATTTCCAATAATTTGGTATAAATTAAATTGATCGATTACTACTAAAGTGATCATATGATCAGAAAAAACTGACGGTTGTATTTTTGTTTCTTCCACACTATCTAATAAATCATTTGAAATATGCCAAAAGTCAATCCCGGATCTCTTAGATAAATCTTTGTTATTTTTAGTGAACTGGACTTGATGTGATTTTTTTCATCAACAATTTAAGTGCAAACAGAGATTATTAAATTCTCCATAAGTACCTCTTAAGGATCTTTGAGGATGACAGTCTTTAATAGGGTCGTTTATGCAGCAGTTCCAACATGAACTACATTTTTTAGGATTTCCCCTGGAAGGAGCCCTTTAACAATATGGTTTGTCACATAACCTGCTTTCTAGAATACCCCCAGGACTTTTATTTTGGTATGATGTTGTGACGTCATATGTCTGCGCCGCGCTCCTGCTTCTGTTGATTCTGCAGAAGAAAGGTTTGTGTTTTTAAACATTTAGTGTTTAAATCAATTCAGTCTGTTTTATAGTTTTACAAGCGATGTAAAGTTAATTCATTAATATTGATTGTAACACTTTAATGTGCTTTATGTCGTGCGAGTAAAGCGCATCCACAGGTGAGTAACAGAATCGTGAATCAGTTTATCATAAACACTGAATCAGTTAGTGATGAGCAACAGAACTCCGAGTCAATTGAATCAATTGCTTCCCAAAATGATTCTCTGATTCGATTCGTTCGATTCACCTCACACTGACGACACATAACGTTATGTGATTGAAGAGTATGTTTGTTTTATATTGTGCTGTATTTAAATGTGCATTTTTGTATTTATACATGTTATAAGATGTGTTGGTGTTTCGAAAATGATTTTGAATGATTATAGCACAATAATGAGGGTGTTTTTCTGGCTCTGTTTAAATCAGTAAAGTATTGCACGTTTGCATCTTGCTACCATCTAAACCCATTTGTGTTCCTGTTTTACAGCATTTCAGTTGTTAAGAAATGACAATTACAAGAATGATTCAGGTAGAGAATCTGTTTTTTTTGCTTGTCATAGATAGGCTTAATGATAATAATAATAATAATAATAAAGTACAGAGTTTTCTCAAATAGAAAACAAAACAAACAAAAAAAACACATGAAGAGAGTCTTGATCTGGTAGCCTATCTTGTGCTTAATCATAGCTAATACAGCATCATCTTTTCTAGATTTTGTCCAAATGTGTCCAAAACGGGTCATCAGATGAAAAATGCACTTTTATATGGTGTTTGAACATTAATGCAACACAACCACCCTATAATGATAAAAATCCACCCAGTACCCTATGACCCTGGACCACAAAACCAGTCATAAGGGTGATTTTGTGAATATATAGCTTTCCATTGATGTATGATTTGTTATGATAGGACAATATTTGTCTGAGATACAACTATTTGTAAATCTGGAATCTGAGGGTGCAAAAAAATCTAAATATTGAGAAAATCTCCTTTAAAGTTGTTCAAATGAAGTTCTTAGCAATGCATATTACTAATCAAAAATTAAGTTTTGATATATTTACGGTAGGAAGTTTACAAAATATCTTCATGGAACATGATCTTAATATCGTAATGATTTTTGGCATAAAAGAGAAATGTATAATTTTGACCCATACAATGTATTGTTGTCTATTGCTACAAATATACCTGTGTTACTTATGACTGCTTTTGTGCTGCAGGGACACAAATAATAATCACCGTCTCAGATCAAGCCATTGGCTGTTGATTGACGCTGGTGTTTCATCACAGACCCGCCCTGAGTGAGCTGTCACCAGTCGGCCGTTGTTTCGACGCTGGGGAATGGCTCCGAAGCGATTGAGGTGTTTTGTTGTTGGCTGTAAGAATGAACATGGCTGTAGTCACTTACTCCCAACATCTGAGCCGCTGAAGACGCAGTGGATTTCATTTGTTTTTGAAGGGGATGCACCCCCTGATCTACCTAAATGTGTTTATGTGTGCTCGAATCATTTTACACAAGACTGCTTTGTAAATGAGGGTCAGTACAAAGCAGGATTTGCTACAAAATTGATCCTGAGGGACGGATCGGTACCAACTGTTCGTGATCCAGCTTCACCTTCAGCAGAAGTGAGTGAGGTTTTTTTTGTTGAAAATTTGCAAATCGCCTTTCCTAATAATGTGCTAGTTAGCAAGTTTCACGATGAATGCGGCTAAAGTTACAGAATAAAAATGTCCTGATAGTGTACTCATCCCCGTGTCATCCAAGATGTCCATGTCTTCCTTTCTTCAGTCGCAAAAAAATTAAGTTTTTTGAGGAAAACATTCCAGGATTTTTCTTCATATAGTGGACTTCAATGGTGGCCAATGATTTCAAAGCCCAAAATACAGTTTCAGTGCAGCTTCAAAGAGCTCTACACAATCCCAGCCGAGGAATAAGAGTCTTATCTAGCAAAACAATTGGTCGTTTTCTGGAAAAAATGTGTATTTAGACACTTTTTAACCACAAATGCTCGGTTAGCATTAGCTCTGCGATGCGCGTCTTTATTAGGTGATGTTGGAAAGGTCACGTACTGACCCAGTGTTTACAAAACCAACATCTAAAAAAGTCATTGCCCTTTACAAAAAAGGTAAAACAACGATGTCGGATGATTTTAAAGTTGGAGGAGAAAATAAGATGAAGTTTTTAACTGAAGTACAAAGAAGAACTAACTGCTCATGATCTTTCCAACAGGATTACGTAATGTGTGAAGACACGCATGCGCATCGAAAAGCTAGAGCAAGCCCAGCATTTGTGGTTAAAAAGTGTATAAATATATTTTTTTCAGAAAATGACAGATTGTTTTGCTAGATAAGACACTTATTACTCGGCTGGGATTGTGTAGAGCTCTTTGAAGCTGTATTTTGGGCTTTGAAATCACTGGCCACCATTGAAGTCCACTATATGGAGAAAAATCCTGGAATGTTTTCCTCAAAAAACTTAATTTCTTTGCGACTGAAGAAAGAAAGACACTACCCACTTTTTGGCGTGTTCGCACCGCGGGAACTAGGAACGGTTTTAGTTCCAGGAACTGCGTTTGGAGGAACTAAATTAACTCCTACTTCAGAGTAGCGTCTAAAACAGTTCCGTAGGAACTATCGTGACGTAAGTGTACGATTGGCTAAACGCGTACGAAACACCCTCACCCGCCATGATTTAAAACGCTGTGTAAACACATACTGTGTAAACATTGTATCAACTTATATTTCGCAAGAATGGATGTAAATAAAGTTTACAAAAATGTAAATAAAGTTTACAAAACAAAAGATGTGTGCTTAATCTTTCTATTTGTGCTGATAATCACCTTGTTGCAGAACATAATGATGAGATAGCAGCTGTTAAAAAATTGTGATGTCTTTAATCCCAAAAAGTGATGTTTTTAACCAAAATAAGAGAAACGTAAGTTAGTATATATGTAGTTAATGTAGTATATATGGCTTATGCAGTCATAAAAAAGCATGGACAGACAAAAATAGTGTACCATTTAAAATGATTTATTGAACAAAACACATAACGTTACACTAACGTTACTGCTTTGGTTTCTTAGTCCTCCTCTCCGATCTTTCAATTGCTTGACGTATACGTCGACATGTCCATTATTGTGAAACCCGCGAGACATGACAAAAACACAGATCCGATCACAGCGTCCTCATTGTTGATAACATCGTTGTTCTTCTTTGTTTTCGTTGTTGAACGCCGTGCACAAATGACGTCGCTGTCGACCGGCTTATGTCACTTCCTAGTACCCACTGTCGGTGCGAATGCAACCCTTTAAATAGTACTGGGAAATAGTTCACGCAAAATCGTCCCAGTACTTTAGTACTGTACTTTTAGTTCTGGAACTAAAGCGGTGCGAAAGGGGCTATTGTCATCTTGGATGACATGGGGGTAAATAAAATATCAGGAAATGTTTATTCTGGAAGTGAACTTATCCTTTAACAGTCTCAGAGAGTCGTCATTTCTATTTATAACATTCTCAATATAATGCATAACCACACGTTTATAATGAACAATACATCAAGGTGATTGTGTTATTAGAAACTGTGCATGTTTTCTGTAAAGATAACATGTTAACACTACATTAAGGTTACCTTTGTAGAGGCCTCAAAGGTGTTTGTTAATGACTTGGTCCTTTACAAATGTATATTAAATATGTTTTGAGCTGTTATAACTGCGTGAATAAGAATGGTGACTATAACACAATACCTTCCAAATAGCCTGCAACTACGTGTGATTCAAGACGATTAGCACTCCCTTTGATGTGTTTAAATATGTAATGACGGGGTAATATATTTTACCCGTTCACTTATTTACTCTTGTTTAGTCAGGCTCATCTGAAGACTGGACCAAGGTGCATCACGTGGCCTGCCAGACGGACACAACACAACTCTGCACAGTTGCCACCCAGCTGTCAATAAAAACTCTACGTCCTCGCTACAAAAGCACAGGTTTGCTGATCTAGATCCTACATAGTGTGAATTCATTTATTCTGTCTCTGTGGTGTTTTTAAGTTGTAATTGCTATTCATTTTTTTAATTTCATATTATTCCATGGTAGCAAAATGTCTATTATTATATAACATAGGCACTAAGGGTGTTCTCAATATAATATCGAACCGTTCAGTTTTTTGGTTTTGCATTTAAATAATTTCTGTGTGTTTTACTTCTCTCAGAATTGGCTGTGAATTAACGTGCTGAGATGAGGAAACGTTTCCTCGCTTATAATGTGCATTAGCAACACACGCCTTGTAATGACTTGCTATGAGAAGTGTTTCTAAACCTGTTGTTCAACAAAAGAGTCCATTATAACTTGTTTTTACATCACAACATTAGTCAAGTGTTTGAAATATCTTCCTTTTGTGATCTGATGTGGCTTCTTATCACAGAATGAGGAAGAAAATATGTACTGTAATAATGCTATGTCGATTAACAATTGGCTTACAAATATACTTAACTCTTTCCCCGCCAGCGTTTTTAAAAAAAGTTGCCAGCCACCGCCAGCATTTTTGATGATTTTCACCCAAATTTGACGGCCCTCAGAATATTTTCTGCTATGAATATATGAACATATTATACGTATATCACAATAAAGAACCGAGCCTCTGCTTTTAATTAAACAAATATTTATTTATCTATTTTATTCTATCTTCATGTGTTCATGTTTTATCACCACTTGAATGCACATAGGTTTCATCAAAAATACAAAATTTTGGACAAAAAACTGAGAAAAAAGCATTTTTATCAAAGTAGTGCATTTTCAAGCAAAATACATTCAAATGTCATATTCTTTCACCTGTAAATAATTATATGAATAACTGAAATTGCATTCAATAAACAGAACACAGACACACACACACACACACACACACACACACACGTTTATACACACACACACACACACACACATATATATATATATATATATATATATATATATATATATATATAGATATATAGATATATAGATATAGATATAGATATATAGATATAGATATAGATATAGAGATATAGATATAGATATAGATATATATATAGATATAGATATATATATATACAACCCCAAATCAGAAAAAGTTGGGACAGTATGGAAAACGCAAATAAAAAAAGAAAGAAGTGATTTCTAAATTTACTTTGACTTGTATTTCATTGCAGACAATATGAACACAAAATATTTCATGTTTTGTCTGGTCAACTTCATGTCATTTGTAAATATACATCCTTTCCTGTCATTCAGACCTGCAACACATTCCAAAAAAAGTTGGGACAGTAAAGCATTTACCACTTTGTAATGTTGCCATTCCTTTTCACAACACTTAAAAGACGTTTAGGGACTGAAGACACCAGGTGATGAAGTGTTTCAGGTGTAATTTTGTCCCATTCTTCCTGCAAACAAGTCTTAAGGTGGGCAACAGTACGGGGTCTTCGTTGTCGCATTTTGCGCTTCAAAATGTGCCACACATTCTCTATTGGAGACAGGTCGGGACTGCAGGCAGGCCAGTCAAGTACCCGTACCCTCTTCCTCCGCAGCCAGGACTTTGTAATGTGTGCAGAATGTGGTTTTGCATTGTCTTGTTGAAATATGCATGGACATCCCTGGAAAATATGTCTTCTTGAAGGCAGCATATTGTGCTCCAAAATCTCTATGTACTTTTCAGCATTAATGGTGCCATCACAGAAGTGCAAGTTACCTTTGCCAAGGGCACTGACACAACCCCATACCATGACAGACCCTGGCTTTTGGACTTGTTGCTGGTAACAGTCTGGATGATCCTTTTCTTCTTTGGTCCGGAGCACACGGCGTCCATTCCTCCCAAAAAATACCTGAAATACTGATTCATCTGACCACAGTACACGTTTCCACTGTGTGATGGTCCATCCCAGATGCCTCCGAGCCCAGAGAAGTCGACGGCGCTTCTGGACACTGTTAACATAGGGCTTCCTTTTGGCACAGTACAGTTTTAACTGGCATTTGTGGATGTAACTACGTATTGTGGTACTTGACAAAGGTTTGCCAAAGCAGTCCTGAGCCCATGTGGTGATATCGCTTATAGATGAATGACGATTCTTGATGCAGTGCCGCCTGAGGGATCGGAGATCACGGTTGTTCAGCTTAGGCTTGCGCCCTTGTCCTTTACGCACTGAAATTCCTCCAGATTCCTTGAATCTTTTAATTATGTTATGCACTGTTGAAGGTGAAATATCCAAATCTCTTCCTATCTTTCTTTGAGGAACATTGTTTTTAAACATTTCAATAATTTTCTCACGTATTTGTTGGCAAACTGGCGATCCTCGGCCCATCTTTGCTCCTAAAGGACTAGACCTTTCTTGGATGCTGCTTTTGTACCAAATCATAATTACAATCATCTGTTGACATCAACTGTTTCAAAACACATCATTATTTAACCAATTTACCTCATTACTAGCCCTAAATTGCTCCTGTCCCAACTTTTTTTGGAATGTGTTGCAGGTCTGAATGACAGGAAAGGATGTATATTTACAAATGACATGAAGTTGACCAGACAAAACATGAAGTATTTTGTGTTCATATTGTCTGCAATGAAATACAAGTCAAAGTAAATTTAGAAATCACTACTTACTTTTTTTATTTGCGTTTTCCATACTGTCCCAACTTTTTCTGATTTGGGGTTGTGTATATATATATATAGATCACGCACTCATACACACACACACACACACATTCAGATTGACGGGTTATCGGTCCATACACAACAAGAGATGTTTCTGTGTCTGTAAAGGCATCTCTCTCACTGACTACTTCGTCCCAATCAGATTCAAAATGGTCAAAATATGATCTACATATATATATTATCTACATTTTCTCTGATCCTTCCATTAATGCTGATCGTCTTGTATTCGGACCCGTACGACCCAGAAGTTCCATAACTCATTCAGGACATGCGCTAGGGCTTTCCTTACCGTAATATACCTCGAACACGGATTGCCGTAAAAACTCATCTTTGGCGGGGAAGCGTTGTCTCTTAATTGATATCTCGTCAATGGCGGGGAAAGAGTTAATCATTATGAAAATACCGAGATGCTTGAAGAACACACACAACCAATATATTGTTGCAGTCGAGTGTTTATTGTCCTCGTTTTTCACCATTCAAAACGTTTAACGTCATATCTTTTTTATTCAGTTACAACCATAGTGATGCCTTTATCCATATTAGGGATTTCCTGGAATGTCATCATTTCTGTTGCTTCTGTGATGCATAAGTGGATTTCCTGTGCGAGGGCGCCCTCTGGGGTCCTGTATGAATGAAACACACATTACATGCGTTTACAAGCACTCAATAATGGCCAATACATCCTTTTTTGGGTGAAAATAACACCTCTCTCAAAAGAAATTAAGTAGGAGTATAATAATCCATGCTTTTACCAGTGTACATAAGTTTACAGGAGTTTTTTGTTAATTTTTGGCAAAAAAACACTTTGATGTGCCAAGCCATCAGAACCGAACCGAAAACCTTGGTTAAAAAACTGAGGTATGTATTGAACCCTGGACTAACTGTATTGTTGGATCTCTAATAGGCACACAGACAGCTGATATTGCTGTTGGCTCCTCACAACCACTGCTGTCATCAATGTCAAAAAAGAGGCCAAATAAGAGATCTCGTTTGGAGCTGGTGGACGAAGAGGAGGACCTGTTTGAAAGCAGCTCAAGTATGAACATCAAAGAGCCGTTGGCTTCTACATATGATCCTGTGACTGAGCCAGCAGATGTGACGTGAGTGACAAGACTTTTCTAAACATTTTGCATTCAGTTGCATTGCATCCTGTAAAATATTTAAGATGTTTTGTGTAATTTGGTCATATGTGTCCCTGGAGCACAAAAGCAGTCATAAGTAGCACAGGTATATTTGCAGCAATAGCCAACAATACATTGTATGGGTCAAAATTATCCATTTTTCTTTTATGCCAAAAATCATTAGGATATTAAGATCATGTTCCATGAAGATATTTAGTAAATTTCCTACCGTAAATATATTAAAACTTAATTTTTGATTAGTAATATGCATTGCTAAGAACTTCATTTGAACAACTTTAAAGGCAATTTTCTCAATAATTTGATATTTTTGCACCCTCAGATTCCAGATTTTCAAATAGTTGTATCGCAGCCAAATATTGTCCTATCATAACAAACCATACATCAATGGAAAGCTATTTATTCAGAATCTCAATTTAAAAAAATGACTGGTTTTGTGGTCCAGGGTCACTTTTTTCATGAAATCTGTGTTATTCTAATAGGATGCAATCTTCCAAGCCGGCTCATAAGAACACAACATACATTGTTTATGAAAGCTGCCTACTGGAGCTCTTTGAGCAGTGCCCTGAGTGTTACCGTGTTTCTGATGTGCGGACGAGAAGGGTTGGCACGTTCCTCTCTGTAGAACAGCGGTGCCCAGACTGTGATTTCCATAGAAAATGGAATAGTCAGCCAATTCTTGGAAGCACTGCTGCAGGAAACCTTCAGCTTTCTGTTGCACTGTATGCCACTGGTGCCTCTTTCTTCAAACTTAAAAAGGTCGGGATAAGAATTTCACTGTATAGCCAATAATTGACTATAGCATTTAATATCATTAAAGGGTTAGTTCACCCAAAAATGAAAATTAGCCTGTGTTCACACTCAAGGCATCCTAGGTGTATCTGACTTTCTTCTTTCAGATGAATCCAATCGGAGATATATTAAAGATTATCCTTGCTCTTCCAAGCTTTATAATGGCAGTGGACGGGTGTTTCTGTACAACAGTCCACAAGACGTCAAATGAAGCGCATCCATCCATAGTAAAACGTGCTTCACACGGCTCCGGGGGGTGAACAAAGGCATCCTGTAGTGAATCCATGTGTTTTTGTAAGAAATATATCCATACTTAAAACGTAATAAACACTTCTCTCTCACTTCATCTAACTGTCAAAAGCAGAAGTCGGCGTCGCGTGATTAGTGACGAACGCAGAGAGAGAGCAAAACAAAACAAAACACCGGTGACAAATTAGAAGCACAAAATGAGGATTTGTAAAGAAAAATGATGGAGGATTTGGATATAATCCAAGAGGACACTGGTTTTCCTTTGCTAAAGTAAGGAAACTTTGCTTCCTTTGCTCCTGTAAACAAACTCGTGAGACTAGCATATCTCAGAGGTGCGTGACGCATATGTCCTACATCATCCGCCGGAACAGCTTCCTCGTAAGACAGATAGCGGATGTGAGAGAAACGTGTTTAGTACGTTTGAAATATTGATATTTTTCTCTCAAAAATGCATGGATTCTCTACAGGAGGCCTTTGTTCACCCCCCGGAGCCATGTGAGGCACGTTTTATTATGGATGGATGCGCTTTATTTGACTTCTTTTGGACTGTTGAAAAATAACAGCCATTGACTGCCATTTTAAAGCTTGGAAGAGCCAGGACAATTTTTAATATAACTCCGATTTGATTTGTCTGAAAGAAGAACGTCAGATACAGCTAGGATGGCTCGAGGATGAGTCAATCACAGGCTAATTTTCATTTTTGATGAACAAATGAACATACTGTCCCTGAAGCCATACTGAAAAAAGCAATCCACTTTTTCTGACCTTAGATATTCCGGGCAATGCAACTGAAGATGATAAACTATGAGACCTTTCGAAGTCATGCCCAGAGGTACATGGAGCCTGCAATTGTTCATAGCTGGAAGACCGCTCAGGACGGCATGTTACAGCAGCTCCGTCAACAGCAGAACATTGTCCTAGGATCTGACTTCAGGGTTAACTTACCAGGTACTAAATACTGACCGACTGTCTCCGTTTAGAGATTACTGTGAAAGCAAGACTGTAGCCTCAGCCGATAGGGCCGAGCGTTACATATTTTATGACTGTTATCATCATAAAAGGACATATGTGACCCTGGAGCACAAAACCGGTCATAAGGATAAAAAATCTGGAATCTGAGGGTGCAATAAAATCAAAATATTAAGAAAATCACCTTTAAAGTTGTTCAAATGAAGTTGCATACAATGCATATTACTAATCAAAAATTAAGTTTTAATATATTTACAGTAGGAAATTTACTAAATGTCTTCATGGAACATGATCTCTACTTAATATCTTAATGATATTTGGCATAGAAGAAAAATGTATAATTTTGACCCATACAATGTATTTTTGGCTATTGTTACAAATATACCTGTGTTACTTATGACTGGTTTTGTGCTCCAGGGACACACATAGGATGTAAGACAAATTAAACATAACACATTTATCTGTAAAGGTCATTCTGCCAAGTTTGGCAGTTACTCTGTGATGGACCTAAGGACCAGCGTTATTATTGATCTGCAGCTACTTCAGGTGAGTATAAAAATACAGACTGTTACAAACATTTAATGAAATTAAAATTATTTAAATTTTGTCATCCGGTTGTAAGCCATTTCAGAGCAGCAGAATATGAAACATCAGTTCCAGTGGCGTAGACGCTTTTTGATGCGATCGACACGAGTTTTGCCAAACTCTCTTTTTTCTCCCTTTTCAAATCTCATATAATATCTGAAAGGCATTTATTTTCAATAAAAATGAAGGAAATAATCAAAAAGTTGAACTTAATGTATCGGGTAGGTGTAGGGAGGGCTTTATTGTCCCAATAAGGTGGCATCCATTTAATCATTTGAATTAAAATGATAATTTACACTCAATAACTTATTGCATACTGTTTTATAATCTACTACAATACTGAGGTGCAGATAATTGCCACTATTTGCAATAAGTAGTATAAATAGCAGAAAATCCTGCTTTTTTAACAGTGTAAATAGCATCTATCGCTAAGAAAATAAGCTATTTTCACTTAGTGTAAATAGCTGCTGCCTTTTTTTATGTCTAGTCCTGAGCTAACAGGTATCATCAACCATGCTCATATCTGCCCTTTCTTTATAATCAGAGTAATGAAGTCGGAGGGAGCAACTATATGGAGAAAGAGGGTCTGAAGAGGAGCCTTGATGTCTTGAGGGCACACGGTGTGACTTTCGATAGTATTGTGACAGACTGACACCCTCAAGTACAGAAGTTCCTGCAGGAGACTAACATCACGCAGTACTACGATGTGTGGCGTATAGAAAAAGGTATTAGCTCCTGTGTGTGGAGCTGGGTTTATGTGCTTCACTTAGTATCATAAACTGGTTATTCTATAAACAAGGCAGTAAAATGTTAAGAATGAAACATTAAGAATTGAATTCATAACTGTGGCAATGAATGTCCCTTTGATATTATATTGTATTAAATACATCTGTGCATGTCTGGAATACAGTTTGTTTGTTTGTATTATTAGGACTGTCCAAGAAACTGCTGAAGATTTCACAGAGCAAAGAATGTGAGAAACTGCGGAAGTGGCTTTGCAGTATAAAAAACCACATATATTGGACAGCAGCTTCTTCTTCCTCGGGGCGAGAGCGAGTGGCAAAGTGGACTTCGATACTTAATCATGTCCAAGACATACACACACATGAAGATGCTGTTTTCCCTCGGTGCTTGCATCCGCGACGCACTTCAAGGGACAAGAGCAAGTGGTTGAGAGCTGGTGCGTTCACACTATTTGCTCTGTCAGTGTAAATCATGTGTCTGTGTGCATATGACAGACATGCCTTTTTCCCTGGAATATTATTATTTTTTGCAATTCTTTTTTTAGCCTTTTAAATATATAGGGCCAGTTTTACTAAATAATGCAAATTAGCACGAAAGCGCAATTACAAAACAGCACCGATGGGTGTGGAAATTTTTGTGGGTGATTTACTAACAATACACAAATTAAAGAACAGACGCAACATCTCATTTACATATCGACCACCGCAATGTACCAAGCGCAGCGCAAATTAGTGTAGTCGCAAATAAAGAATAAAGAAATTAAGAAGCCACAGTACGTTGAAAAGAATAAAAAAAATAATTAAGGTTTGCTAGAAGTTTTGATAGAGCTGGTATTGTGTGACTCCTAGATGAGGGTTCCACGTCGTCTTTTATTTCCTGAAGCTAATTAAAAATAACATGACTTGGCAAACGATATGTTTGCATAATATGTTCTTCTGGCATTCAAAATAAATTAATACGTGTGGAAAAAAAATCCTCTCCCTTCTACACGTGCTCTCTGTTCACTGCAACAATAATTGCAGCCATTTCAAGCACAAAACAGTTTAAAGCATGCTTTTTTGGGCATTAAATAATGGCGCAAATGCCAGTAATTTGACGTATTACTGTAACTCCTCCATAAATTTTGCATCTGAAACTCCTACAAATGCATATTCAATAAAGTCAGGTGCAAAAATAACTGTCCACACTTTTCAGTGCTAATTCATCACTGCGCATCTTCAGTAAAACTTGACAGTACTATTAGACGGTTTGCGCTGGAGAAAGCTGTTAGTAAAACTGGCCCATAGTTTGATAATTTCATCTTTTCTCACCAGAGACACCTGCATTCTGTAGATTAGAGAAGGTGCTCACAAACAAGAGGATTCTGAAGGATGTTGAGAAGCTGAGCCCTCACCATCAGACCTCTTCACTGGAGGCGTTTCACAGCGTAATTCACCGTTTTGAGCCCAAGAACGCTGTCTTTTCTTTTCTTGGAATGTTATGCAGGTAACTCAGTAGTAATAATATGGACAGGAATGTATATTTCAAAACACACACGTGTGACCTAACATATGTTTAACCATTATTTTTCCTCTAAAGACTCTACCTGGCAGCTCTGCAGTTTAATGAGAATGCTGGGCGTCCTCAAGCCACAACAACAGCTGGTGAGACACTATATAAGATCAATTTCCCAAAATGCAAGAAAGGACAATGCACTGCAAAGCCAGTGAAAGCAGATCCAACCTTTCGTGAGTTTAACAAGCTTTTATTTAAAATTCTAAATAAACATTGTAGATACAGACATTATATCACAAGCAGAACATAAATAACTGTTGTATTAAATTGCTTTTGTAAAAATTAAACCTTTTGTTAAAAATAATAGAAATACCAATTAAGTGACAAATGTGACCCTGGACCACAAAACCAGTCATAAGGGTAAATTTTTTGAAATTGAGATTTATACATCAATGGAAAGCTTATTTATTCAGCTTTCAGATGATGTATGGTTTGTTATGATTGGAACATATTTGGCTGAGATACAACTATTTGAAAATCTGGAGTCGGAGAGTGCAAAAAAATCTAAATATTGAGAAAATCGCCTTTAAAGTTGTCCAAATTAAGTTTTTAGCAATGCATATTACTAATCAAAAATTACGTTTTTTTTTATATTTACAGTAGGACATTTTCAAAATTTTCATTAATACTTAATGTCCTAATGATTTTTGTCATAAAAGAAAACTTGATAATTTTGACCCATACAATGTATTGTTGGCTATTGCTATAAATATACCCCATCAACTTAAGACTGGTTTTGTGCTCCAGGGACACAAATGTGCAACACTGCTTCAGAGTCATTATTAAAACTGTTTAAAATATATTTTACAGACTATGTGGACAACCTGATGGAGCTCATCTTTGAGAAAGTTGTCATGGACCCAACCCCATATGTGGATGAGGTCCTGAAGATCTCCTGAGGATCTCACAGCCCAGTTTGAGAAACCAGACAAACTGGAAGTGATAGCCAGATACGTGTCCAGGTTCAATCAAGGGCAGGTCTGAACCCCACATACCTCCCCTGAGCATCAGGGAACTCTGCCCTTCATTTTTTTAAAACAATGTTGTTTAGTATAATTAATACATTTATTTTTGTATTCATTTGCTGTTTGTCTATAGACATTCAGTTTTGCTGTGCCTGCTTTTCTATAGAAAAACTGCTTAAAAACCCCTGTGGTTTTCAGTACAACAATCTTTCAGACAATAAATGTTTGTACAAACACTTTGTGTCCTTTCAGTACTTGGTATGTTACATTAAATGTTATGTTGGTATGTGACTTTAAAAAAAATACACTAAGATGAACAGTTACCCAAATGGAACAGTACTTTATGCTTTGCTCCTCAGTCATTTGTTACAATATAAACTGATGACTCAAATGCATTAAAACACAACTTGGGCTTCTATTCCCCTCAGACCTAAAGGCCCATAGTCTGCCCTGTAGATGTTATATGCATACTGAAGGGAGAATACATTTAAACAAACAGTACGTACTAGGCCAGGATGATCCACCATACATACCGGAGCTGTTGTAATCTTCTTTTAGGGGACACAATTTTAAAATTCATCTTAACCTACTTTTAAGTATTATTCATTCAGTCATGTATCACTACAATCTGTAGAAGTAATCTATAACAAGGACTAAAATGAATGTTTCATTTATTTGACAAATAATTTTGTATTGTAGTGTCAGGGGCATCGTGCACTCATTATTTTTGAGGGGGCACAAGTAAAGGGGTGGGGGGGCTCTCATGCTTGTCATGACACACCAGCCACGATACCACTGTATATGTTTATGCTGAAATATAACTGAATAATGGTATTATGTGTCATGATGTGTACTGAGCTGCCTTGTGTGTTTCTGGGTGTCCTCATCGGAGACAACAAAGTGAAGATGTACGAATGTCATGTGTCTGTGTCATGTCTAATGGTTTTACTGGTTATAATCTGACTTGTTTTGGTTTTAATGGAAACTGTAATGGACCCTGTTGGTCTCTACTGGTAATTGGCCACCTTCTATTGGTGGCTTGTTAAAACCAATAAATCCTAATGGAATATGTCCCAAAACACACTACAGAAAACCATTTTTTTAATGGTTAAAAGTTGATGGTTTGTAATGGTATTCGTAGTGGAACCCATTAAAATTTTCTGTGATGTTTTTTTTTTTTTTTAATTTACAGTGGTATCGTGGCTGGTGTGTCATGACAAGCATCAGAGATCCCCCACCTCCCCTCACTAGTGCCCCCTCAAAAATAATGAGTGCATGATGCCCCTGACACTACAATACAAAATTATTTGTCAAATAAATGAAACGATTAAATATTTAATGTAGTTGAAATTGTTATAGATTACTTTTAGAGAGCGCAGTGTTACATGACATGGTGAGAAATGACAATGAATAATACTTAAGGTTAAGATGAATTTTAAAATTGTGCCCCCTAAACGCACAAGTGGCCCCTGCCTGGCCCCCCCAGTTACTGTGGTCTAGAACCGCCCCTGGTTCCGACCAAAGTGACTTGGAACGATTTGTCAACTCGTAAGTACGAACGTCCCAGGAGCACTTGAACGCAGCATTAGCCCTAGCTATCATTAGTCAGCTAAAATAGAATATGTCAACAACGAGCTAGCTAATAGTATTGGACATCCCACATAGCAATTGTCATCTGGGCCAAACAAGCAGCAAAGAATTACGGCCCTTAATTGGCCCAGATCTGGACTACAGACATGACCCACACATGAGCCATAACTGGCCCAAATCTCAGCCAAATAGTAACTTATAACCAGCCCTGAACTGGGCCAGAAAAAGTTTTAATAGTGCTACCCAATCTCAGCCTTCAGTAAACCACATAGAGACCAGTCTTTAACCAGAAACCCCAAAACTGAGCCATTAAAACCCAAAAAAACACAACTCAACCATGGCTCCATCAATAGTCAGCAGTGATGGGAATAACGGCATTATAAATAAACGGCGTTACTAATGGCGTTATTGTTTTCATTAACGTGTAATCAAACAAATTACTGTTTCCCCCGTTACAACGCCGTTACCGTTACTGACAACAAAATGTGGTGTTAGGAAGAAAAAACAAATAAAAGTATTGATGTCTGTTGAAGAGCATAGAATAAAACAAGAAAAAGGAATGACAAACAACTATGTACAAAACCCAAAGCAGACCGCACATTACCGAGAGTGTAGGTCTGCAGAAACAACAGAAACAAATGTGTGACCAGTCCACTTCAATGCAAGACATATCCCCAAAAGGCCCACTGAGCCAAAAGCGTAGCCTGCTCTCCATTAGCCCGAATAACAACAATAATAATAAATAAAAATAACTAAAATAAATCATTATTATTTACCAGTCAGGGGACGAGCGTACAGGACAGGGGCATGATTCCAAAAAGAAATGAACAAGTGTCCATAGACAGCTTGTTATTGTCCTCTTCAGGGCAGTTAGGATCATCACAGACCTCATCGTTAATTTTCCCTCGTTGAGCTGAAAGGATGGAAATGGTAGCTGTTGTCTACCTGCTGCTTTGTAGCGCTGCAGAATACGTCTTCAGTGACAGTGAAGTAACAAAATCCTCCGCCTTTTGAGGAGAGTCGAACATCACCTGCTTACCTTTGTGCCGTAGTTTAACTGCCGCCAGATAGGTGAGGAATCTTCAATGCTCCTATCTTCAATGTCCATCATTTTTCCGGTGAGTTGTTCCAGCTGATTTCTTAAGTTGGTGACTCTCCTCCTATCCTCACGTGCGGCTGCTTGAATGGAATCGACCCGGTCACGTGTCTGTTTTGTTGCGATGGCTAGCTTTTCAACTTCTGCTTTTAGCTCTTTTGCAGAATCGTTGGTCGTTTGTATATCCAAACGTAGATCACGGAGTGCTGGGGTCAGTACAGAGTCTATCGCTTCTCTTACAGTCGAAGCCACAACCGAATCGAGAGTACTTTGTTGCTCTTTAAGTGCTAGCTTGATACCGTTAGCTATAGCAGCGTCGAGATCCTCTCTGGAGATGTGGACTCTTTGAATTTTTTCTTTATTGGTGATTGTTCACTCTTTCTTTTCCGCTTGTCCTTGACTGCTGAGGTACTGGCTCAAAATTTACTGACAGGACATATACAATTTCTGACAAAGTGAGCAGAGCGAAGGACAATGCATGCATTGCTGCCGAAGGGTCATCCAACAGTTATTTTATTTGGAATAACTAAGATAATCAATATAACAATAAAACTATTTTATTTCCAGATTGGTTTAACAACAACAACAACAAGGTTTCTTATTCTGAATTCTTAGCTTGTCACCCCACAAGACTTTACTATAATGGATCCCATCCCCAGTAAAGCTATTGCAAACAATTAAATAAATAAATAAATAAAAAATAAAATAACCTCACCTGATTTGTGTTACCCTCTTTTACCTCTGTCACATTGTGATCCTACAATAGGGATGTTTTAAAAAGATTCAGCAAATCTTTCAGAAAGGTATAATTACTGTCTCTTCTGTCATATTGTAATGGGTTAACTAATGATATATATAAAGGAAAGTAGTGTGGTCTACACATATTAAATGGCATCACAGATAGGTTATTGTATCCACACAGCTACTGGGGAAATTCACCACTTGAGTAAAGTTGGTTTTACACATTCAGACTTCTGCGTTTAATAACTTTCTAATTATATGTGCAATAAAGTTAATGTTTGCAAATTCTAAACAGCGACATAATATTTACAACCAACAATTGTCAACCTACAACATTTACCATTTAACAGTAACCAGCAAGTATAGTTTTAATGTCATATTTACTTGTGAATGTCCACTGAATGTCCAATGTAGTGTGATTAACAGAGTCATTGAATGTAGAAGTCTGAATATGCCGATATAAACCAACTTTACACAAGTACATTCACCTGGCCCAGTGTTTGGTTTGTTTCTTTATGTTTCCTAGCTCTATGTCTACTCATTTTTGCTGTTGTTATTGTTAATGTTTTATTATTATTATTTTTTTTTTTTTTTTTTGTGAATTACAGAGTTGAGTATTCACTTTTTTATATATATTTATCATACTTCAAATTTTAAGCACGTTTAAGTTATGGTATGAAATCCCTTTTTATTCACACACACAAATATAATTGAGATCATATTGTACTTGCACTAAAAGAAGAATATAAGTATTTGAAGCAGTGATTCCCTGTACTTTACGCTTGTTGCTTGTCACGTAGTCTGGTTCCCACGAAGATTCACGTCTCTGGAAAGCATCCCGTGTGGTTAAACTGTGGTGTGTTGGTATATTTTGGTGACCACTCTGTCCTCACTGACCGCTCAGTATTGAGTCTTCTTCTTCTCTGATGTTTAACGGCGGCTTGCATCCAAGAGCTTTGCATTACCGCCATCTTCTGGATTATTCTCCTGCGATGTTAACTTACTGCGGTTTATTTCCTTCGGTTTATTCCTCCATCATATTCTCCTCATCAGACCCGTTATAATTAAGAAATTACACATATTTATTCTGTTTTGTCCATCCACACCCCTTTGCAGTATGTTGAGTCTCGCTGATTTATTGATATATGTGATTACAGATTGTGGATTAAATTGTTGTTGTAAAGTCTGCTGTTACTTTCGTTTTCATCCTTCATGGGTTTTACTGTTGAGAAGCAAACAGCTGAAGAGGTTCATCTCGCCTCCTGCTGGACGGGAGACTAAGTACCAAACTATCTCGCGCTCTCTGTGATATACAGTATATATATATTATATGTATATGAAACCATATATTTCACAATTAAAATATGATGGCATATATAAGTGGCACTTCACATATATGTAAATAATTTGCTATGCATATGGCTAATTTGTATATAACACAATTAAAAAAGACATATCTCACATATATTAATAATTATATACAGTATAGGCCTATATATATATGTATATGCAATGTCTATAGAAACATACTAATATGATTACAAGATTTGCAGCTCAGATACAGGTTTTTACAAAAACAAAACGTCTATAAAATGATAAAATCACATTTCAGCCTTTAAACCATTTTTTAAAGGAGTAAAATGTATAAATTATTAATTTAAGACATAAATATATATTTAGACTTATATAAAAGCAGGGTGACGCGAAGAAGATGAATTGTTTAATAAAGTTGTTATTTTTGTTTTCTTTGAGCACAAAAAGTATTCTCGTAGCTTTGTAAAACTACGGTTGAACCCTGATGACACATGGATTATTATAATTAAGTTTTTACTACGTTTCTGTGCCTTGATCATAGAATGACCCTTGCTGTCTATGCAGGGTCAGATTTTCATTTTTGGGTGAACTGTCCCTTTAAATAATAAATAAATGCTGTTTAACAGTGCTTAGCCTAATTTTAAAGAAATTAAAATATGTTATTATCGACATTTCCATATATCAGGGTGTAAAGGCCTAAAATATCATTGAGTAAAATATCAGTTAAAACATATTGTGTTTTCATATTTAGTCACAAGAGGGAGCTAAAGCATCATCTGCATTATGATGATCATGTTGGTGTACAGCATCACCCTGAAAGCAGTCACTGGTGAAATATAATATATTGCAATATTTGCAGTTGTTCCTAGATAAGTGTAGTTATAACATCTACCAGCAGGGGCAAACAGATCTTCTCTTAAGAAGAGAGAAAATACATATACTATGAAACTGCTAAAAAATGATATTTTATGCACATGTATTTTAAAAGCACAAAGTTACTTTGAGGAGATTATTTCATGAGCCCATCTCAGATGAACAAATGACTTCACTATATCACTATGACCAACATTAAAGACATTTAATCAGAGCTCAGTGAGGATATATTATAAGTCTGTTGATATTTCCTGATCAAACACACAGATCTCTGAATAACAGAGGTTTGCACAGGAGCTAGTGATGATCAGATCGAATCATAATCAAAATCAAAAACAGGATCAGGCGATGATCACATAACTCATAAAACAATTAGGAAAATGTGTTTTTAACTGATTATTGAATTATTGAATAATTGATACACTTCCACTTTTATATCAGTTTTTCATGGGCCTTGCTGTATGTTCTATGATTGATGTCAATTATTTTACAGTTTGTTTTGTTTTTATTAAAAGTACCATCTAGACAAGCTTTTATATCCAGTGTTGGGAAGGTTACTTTGGAAATGTAATAGGTTACAGATTACAAGTTACCCTACTTAAAATGTAATAAGTAGTGTAACTTTTCAATTACTTTATTAAAGTAATGTAACTGATTACATTTGGTTACTTTTTGATTACTTTTCTAAATTTCTAATGTTTTCAACTGTTAATCATTTTCAAGCATGTTAACCAGGCAGGGTTAACCTTACAGTAGTGCTCAACACTGATAACTGCCAGACTTTCCAAATCCTTCATCACTTGAATTAAGATTATAATATTTTAATTTTAAATTAGCAGTTTGTGGACACAATCACCCTACAATGATAGAAATTCACTATTTTTTTTAATCCCCCAAAAACCTAAACAGTCTCAATTATCCAGCCATTTTGATTTTGGAGTGAATAACTCTTCCAAACTCTTCGCACTCTTCCACCTTCAATACCACGACCGAGGTGAGACCCTTGAGCAAGGCACCAAACCCCCAACTGATCCCCGGGCGCCGCAGCAATATGTCTGCCCACTGCTCTGGGTGTGCACTTGGATGGGTTAAATGCACAGCACATATTCCGAGTATAGCTATAGGTCACCATACTTGGCCACACATCACTTCACTTTCACTAAATTAATTTATGCCTGGCTGCATTTTACTCCAGACTGCTTTCTGAATGAGGGACAATTCAAGGCAGGTTTTGTTAAAAAGTTAAAACTCAAGGATGGATCACTTCCACAGAAGAGAGGGGCAGGGTGAGCAGTGCTCATTAGCATTTAAAGAGATATGCTGTGAACAGAGCTGTTTTTGACAAGGTAAAAAGGGTGTTGTTTTACACGACCATTGAGACCATTTCAAGAAGACCCTAATGAATCATACCAACTTGTGGAAAATGGCCATCGGATGTCCCCTTTGAAGCACAGCCACCACAAAATCAGACTTACTTTAAAATTATTCTGATGTTAAATACAGATTTAAAATCATAACAAGAAATAGTTTAATAGCTATGATACTGTTTTTGAAATCAAATATTTGCATAGCTATGACAGGAAACATTGGATCTAACAATGCCTTAGAAAAAAAAGAGTTAATCTTAAAAAAATAAAGCATATACATAAACCCATATAGGAAATAAGAGTTATCGGATAAGCATGTTATAAAATTCTGAAACATTGGTGTTTCATATTTTAGAGCAGTCACTGCAATTTATGAAAGAAATCAATTAAATATGTGTAAGTATGTGGGAGTGTGTGTGAAAAAAAATCAGATGTAACCCCCTTTGTAATCGTTAACATTTTCATAAGTAACTGTAATTTAATTACACATTTTTTCTCAGTAACTGTAACTGATTACAATTACTTTTATTTTGTAATTAAATTACGTAATTCCGTTACATGTAACTAGTTACTCCCCAACACTGTTTATTGTGATTCTAGTGCTGCCATGAATAAGCTTTTTATATGCTCTTCATATTTTTCAACACATGATGGCAGCAGATGGAAATAGAAAAAATAGAATTGTTAAAAAGTGGGATCCCTGTCTTGCACTTTAAATGTGTAATTTGTGCAATAAAAAGTTAAAAAGACAAGAGAAACATATCATATATATATATATATATATATATATATGAAGAAAGAGGACTTTAAATATCTGTTGATAGGACTTGAATATCTGTTGATATTTCCTGAACAAACACACAAATGAGGTTTTCACAGCAGCTTCTGTTGATGGTGATCTGGATCAGGCAGTGATCACATAACTCAAAACATAATTAAGGAAAAATATATTTTTAACAAATTACAGAAATATTAAATAGTTAGCATGCACTTAAAAAAAAGTTAAAAAAAATGAATCTCACATATCAGTTTTTAAGGCCTTTGACTGAAAAATATCAAGATGAATCGCTTTATATATTCCCCAATTGTAAGTCGCTTTGGATAAAAGCGTCTGCCAAATGACTAAATGTAAATGTAAATGTAAATAATGTTGATTTTCCATGTTCGGTCACTAGTTGATGCTCCAACAGGGTCTTTAGGAGAGACACACTGTCTGTACACCATTAAACTGAGTTAACATGACTGAAACTGAAGTTTAAACCACATCCTGACATGTAGATTGGTCAAAAAACCTCTGATAATAACTTTTAAATTACATTTTTAACATCTGTAACCTTTAAATTAACCTTTTAATAAATTTAATATCACATAATGTTAAACTCTCTGTGTGTGATGTTTGACCTTTTGACCTTTAGTCTAAACCATTTACACAGTGACTTTCAGAATCACAATAAACAGTCAAAAATCAATTTTAAATGGTTCAAAATTGACATAAAATTGTTCAAAACAGTAATGCTGCAGAAGTGAGTCATCAGAACTCATTTATCTCTTCAGTCATCAAACACAGATGTGTGGATCCTGTACAAGGTCTCATTATCTGTATAACAGGGGCAGACTGGCCATCTGGAGCACCGGGAGTTTTCCCAGTGGGCCGCTGTACAATGTGGGCCGGCCCATTGCGTAAATATATATATATATATATATAAATGAATTATAGTAGGTGCACATAGAATATATTCCTCCATCGGCCCAAACCAATGGCCTGCACGGCCCATTTGAGTAAAAAATTCTAATTAATTTAGCGTGCTCAGGGCTCAGTGCAGCAGCTCAAAAGCGCTCGTCAATGTCAAAAAAGTTTGAAATAGCCAATCAAAGTGTAGAAGGCGGGATTACTGTTCACGGAGCTGAGCTGCGCGCCTCTTGAATGCAAGCTGAATCTGAGTCTGAGGTGTATGCAGCTAAACATGACGAGACAATTCAGCAATATTTGCCAACTGTTTACGATAAAAAATCCTAAACGACAGACATTAATTTTCAGGAGTGCAAAAACTACTACTGGCCATTTCGAATTTCTTAATGCCATTTACATTATTCGTCATAATATAAGATAAGAGTGAATGTTTGTAAATCTCTATCGAGGCTTTCTTCTGTAATTTCACGTCTAAGAATAAAAAAAACCCAGTGAAATATCATTCTCAAACTTACTCTAGAACATTGTAAATCTGAAGACTTTCACGTTCAAGTGCCATGATTAGTGATATATATTAATAAAAATATAATTTGCTCACATGCATTATTTTATATACACACTGGCGATCAAATGTTTGAAATAATTAAGACTTTTTATTTATTTAGTTTTTGAAAGAAGGATGATTTTTTTGGCCAAACATACAGAAAAAATAATAATATGAAATATTACACTTAAAATAATTGTTTTCTATTAAAGATATTTTAAACTGTAATTTATTTCTGTGATCAAAGCTGAATTTTCAGCATCAGTCTTCAGTGTCACATGATCCTTCAGAAATCATTCTAATATGCTGATTTGCTGCATAATTATTATCAATACTGAAAACTGTTTTCACTTAATATTTTTGTGAAAACTGATATACTTTTTAATGATTATTTGCTGGATACAAAGTTAAAGAACAGCATTTATTTGAAATATAATTAATTTGTAATAAGTATAAATAACTTTACTGCCACTTAAATCAATTTAATGCAACCATGTTGAATAAAAGTATTAATTTATAAAAAAATATATAATAATATTACCCTGACTAAATAGTAATGTATCACATTTTCCATAAAAAATATTGTGCAGCACAACTGTTTTCAACATTGATAATAATCAGAAATATTTCTTGAGCAGAAAATCAGCATATTATTATGATTTCTGAAGGACCAATAGAAAGGCACCAGTCCACATTCTGCATTCTGCACACACAAGTCTTTTAAGCAGAGCATTGTGTCATATGGACTGATATTATATTTAATGTTAGTGATATTAAACTGTCCCTCTAAAAGAAATGTGTAAAAAATCTTCTAAATTAATTACTATTTGTCATATAAACCAGAAAAGACTAATTATAATGTAAAAAACATGCATTAATGTTAATGATAATAATTTCAATAATAAAAAAATAGATAGGATTTTTATTTCTGAATTGTGTTATGTGTTAGCTGGGTTTATGGTGTGGTGTGGACCGGGTGTGCTGGACCGCTCTGAGCCAGAAAGTCCAGGGCCACTCTTTAGCCCCAGTCCACCCCTGCTATATACTGTTCTGTCATTTTTTTTAAATGTAATATATTGACATGATTTGATTAAATAAAGCAGATCTGAATGCTATTGTTTAGTATTAAAACACAATTTCCAATGCACTGGTCAGTTTCTTCTCTGGTTTTCACACTCCATCTCTCACACACACGTTCAAGTGCATAAAAGTAGAAGAATCAGGATGTTTTTAGCTCTTCAGAGCTTCGGTTTCTTAAAGACCTGCTTATTAGCATTTGCTTTAGCAGAAGCCATTAAACCTTCTAACCCCTGGTTATCCGATGTTCTTCGTGAGCATCGGACCACACTCAGAACGGCAGAGAGAAAATGGCGCAAATCAAACGATCCGTCGGACCTGACTAGGTACCAGTCTTTGCTTTCGTCTTTCTCTACTGAAGTCCACACTGCCAAATCCTCACACTTCCACAACAAGATCAACAGTGCTCCAGACATGCGTGATCTCTTCAGAACATTTAATTCTCTCCTCTGTCCCCCTCCACCACCGCCCACCACTTCTATAACAGCTGACGACTTTGCCACTTTTTTCACCGACAAAACTAGAACAATCGGTAACCAGTTCTCAACTCCACACACACAGGACCTCCAACCAACCACATCCACTGCTCAAACTCCCATCTTCTCCTTCTGTCCCCTCACCGAGGCGGAAGTATCCAAACTTCTCCTCTCCTGCCATCCCACAACATGTCCTCTTGACCCAATCCCCTCTCCCCTTCTCCAAGCAATCTCTCCCACACTCTTACCGGCACTCACACACATTATCAACACATCTCTCCGCACTGGCATCTTCCCCACAGCGTACAAGCAGGCCCGCGTAACCCCACTGCTCAAAAAACCTACATTAAACACTTCTCTTTTAGAAAACTACAGACCTGTCTCTCTCCTTCCATTCGTAGCGAAAACACTCGAACGAGTTGTCTTCAACCAGCTCTCACTGTTCCTTTCACAGTACAACAAACTGGATGATAAACAGTCAGGTTTCAGGAGTGGCCATTCAACAGAGACTGCGCTACTCTCAGTCACTGAAGCCCTAAGAGTCGCAAAGGCCAATTCCAAATCATCAGTCCTCATTCTGCTCGATCTTTCTGCTGCTTTTGACACTGTTAATCATCAGATCCTCCTGTCCACCCTCTCATCGCTGGGCATCACTGGGATTCCACTTCGCTGGTTTGAATCCTATCTCACCGGTAGGTCCTTCAGGGTGGCCTGGGGTGGGGAGGTATCCAAAGCACATCAACTGGTCACTGGGGTTCCTCAGGGATCGGTTCTTGGACCCCTCCTCTTCTCAACATACACTACATCACTGGGACCCATCATACAGGCACATGGCTTCTCCTACCATTGCTACGCCGATGACACACAGCTCTATCTCTCTTTTCAACCAGATGATACAACGGTAGCTGCACGGATCTCAGGCTGCCTGGCGGACATCTCGGCATGGATGAAAGAACATCACCTACAGCTCAACCTGGCAAAGACTGAGCTACTTGTCGTCCCTGCCACTCCGACTCTACAGCATGACTTCTCGATTCAATTAGGCACATCAATAATTACCCCATCAACTTCGGTCAGAAATCTTGGTGTAATCTTTGATGACCAGCTGACCTTCAAAGAGCACATTGCAAAGACTGCTCGATCTTGCAGGTTTGCGCTACACAACATCAGAAAAATCAGGCCCTTCCTGACAGAGCATGCTGCGCAACTTCTTGTCCAGGCCCTTGTCATTTCTAGGCTGGACTACTGCAATGCCCTTCTGGCTGGTCTTCCATCAAACACAATCAAACCTCTACAAATGATTCAGAATGCAGCGGCACGACTGGTCTTCAATGAGCCCAAAAGAACCCATGTTACACCTCTCTTCATCTCACTGCACTGGCTACCAGTGGCAGCTCGCATCAAGTTCAAGACACTGATGCTTGCATACAGAACGACCACAGGCTCAGCACCCTCCTACTTCCACGCACTATTACAAATCTACATCCCCTCCAGAAGTCTGAGATCTGCTAGTGAGCGACGCCTTGTGGTACCATCACAGAGAGGCTCAAAATCACTCTCCAGAACATTCTCATTCACCATTCCTGGATGGTGGAATAATCTTCCCACCCCTATCCGGAATGCTGGATCCCTGTCAATCTTCAAGCAACAACTGAAGACTCATCTCTTTCGGTACTACTTGACTTCATCCTAAACTTTAAAAAAAAAAAAAAAAAAAAAAAAAAAAACTTTCCCTTTATCTTTCTCTCCTTCCCTTGCTAGCTTGTACTTATTTGAACAATGACTGAGACTTGGTGTTACGAGCACTTCCTCTGTCTGATTGCCTCTTCATGATGAATCGCTTTATGTACTCCCCAATTGTAAGTCGCTTTGGATAAAAGCGTCTGCCAAATGACTAAATGTAAATGTAAATGTAAACCACAGTGTGTTTAAAGGTTAAAGCCTCTCTACACTTGCAGTTATTCTCTCTCATCTGCTCTCATTTGATCATTCGCTACCAAATTCACACAAAATACATGTTTTGTTGATGTGAATGATTCAGATTGCTGTAGGTTCATGTGGTGATTCAGTGACCGATGCTGCTGATGTCGATGGTTTAGTTGCTCTGTGGAGTTTCATTATGGTCTGTGGACAGCAGAGAAACACTGACTGAATCAGACACTGATTTTGACCACTGAACACAATGGAGACACTTGATCAGGCCAAACATCTGTGGATCAAGAGGTTCAATATGACAAAATGTGCTAAAATAGTCGTGATGAGAGATAAAGATCAAACTAAGAGCAGAGTGGAAAATAAACTGAAGAAATGACGAATGTTCACACATGTATTTCTGTGATCGTGTGACTGTGTTTAGTTTTGTCTTCTCAGCTTCTCATTTCACACTCATGGTTTTTTTTCCACTCCTGTGGTCAGCATCTTTCTAGAACTCATTACAGTTATTTACAATCATTTTTGCACTAATAACAGAACCTTCGTGTCATTTTTCAAAACTCTAGACACAAAACTCAAAACAGTCATTATTTGTAGCACAGGCAGGGCTGGATTGGTAATCGGGCATACCGGGCATTTTCCCGGTGGGCCGACGCACTGAATGGGCCGATGGAATTTAAAAAAAAAAAAATTGTCAAGGACCATCACGCAGGGACAGCGAGCAGCCATTGGCTATACATTCTATTTGAATATATTTTAAAATGTAATGTATTGCTGTGATTTCAAAGCTGTATTTTCAGCATCATTACTCCAGTCACATGATCCTTCAGAAATCATTCTAATATGCTGATTTGCTGCTCGAGAAACATTTATTATTATTATCATTATTATTATTATTATCAATATTTAAAACAGCCAAGTACATTTTTTCTGGATTCTTTGATGAATAGAAAGATCCAAAGATCAGAGTTTATCTGAAATAAAAAAGCTTTTGTAACATTATACACTATAGCCTACCATTCAAAAGATTGGAGTCAGTACCTTTTTTTTTGTTTTTTGGGAAAGAAATTATAGAAATTAATACTTTTATTTAGCAAGGATGCTTTAAATTGATCAAAAATGATGATAAAGACATTTATAATGTTACAAAAGATTTCTATTTCAGATAAATGCTGTTCTTCTGAACTTTCTATTCATCAGAGAAACCTGAAAAAAATTCTACTCCGCTGTTTTCAACATAATAATAATAATAATAATAAATGTTTTTTGAGCAGCAAATCAGAATATTAGAATGATTTCTGAAGATCATGTGACTGGAGTAATGATGCTAAAAAAATCAGCTTTGATCACAGAAATAAATTAGGCTACATTTTAAAATATTCAAATAGAAAACAGTTATTTTAAATAGTATTTCACAATATTACTGCTTTTGCTGTATTTTGGATCAAATAAATGTAGGCTTGGTGAGCAGAAGAGGCTTCTTTAATTTTTTTTTAAAAATCTTAATGTTCAAAAACTTTTCACTGGTAGTGTACATCATATATATATATATATATATTTATTTATATATTTATTTATTTATATATATATTTATTTATATATATATATTGTGACGAGCGTCCTGAGCACTCATCAGCGTTGCCCTGGAAACGGAAGCGAGACACCTGCACTCGCTCATCACGGCTGGATCGGCCACACCTGTGGCTCATTTGCCCATGGCCAGATAAGCCGCGTGAGGCTGGATGACAGGGAGACGAATCTCTGTAATGCTGAGAACTAATGTGCCTCCTGTTCTTGATTTTCAGACTCAAGCATGTGACCGACCCAGCCCTGCCGCGAGCACAGCACCGACTCACCGCACCCAGAGAAAATCACACACGGAGAGCACCGCGCCACCTCAGCAAACCACTCTACAATCTGCACCCACTTATTGTTAATAAATCCACCCTCCGGGGTATTTATTTGAGCTCTCCTTGTCGTGTGGTTCTTCCACCCCGTCACAGTGGTGGAGAATGCGGGCAGATTAAGGGAAGTTTCACCGACAAGTGATCTCCGTATTCTCACGTCCCCCTTTTTTTTGTGTGTCCTCCAGACAGGCGGTTACTCCTCCCCTCAGGATGGAAGAACTTCTCCGGCAGTTAATGGAGGTCAGTCTGCGCCAGCACCAGATTGTGGAGCATCTGGCCACATGCCAGAGACAGGCTGACCAGGAGATCACAGCCCTCCGCAAGGCCGCCCGCCAGCACGTTCCGTTACCGGACCCACGGGTACAGGCCACCCAGCTACTGCCCAAAATGACCGCCCACGATGACGTCGAGGCATACTTGCAGATGTTTGAAAATACAGCTACCACGGAGGGGTGGCACCCGGATGACTGGGCCCGCGCACTGGCCCCTCTTCTCACTGGCGAAGCCCAGCGGGCCTTCTTCAGCCTCCCCACAGCGATGACAGAGAGATATGAGGACGTAAAAAGGGAAATTCTGGCTCGAGTGGGGCTATCTCCGGTCTGCGCGGCCCAGTGCTTCCATGACTGGGCGTATCAGCCTTGACGTCCCACCCGTGCACAAGCCGCTGAACTTACTCGTCTAGCGCAACACTGGCTGATGGATGGAGCGCCTACAGCTACCCAGGTAACGGAACGCGTGGTCATCGATCGCCTCCTCCGGGCCCTGTCCCGCACTTACCGCCAGGCCGTCGGCATGCGAAACCCCACAACCACATCGGAGCTAGTGGAGGTGATCGAGCTGGCTGAGGCGGCCCGCCGACGCGAGGATGTTGAGCGAGTACCGCCTTTTCCCCGGAGGGTGGCTCCAGAGCAACGCGCGCCGGAGGGCATCTCACGGCCAATAGGCAGGACGGCGACCCCCGAACCACGGGACGAATCCATGCCAACCGCGCCCTCTTCTCCCAAACCTCGGGCTTGGCTGGCAGGTTTTGGAATGCACCAGGAGCTGCCTAGGGGAGCCCCAGAGGCCGATATCAAGATCAACGGCCGGGCCATTCAAAGCGATGCTCGATTTGGGCAGCGCCGTCAGTCTCGTCAAGGCGGAGGTTCTGCCCCCTCGCAGCGAGTCCAAGACCTTATTGCCGATAACCTGCGTACATGGAGACAAGCGACAGGTACCCGCTCGGCGCGTCACTATCTCCGCGGCCCCGGGATCCTGGCCCGTAGAGGTGGGGCTTGTTAAGGATCTGCCAGTAACCGTGTTGCTGGGACAAGACTGGCCGGGCTTCGAAGCCCTGTTGACCAACGCCACACAGCCTGCCAGCCCAATAGGGGGTCGCCGTGGATGGCGCTCAACGATGAGGCCCCGCCTCTGCCCCATTCTCTTAGCCTCCGACAGTGGGAGAGATGGTGAGTCCCCGTCCCATAGCACTAACCTCTTTTATGATGTCTACCAACAGGTCTCGGGAGGGGGCTCATTTGGCCTTTCCCAGCGGGAGGATGAGCGGCTGAAACACTGTTGGTCACAGGTCTGTGTGATGGACGGCAAAGACACCCGACCAAAACCCCATCCTCTCCCCCACTTTGTTGTAGAGAACGGCCTGCTCTATTGTGTCGCCCCACGGAGGGGGGAGGAGAAAAGGCTGCTAGTGGTTCCGCGCTCGAAGCTAGAGACGGTCCTACATTTGGTGCATTCGCATCCATTGGCAGGACACCTCGGCGCGGCTAATACCACCCAGCGCATTTGAGACCGGTTCCACTGGCCTGGCATGGAGGCCGAAGTGAAGTGTTTCTGCCAAGCTTGTCCGGTCTGCCAGAAGACATCGCCCAAGCCACCTCCCCCCACGCCGCTCATTCCGCTACCATCATAGAGGTGCCCTTCGAGCGTATCGGGGTAGAACATTGCCCACGAGCTCTTTCTGCTGTTCAGCCGAGTCGGCATACCGACGGAGATCTTGATCGATCAGGGAACACCGTTCATGTCCCGGCTAATGGCTGACCTTTGCCGCCTGCTCCGGGTAAAGCAACTGCGGACGACTGTATACCACCCACAAACGGACGGACTCGTTGAACGTTTCAACCAGATCCTCAAGCAGATGTTGCGACGGGTGACAGCAGAGGACAAACAGGACTGGGACCAGATGTTGCCCTATGTCTTATTCGGTATACGGGAGGTTCCACAGGCTTTACGCCATTTGAGCTCCTCTTTGGACGACAACCCCGCGGACTGCTCTACGTGGCAAAGGAGGCATGGGAACACCAACAGCCCACCCCACACCGGTCCCTGATCGAGCACGTCACCGAGATGAGTCAACGGATCGACCGCGTCAGGCCATTAGTCCGGGAACACCTGGTAAAAGCCCAGCAGGCTCAACAGCGCCATTATAACTGTGCAGCTCAGCCTCGGGAGTTCCAGACGGGCGACCGGGTTATGGTGTTAGTCCCCACCACAGCCTGCAAGTTTCTGGCCACCTGGCGGGGACCATATACAGTAGTAGAAAAAGTGGGACCAGTAACATACCGTGTCCGGCAACCTGGGAGACGGAGCCCCGAGCAGCTATACCACGTAAACCTGCTGAAGAGGTGAGTGGGGACCAGAGAACAGACCGTAGCCCTTGCCACCGTGGAGCCCATTCTGGTGGACGCCAACCCCGGTCTGTCGGCGGCACAGAAAGCTGAGCTGCAACACCTGATCGGTCAGTTCTCGGATGTGTTCTCTACAGTCCACGGGCAAACCCGTCTGGTTCAACACGACATCAAAACACCGCCGGGAGTCATCGTGAAGCAACGGCCCTACCGTATCCCAGAGGCTCGTCGGCAGGCTATTGAGGAGGAAGTTCAGCAGATGTTGAAGTTAGGGGTGATCGAACCATCACGCAGCCCATGGTCCAGCCCAATCGTTCTGGTCCCGAAACCAGATGGCACCCTCTGCTTCTGCAATGACTTTCGGCGCCTCAACGAAGTCTCAGAGTTCGACAGATACCCACTCGGGGCGAGTGGATGAACTCCTGGATCGCCTGGGAAGGGCCTGATATATTTCCACCCTGGACCTGACAAAGGGCTACTGGCAAGTACCACTCTCCGAAAATGCCAAACCGAAGACCGCCTTTTCGACCCCAAGTGGCCACTGGCAATATCGGACCCTTCCCTTCGGCCTTCACGGGGCACCGGCCACATTCCAGAGGCTCATGGACATCATCCTGCGGCCACACCAGCAGTACGCGGCGGCATACCTTGATGATGTGGTCATCCATTCAGAGCATTGGGAAGACCATCTAGACCGTCTGCGGAGGGTGCTTATGGACCTGATCATCATTCCACATGTGCCAGATGTGGACCGGATCATCATTCCACATGTGTCAGATGTGGACCGGATCATCATTCCACATGTGCCAGATGTGGACCGAATCATCATTCCACATGTGTCAGATGTGGACCGGATCATCATTCCACATGTGCCAGATGTGGACCGGATCATCATTCCACATGTGCCAGATGTGGACCGAATCATCATTCCACATGTGCCAGATGTGGGCCGGATCATCATTCCGCATGTGCCAGATGTGGGCCGGATCATCATTCCACATGTGCCAGATGTGGGCCGGCATTATGTTGCTATCTGGGAAGATACTCTACATGGATTTGGCCACAGGTTCTCATCCACATAATAATGGATGTTTTCATTAGTTAAACATCTTGGGGAAAAAAAAAATCTTCCTGCATGGCAAATACAGGCCTGACATTGGTCTCCCCTGTGACGTCATTGCAGGCATCATCTATAGCCTGGAGAAGAGAGATTGTTTGAGAGGAGCCTATTGAAAACCTTTCACCTCCATGTGGAGAAAAACTCCTCAGTCGGGTTACAGTAAGGAGAGGGGAGTATGAGGGTAAATACGAGGTGATAAACTGTGGATGGGCCTGAAACCATATCCTCTTTCACACAGCCATTCCGGAAATTACACGGAAAATGTGTCCCGTGATTTGCCCCGGGATGGTCTGATTTTGGTTCATTCACACTGCCAGTGATTTTCCGGAATCTGTGCGTGCGTTCACACACAACCTCTAAAGATCCCGTAAAGACACGTGACATTTCATGTGACGTGTATAATGCACCATGCACCATTTCACTAAACTGGCGAACGATTTCAGCTTCAGCGTGAATAGTGAGGAGCTCCCTGATCGCTGCTTCATTCCAGTTTACACATTTTTCAACGTATGAACGTTGATCTGCCTTCAAAACATCCGGTAAAACAGTCCAACGATAAAGTGCGTCATCACTACGACACACCCTTTACGGCATTGATCCGGCTTTTGTTCACACAGCACTCGTTCCGGGACTGAACCCGGCAATGTTACTAGGTCCCCAACCCGGGATCAATCCCGGAATTAATCCCGGGACGTGTTTGTGTTCACACAGAAGGCACTCCGGCAATTTTCCAGGACCAATGTGCAGTGTGAAAGGGGCTCATGATTGCTCTCAGTGCCATTGATAGTAATTCTGGGCCCATTGCACTGATTTTGCTATGGGGCCCCCTAAAAATCACATTCAGTGGGGGGTGGTCTGGCCCCAGAGAACATCGTTCTGGGCTCCTCTCAATCGCAGGGCTCTCAAACTCTCCTCCATCTCTTGGCCAGGGTAAAGCCTGCCTCATCCAAAAATATGAATGGTTTTCATCAGCTTCCAGCTCTATCACCCTCTAAAAACACATTTACTGTAGGAAAATCAAATACTGATAACAATGATACAGAATATTTTGGGATTTATTTTCTCCCAACAACAGGCATCTTGAAACTGATCATACGTGAACATACTCAATCCTCAGTTGCTTCACTTTCATAATCTAAACATGTAATATTGTTCATTTTACATAAAAACTATGCTTCAAGAGTAATGCAACAGTTACGTAGCATTTTGAACAGTTGTAGCAATTGATAGTTAGATCATTATAATGAAATGTATAAACACTCAATTCAGATGTAATGCGTGAGCTGCATTTTGAAATAGTAATACTTAGATGTTAAGTCGTGTCATTTTAAACCAGTGATTTTAGTTCAATGAACAAAATATATTTGGTTCATTTGTATTGTATCCAAGCATTTGAAAAAAGTGCATTTTGATCTTCAGTTGTGAATTATGTGTCTAGACTTCTGAAAAATGACATGACGTTTCTGTTGTTAGTGCAAAAATGATTGTAAAAAAACTGTAACAGTGTTTTCAGCAGAAACACCCACAGACATGATGAGGTTATTGTTTGTCACCTACGAAGGAAAATGGAGATGCTTGATTAGACCAAACATCTGAAGAGCATGGGTAAAACAGACACAAGTGTGAAAATGTGCTAAAATAGTCATGGTGAGAGATAAAGATCACACTAGAGGAGTGTGCAATATAAACTGAAGAACTGACTGATGTTCACACATTTATTTTCGTGACCTGAGCGACTGTGGTCACTGTGGGTTTTTTTCACTCCAGTGCTCAACGTCTTCCTAGAACTGATTAACAGTGTGTATTCAGCAGAAACACCCGCAGACACGATAAGAACAATGTTTGTCACCTTTTAAAAGATGTGCTAAATGCGGCAATTCGTTATTTTATCTAACAGTTTTGAATGTCCTGGTAGTGTCTCTAGTATTTATTTTCTAGGTAAAATTGTCTGCTTAATGAATACATATAACTAAATGCAGAATCCAGGAGCAATATGAAGTAATTTTGTTTTATATCATAAAAAGTAGTGGATGTTATACCCAGTGGGATATTGTATGTCATCTTAGTTTTATTGGATGCTCACTTGAAAGCTACTTAAAGACACCATATTCTGATTTTCTTAACACTTTTTATACATGAGATTTCAATAGTTGTAAACAGATTTCATATTAGATTTCAGTATTTATGAAGCAAGAGAATGATGCTACATATACCCCAGCCAGCAGACTTATGTGGGGCCCAGATGGGTGGCACCTGGTCTATGTAACTGGGGCCCAGACAGTTTTGTCCTCAGTTTCCATGAGGGCCCCACATGGGTCAGCCCAGATGAAACAATGAAATGAACACTGCTCAGTATGCATACTACAGAGTGCTAAAATAAGACTGAAGCAGCACTGCAGTTCATTAGATAATTAAGTGATTAATCAAGTACTGATTGAGCATTAGTGACGAACACCTGCTTAAGAAAAAAGAGACGAGCAGAAACACAACA
Organism: Schizothorax lantsangensis; assembly: GCA_027422415.1. Classification (NCBI taxonomy): domain Eukaryota; kingdom Metazoa; phylum Chordata; class Actinopteri; order Cypriniformes; family Cyprinidae; genus Schizothorax; species Schizothorax lantsangensis. Next base: position 49,397,813 of record CM049842.1, read on the forward strand.
GCTACTATTGACTTCCAGCCACAGCCTGCAAAACAACTGCAAATAAAATACATTAAATCTCTGAAGATCTCAGCAGAGGAGGATTAAACTACTCCACACACAGCATCACCAGCTTCACTTATTACTAACCAGACTGACTTTATTTCTGTTAGACGTCTAGAGAAGCTCTTATTGAGAAATACAGAGGTTCAGATGTTGATGTTTTATTGAAAGTAAGAGTTTGGTTTGAAGTCACCATTATGGTGAATACATTTGCTTTAATTGAGCTATTGACTCTCATGTGTCTCTTTATGTTCGTTTTCTTTGCAACAATGTTTTTGGAAATAACATTGTTGTTTGCAAAAAAAAAAAATACTAGAATTGAAGGTGATCAGCTGATATTGGTTGTTAATTGATGGTCATATAGATTTTAATATTATAAAGCGGTCTCTCTTATAAAGCTAATTACTGTAAATAAAAGTTAAATTAAATACAAATTAAGTTTTCACATTACTAACCCTGAATAAAAACAGATCTGATATTCTGAATTTGGATTATTAACAGTCAACTCTTTCAGACACACAGACATCATGAATCAGTGTATGAATCTCAACAACGGTGACGCAATGCATGCTGGGAGCCATGGATGACTTTTGTGTGCTGCACCCAGAATGCATTGCAGCATGAATCATGTCACCGTTGTTGAGATTCATACACTGATTCTTGATGTCCATGTGTGTTTATGTGACACAGAAGTTCAAAGCATTTTGTGAAAGAAATATTTAATATTTTTCTGCATTGTTGAATATCGGTATTCTCCCATGTGAAGTGTTACTAATGTGAGATTATTATCTACAGTATTACACATCAGTTTCTAGAATCAGGCCATTACATGACGATTATATCTTAATCACAAGTTTTTCTTGCTTGTCTTGCCATAGCAAACACAGTTAAAGCAGCCAGAGAAAAACTAATGTTAAACTTTAAGGGCCAACCGCCCAACTAAAACAAACTCCATAATGGTGAAAAATATACTTTTCAATAAAGCATCAACATCTGAACCTCTGTATTTCTCAATAAGAGCTTCTCTAGTAATAAGTGAAGCTGGTGATGCTGTTTGTGGAGTTGTTTAATCCTCCTCTGCTGAGATCTTCAGAGATTTAATGTCTTTTATCTTCAGTTGTTTTGCAGGCTGTGGCTGGAAGTCAATAGTAGCGGTTGTGTTTCTGCTCATTTCTTTTTTCTTAAGCAGGTGTTCGACTTTAAGCGGCGCTGCACAGAATGGTCAGTGTATGACATCAAAGAACCGCAAGAGCGACAAGAGAGCAGATGGATCCTATGCTTTCGAACGGTTCTCGCGGTACTTTGATGTCAAACACTGACCATTCTGTGCAGCGCTACTTAATGTCGAACGCGCCTATTGTTTCATCTGGGCTGACCCATGTGGGGCCCTCATGGAAACTGAGGACAAAACTGGCTGGGCCCCAGTTACATAGACCAGGTGCCACCCATCTGGGCCCCACATAAGTCTGCTGACTGGGGTATATGTTGTGAAGTCAAGAAATTGGCCTTAATAATATTTTTAAAGAATGTATAAAAGCATGTTTATTTAACATTGTACAGAAAGAGTTTGAAGTAATATATATATATATATATATATATATATATATATATATATATGAAATATAAACTTTCTAAAGTAAAAAAATCACTATATAATATAAACAGTGAGAGAGGAGCTGTTAGTGAAATAACACGTTAATCCACTAGGTGGCGCTCCAGCAGAGTCACTGTATCAGCAGAGACACACACAGAAAATAATACAAACATGAACAAAAACATGGATCAAATGCCATGAAATAAAATGAATTAATATTGCATTAGTAATTATGCTAATCTTATGTTTGACATTTTGCCCTTGATTTAATACCACATTAAAATTTAAAAACTTGATAAATCCTTCACAGAGCCTTTAAATGATACAAAACACAAATAAAAGTACATTTGGAACAACAGTATGAGAAGCATTACTTTACTAACATCGTACTCATACTACAGTAAAACAGTGCATTTTATGCAAGAACATTAGAGCAACTACAAAGGATAACTTAACAAAGAGCGTTAAATCCTGGATCCCATATGCTTAGTTCTAATTAACTTTATTTTAAGTCAAATGTTATTTCATAAACAGCCTGATGAAAGATCAATATCAGTGTCTTACATAAATTGAGTTAAATTACAAATCGTATTGTTGTTAAATGTATAGAAAATTTTAGCTAGTCAAATGTACATTTCTATGTGAGAAAAAACACATTAGGCTACTTTGTTAACTGCATTTGCAGTATATTCAAAAATAATATATAATATTAGTTGGGTCTGTCTTATTTTAGTCATTAAATTTATTTGCTGCAATTTAAGGCCTTAACCCCATTTCATGGAGAATCATAGGTCAGATAGGTTGATTTTGTCCAAAGCAAAATTTTTAACCCCAGAAAAAATCCAAATCTGGGACAACTCCTCTGCAAATTTAGATTCAACCCAAATCAAAGACCCTTGAGCAAGCTAAAGAAGGTTTCAGAGTTACTAGAAAGCTCCAGGTATGTGAGTTTGATCAGGGTTGGAGCTAAACTCTGCAGGAGAGTGGTCCTCCAGTGGCCTGTAGCATGAAGCTGGTTTGGGTTTTTAACCAGTTAAGTTCCTGTTTAGTTTGAGCAAACTCTGAGTTTTCGGGCTCAATAAGGTGGGTTGGTTTTGAACAGGTTTGGTCACCATGGTGACTTACGCTACACAGCTACCCTGCTCCGGAGCAGGTTTTATTCTGGGTTAGAGGTCGCAAACCCAAACTGGACCAATCAGCTGCGAGCAAAGTGACAAATATCTGATGCAATGAAGCCACTCCCCCGTATCTCTCGCTCCAAATTAAAGCAGTTTACAGTCAAAGAATTTTAGAGACAAAATTGCCTGACTTTTGCAGCTACTCATTTATTTTATATTAATTGTAATCGTTTATAATTCATATAATAAAAACTAAAAACACATCTCTTCCATCTTTATTTGACCCTCTAACTCTAGCACTCTCTATTCTAATTATATTCTATCTTCTTCTTCTTTTTATTTAAATAAAACACACACACTTGACCCTCTATCAACTGCATATTTATTATCTAACTGCTTGCTTTTCTTGAAAAACTAACACTAGCTTTCTTTTTTCTATTCTATCTACTTGTTTCTTAAAAAAAAAAAAGGTAACTAGGTTTCTTTTTTCTATTTTTCGATCTAATCTAAAAAAACACCTTTCTACATGTACTGCGTTTGGCTAACCAGGACTTGTCATAGCACTTGCATGCTTTTGCTCTTTTGTTGGTTTTGATTGCTTCTATTGTCATCATTTATAAGTCACTTTGGATAAAAGTGTCTGCTAAATGACTAAATGTAAATGTAATGTAATGTAATATATACATATAATTATTACATGAGGTAGCAAGTAATTTTAAGCATCATATTTAAATTAAATATATATAGACATTGATGTAGATAAGCTTTAATGTCCAACTTTTAAAATTATTAAACTTATATGTTTTCCTTTTGAGCTCTGTGTGAAACTATATATATAAATAATTAAATTCATTTGATTCCTTTGCGTAGTCATATTTTATTTCTGCTGCCAAACTTTTGCTGCTGCAGTGTTTATTCCTGCCTTGTAAATGCATTTAAATTTTATACATTCTTAATAACGACATCTCTTAATCTTCAGCAGAAAAGTGAATTGCGTCGACTCTCGTGAGAAGTGAATCAAACTGACGCTTTACTGACGCTCTCCACGTTCCCTGTGATTGGCTGTTTGCTGCACGTGTCATGTGTTCAGGTGTTAATCACAAACTCTGATTTGGGAGAGAAGGTTTATATCGAGCTTGCTGATCCTGATCTAAACCAGGTTGGCTTTATCAGGTTTTGTCAACTCAAAACTTACTCTGCAACTCTGAGTTTGTTCATCTTGCTCCGTGCTACAGGCCACAGTAATGGATCTGAGGAGCCATGATTTTAATTATTATTATTATTATAATTTTTTTTTTTTTAAAGAGTGCTATGATTTAGTAAGATTTGTGCATATATTCATATTCACATAGACCATGGGATTCCATCTCCTGTCCTATATTTGGGGTGCAGCAAGCTAGTAACCCAAAAACACAATCAGATTTTGATCAGGAGTTGATCAACGTCGTACGACTCCTGCATACACCACATTATCCTGCTGTTTAACTGCCTGAAAAAAACACAAATGCATGTTAACAAACAAATTTATCAACAACTTTATTTACACTTTATCTATCATCCTCCTCATTCTGCCACAAACACTTCAACATGTGTCTATATTTCTTTCTTTTTTTTTTTTGTATATTTGTTGATGTACAGAGACCAGTCTTTATCAACTTTTACATGTACACTATAAAAAATTGCTGTAAAAATGGCCACGTTTTACATTAACATACTGTATTCACATTGAAACAGTAATATCATGTATAAAACAATGCATTCTGGGTAATATTTGTTTTTGAGAAGGTAGTCTACAGCAGTATATTGTGACTTAACAGCGTTCAAAGTTGACACTCAGAGACCGTGAGCCTCATTTATAAAGTGTGCATCGCTCAGATTTGATCGTAGAGTGTGCGTACGCTTAAATCCACGCCAGCGCTCATATTTATAAAAATGGTCTTTGACGAGGAAAAGTGCTTAGCGTCACGTCAGGGTCTGAGCAGACGTACACTTTTTATTGTCGGAGTATTGCAGGTTTGTGAAAATATAAGCTGTTCTTGCAGCTCGCTGTTATAAATTATGATGACTGGTTATATTTTAATATGTTAATGACATTAATCTGCCTTCATTTACAAGGCAGAGAGCTGAAACCGTTCAATTGCGCGCAAGTTCAAGATAATTTGCGATTCATAGCTTTCACATCTGAAAGAGACGCGTATGCGTGTTTTCTGTTCGTACGTTCATTCTATGAATAACACGTACACATATCTGAGAAATGATCGTAAGATCAAATTTAGGATGGTTTCTGCACAACATTTTATAAACGAGGCCCTGTGTCTGAAATCACACCCTTCACCCATATAGTCCACTAGACAGAGGGATTGAAAACAAATGAGTGAATTCAGACACTGATGAACACCTGCTGTTAACGAGCAGATTCACTGAAGGATAGAACAAGAAACAGAACTACAACTGACATACAGCCACAGCCTTAGATGAAATCAACTGAAATAAAACATATGAAATCTCATGGAGGATTAAACAACTCCACAAACAGCATTACCAGCTTCACTTAATACTAACCAGTTTGACTTTATTTCTGTCATTCAAAATTTCTTAATGAGAATTAAAAGTTTATTTTCATATTTTATTTAATTTCATTTAAATTCATCTAAGGCTGTGGCTGCAGTCATTTGTAGTTCTTGAGTTTCTGTTTGTCGCTTTTTTTCTGTTCTCTTCTTTCCTTCAGTGATTCTGCTTGTTAACAGGTGTTCATCATTAATGCTCAATACTAATTTAATTAGTTCTTTAATTATCTCATTGACTTCACTGCTTCAGTGTTACTTCAACACTCTGTAGTGTGGACACATATAAGTGCTCTTTAAAACTGAGGATTTTTCTATGGGGTAAAGGGGTTAAATCTGTGAGATGAAAAAATAAAAGTCAAATTGCTGTTGTGTTTTGTGGGTCACCATTGTGCTGGAGAGTAGAGCCTGCGTTTAAGTCAAGGACGGACAGAGCAACACTGATGTTATGCTGCATATTGCTTTGTTTAAAGGCAGTTATTGTGTAGTAAATGAAGTAGTGCAAATCTTTATACTAGTTTCACTCACACGTGCATGTGTGCTGCTGTTATCTGCAAGATAACTGAGTTGAATGATTTTTGAAAGGCTTTGTTTAATTAGTTTGTAGTACTAATATCTTTACGTTAGTTAAGCATAATAAATGTTAGTTTATAAACTTAAACAGTGCTTAGCCAATGTAAAGCAGTCGGTTTCTGCAAATGAAGTGAGTTAATGAGTTTTAATTTAGTATTTTTTACAGTAACATGCTGTAAATTATATTACAATAAAGAACCCTAAAATTAACATTTAGTCATTTGGCAGACGCTTTTATCCAAAGCGACTTACAATTGGGGAATACATAAAGCGATACATTGTGCCAGTAATTTAACAGTAGCTAAATTACTGGCACAGTAATTTACTGTAAATTTAGAGGATTTTTTTTTTTTACATTGTACAGTACACACTTATTTCAGCAGAAACTATGTTACGAGGTGGCCATTTAGTACAGCATGTTTCACACAGCACCGTCCATCAACCTGACACTAGCCACGCCCCTCTCAGAGACTCATTGCTCACACACCTCACACTTGCACAGCTCATCCCTGTAAAGCAAGTCTGTCTCATTTATTTAACCCCAAAAAAGACTTGTAGTTTGTTTTGTGTTGTGTGTGTCCTTCAATTTAGTTTCTCATGAATTCTGAAATTTTCTGTCCTATATAAGGATAAAGTTACACAGAATCAATAATTTGATAAATGCATAACACGTGCAATATTTTTCATAACTGATGAAAAGATTTAAAGCTTCTGTAAGCACTATTTTAAAATACTGCATCAGCCCAAAATCAAATAAAATAGTGTGTATAATAATAATAATAAATTATAAATTATAATTATAAAATTAATTAAATTCAAATTAATTAAAGTTATAATAATAAATTAGTTAATTTTATTTGCTTCCATTGTCCTCATTTGTAAGTCGCTTTGGCTAAAAGTGTCTGCTAAATGACTAAATGTAAATATGAAACTGTATAGAGTGAATAAAAAAGCATGATTATTAAAAAAAGTAAGTGGAATACCTGTCACTGGAGCATAAGAAGATTGTGAGAAATAGAATGAATGAGACTGTACGAACTGTATGGTGCCCGGGAGCGGCCGTCTTCAGTTCACTTAGTTTTGTCGTGGCCACAACATATTAACTCGTGGGAACGTGATATTATGTCGTGGCCACGAGATCGTTTTGTCGAGGTAAAGGCATCCTTATCTCGTGGCCACGACTTCTTATGTTGAGGGAACGACATATTTTTCTCGTGGCCACCAGTTTAATGCGTAAACAAACCTACATGACCATAGCAACCCGGTATTATCAGGGATTCATTAATATTTTATTTTGAATTAAGAAATTATTATATTAATTATTCTATAAATTATTACATAATTCAATTATTATATTGACCATAGGCTACCGGACTGAAGGCCATTGCACGCGATGTAACCAGCATTCGAATTAAGTTTATCACAAATAGGCTAAATGTTACATAAAGTACATAAAATAAAATAGACCTACAAGAAAACATTTTTATCCATCCCACAGTCTTGCTAGCTGTGTGTCCATTAACTGATCGTCTTCTTCTGTAATATTTGTATATTATTATTAGCTATTATTATCATCATCATTATTATTTTTAGCCTTTTATTATATTTTTATATTCGTTTTTCCCTTCATTTCGATCTCTTTACATATGTTCTGACCAGTTTTGTAAATAAGCCTACTGTAAATGCTCAACATAAAGCTTTGATTATGCTGACTGGAATTTATAGCATATTGGAAATGCAGTTTAAAGGTTGAATTTAACATATATTTCTTTTTTTTCTGCAAATTAATAATTATTAATATTATAGCCTACTGCCTAGTATTTCATTGAGGAATGAATCATTCACATAGTTTCATTTGTAAATGAAAACACAACACGCTTATTTATTATCACGCACTGACATAAATAGCCTACAATCATAACGTATTGGCATAATTGTAAGGCGTTTACAGTATTTGCAAAATATATGGTAGCAAATAGCATAATTATATACAGAACATTTATTAGGTAAAGCAATACACAAATTGAAAGGGGAAATAATAAAATATTATATTTATATGAAATAAATATATAAAATATAGCCCTAACAAGTTAATATAACATAATAATAATAAGAATATACAAAAATTAAATGAAATGTTTAATGTTAATAAAAATGTTTTATCCATCTCTGATAATCCCGGGTTGCTATGGTCACGTAGGTTTGTTTACGCATTAAACTCGTGGCCACGAGAAAAATGTCATTCCCACAAATTAATATCTCGTAGCCATGACAAAACTAAGTGAACCGAAGACAGGCACCGTAGAACTGATACTAATTAGACACCAATAAAATAGTTATGAACATGAGATTGTGTTGCTAAAAATGAACAGATGTAATATTTCGGAATATCTCTCTAAATGAATTCATTATTTTTTAAATTGCTTATAATATAGCAATTTCACATTTTGGGGGATACAACTTGTGTCTCTGATATATGTGACTGCTCTGGACCACAAAAGCAGTCACAATGGTCAGTTTTTTTAAATTGAGATTTATGATACAACTGGCTGAGATACAACTATTTGTAAATCTGGAATCTGAGGGTGCAAAAAAAAATCAAAATATTGAGAAAATCATCTTTAAATTTGTCAAAATGAAGTTCTTAGCAATGCATATTACTAATCAAAAATTAAGTTTTGATATATTAATGGTAGGAAATTTACAAAATATCTTAATGGAACATGATCTTTACTTAATTTCCTAATGATTTTTGGCATAAAAGATGAATGGATATTTTTGACCCATACAATGTATTGTTAGCTATTGCTACAAATATACCTGTGCTACTTAAGGGCGTGTTCACATCTGGCATCTTTTTTGACTAGAAAGTGCTTTTCTAGTAAAATAAAAAGCTGGCAGCGTTTTGGTTACAAATAGCAGCCGAGGGCATCTTTTGTTGCTATAACAACAGCTGCAACGGTAGCCTAGCGCTGTGTGCTGCAGAAATGTTGGTTTTGAAGTTAACAGGGATGGTCATGTCGGTTCACAACGCCGTTTGTGCGTGCGCAACATTATACGGGGAAGGAAACTGTATGGTGCTTCCAACAATTTAGTCCAGGAGCTCCGGTTGGATGATGCACGGTTTCATACAACACCTTGTGCTCCGAAACTAGTACGATCTGTGGCTATCTTCTCCCTTTTCTTGTTGTTTTTGTTGTTATGGAAACGACCCTCCACTCGCTTGTCATTGGTCAGCTGTCAAAAAGGCGCTTGACGTAGGGCGTTTTTTTCAGAAAAGTTAAACTTTTTTCAACTTGAAAAGACGCTCTGAGCTGCAGAAAAAGACGCCAGCGTTTTAAAAAGCGCTCAGGACTTTTTTGAAAACACGGTTTACTCCGTAGGATTATAATGTAAAACAGACACCGGCAGCTTCAAAAAAGACGCCAAGTGTGAACATAGCCTAAGACTGCTTTTGTGCTCCAGGGTCACATATATAGGGTACAACGGGGCTAAAGGCCCACCTTAAGAAAAATTGTGCTATTCACTGCACCTAAAATGTATAATTGGAGAAAAAATATATACGTTATATTGAACATTAATGGTGCCACAGATTTTGTGTGAAAGTAAATCATTCAAGTTGTTTATTTTATTTAAAAATCTTATAAATGTATGAGGTGGTAAGAGGGGCCTTTTTACCCCACACACGGTTATTAATACAAATACTTCAGCTAAAATAATGTTTTTTTAATAAAGTTAATACTTGTTCAAAACAATCACTTTAGCAAAGTTTGTACTATTTTCAGCTTATTTTGAAAAATAAAATAATTATTTTTGTTCAATAAATATACTGTCATTAAAATATTTTAATATAAAAAATATATTTTAAAATACAGAAACAAAATCATTTTAATAAGTAAAGATTCTGAAAGTATTGAAGGAGATCCAATAATAATTGAATATATATTTACAGTAGTAACAAATTATATTTTATTTCATGATATGATTAATATTGTGTTTTTAAATATGATGGTTTCATTCTAAACATGGGGATTATCTCTAATATGGACACCCAACATAATATATGATATTTACCATCTGAATCTAAACATGTCATGTCAACAAATGGAAAAGTCAGGCATCTATTAATTATCATTTAATTACTGTGCCCCTTTAGCCCCAAAATGAAAATCATTTATGAAAATCATAAAGAAGACCTTTATCTCAAAATATATGCATTAATTTGAGTGATTCTTATTTGTTACTTAAATCTATAACATTTTAAAAAACATAAAATATTAGATCAAGTAAGCACAGAATCAACTTTGCGCTGCTGCGTGCGATCGTGTCAAAGATACAGAAGATCTTATCGATTTATGTCTTTTGTAGAATGTCGGATCAGCGTAAGTGATCTCCCTATCACGGGTCTGAACTGTTTCATGATAACAGAAACAAAATAACCCATGAAATGATGTTTGAGTGCTGTTTTACATAAATTCTACATATGTTTATATAAAAAACATATATGATACTCGCCTTCCTGGTCAGTTTTCCTGTGTTTCCTGCAGATGCAGAAGATCCCAATTACAGCTGCACACAACAGAGATCCAGCAGCAGCAGCAGAAGAGATCAGCACTATCATAGAAACAGAGTCATCTGGAAGATGTGAAGGAGAGGGTCATTAGTGCAAATGAATGTGTAAATAAACACAAAACATGATTGCATGTGTACCTGCACATGGCTTGCAGAGTTGAGTGTTGAGATGTATGGTCTGATTGCTGATGGAGTTGTTCAGCACACAGCTGTAGGAATCATCCAGACACTTGATCTCCAGAGGTAGAGAGAGACTGATGCTGAGATCAGACTCACTGATGCTGGACCATAAACTGTGTCCTCTGTACCAGGAGAGAGTCGCATCACTCACATTCACCGCTGAACACAACAATGAACAATTCTGCTCTGAGGAGGATGAGTTTTGTGAAGAGTGGCTGATCACAGGAACAGAGAGACGAGCTTGAAAAAGAGAATAAATCTGATTAACACTAAGAGAGCTATTTTATTTGATGTGTTGCGTTGAGTTAAACACACACACAGGTCAGGGCTGACACAGTCTTGATCTAAACCCCCTCTCTCAACCTTTATAACAGACTAGTGTTTAAAATGCATTTAAGTATCAGTATCAAGCAAAAAAAAACGTCACAAGATCACACTCAAAATATTTAGTTTTAGATGTGGTGGAAATGGTCATGACTTTCAGAAAAGAAACCAAAATGACTGAATTCTCTTGATGATGTATACATACTGTTGTGTAATTTTATAGATTTTTTTTTCAAGAACAAATACAACTAGTATATTAGCTGTAGAGATATTTTGTTGTCAGATATTGTTAGTAGAGAAATTACACTAGAGTGACTGTGAAAAGTGTTTGACCTCACCATAGACGGTAAGATTGAATGTGTTGAGCGGTGTCTGTTTGTTGCTGCTGATCTTCACTTCATAAAGTCCAGAGTCTGTGGTTCTGGTGTCTGTGATGGTCAGAGATCCAGTCTGATCCAGCTCCAGTCTGTTTATGAATCTTTCATCAAGAACATCATCATAAATGTTTCTCATTCCGCTCTGTCTGTTGAATAGAGCTATGAGAATCTTCTTGTTGTTGTGTCCAAATCTCCACTGTATCTGATCATCTGTCAGATGATTATTCTGTCAGATGATGATTATTGATTAGAATAATCAAGATTATTCTCTTGATGATGTATACATACTGTTGTGTAATTTTATAGATTTTTTTTTCAAGAACAAATACAACTAGTATATTAGCTGTAGAGATATTTTGTTGTCAGATATTGTTAGTAGAGAAATTACACTAGAGTGACTGTGAAAAGTGTTTGACCTCACCATAGACGGTAAGATTGAATGTGTTGAGCGGTGTCTGTTTGTTGCTGCTGATCTTCACTTCATAAAGTCCAGAGTCTGTGGTTCTGGTGTCTGTGATGGTCAGAGATCCAGTCTGATCCAGCTCCAGTCTGTTTATGAATCTTTCATCAAGAACATCATCATAAATGTTTCTCATTCCGCTCTGTCTGTTGAATAGAGCTATGAGAATCTTCTTGTTGTTGTGTCCAAATCTCCACTGTATCTGATCATCTGTCTTATTAACTGTCTTAACTTCAATTTCTAGAGTGACTGATTCTCCCTCCGTCACTGACTCTGACTTCACTGCATCACCAGCAAACACACCTGATCAACAAACACAACAATTACTCACAATATCAACATCTGCCACATTTAGAGGGGTTTTAACTGTTGTCATTGCAAAAAATTGTCATTGCAAAACAAGTCATCACTACACTAAATTCAATGTATTCCCGTTGAAAGGGACAGAAGTACATGGGTAGGTTTAGTCTGATAAAACATAAAATTAGAGGCAAGAAAAAAATTTAGAGGCCACATAAATGATTGAAATAATACAGAGCAGAATGATGCGCAGGTGAACAAATAAAAATGTAAAGCGAAGCCATAAAAATACTTACCAGCCAGACTACATGAGAACAAGAAGAAAATACATATATCAAACATTTTCTTCAGCAACTCTCTAAGCAGTTTCACAGCAGAAATATTATAATAATCAGTCTTGCTGCTCTGGAAAAAGTAAATTGTACTGCTGGTCTGTAGTGAAGTGGTTTAGAGAAACTCTGCAGTGAATGTGAATAAACCGGTCCAGTAGCTCCTCCCACACAGACAGACGCATTTCACTGATTATTTACGTTTAAAACAATTAATACTGACTTATATCCTCCTGGTATTTTATAATTTCAGATCATTATCGTTATAAAAGCTGAATTAGTCTATTATTTCATTCCTTTTGGATCCTGATTGATGCAGTCCAGTGTCTGAAATGAACGGCCGAAAATGACCCCAAATTTTGGGGTAAAGTTACAGCGGCTCAAAAATCCCCCAATAATGAGTTCCTGATTTCTGTATTGATATCATGATATGATGAAACAATATCAGCATTCCTGATTATCAGCACAATTGTTAATGTTATATGATTTCAATTTTATAGTTGATTATACAATAAATTAATAGTAGCCTATTACACTATTGCTCCTTCATCAAAAATATTTCCAAACAAAGCCACAGTAAATGCAACTCCACACAAACCGTCTTCCCAAATTAGGGTAATCAACATCTTTACTGAAGTAACGTTTAGCATTTAATGAGATATGTTTATTCATAAAAACAACAGTGTGAATGTGCCTGAGAAACGGAGAACAGCAATGGAGTACTGAAATCGCTACCTTCCTTTTTTAGTGAAGTAGTAGATCAAAGTTTAAATGCCTTTTATCAAATTGTGAGTTTGTTCTGTGTTGAATTTCCATAGTCTCTGTGTTGATGTGATTTACTGGCAACCCATCCAGTGTGTTTCCCAGCTCTAGCACTCATGTAACCCGGCATAGAAGAATTATGGAGAATAGATGGGTTACTCCAGAAATCGCTCAGTGTCTTCAAAGAACCATACTAAATGTGGAGAATTAAGTTTGCTTTCCCTCCTTTAATTCCAGTGGCTTCACATTATTCCCCGAGAACCCACTGCAAATCTGTATGTCTTCAATCTGACACACTCAGTTCAGTTCATGAATCTTTTTTAATAACAATTGACCAACAGATGGTTTATATATGTTTTAATAATGGAAAATGTTTAACATATGTTTATGTTTATGTTATGTTATGTTTGTAATTATGTTCACATTCTGTTCTTTCTGCAAATCAAATCAAGCATCATTCCGAGAAATCATATTCAGTCTGTAAAGGGAGGAGCTACAGGAGGAGTTTATTCACACTGACTTTATTTCACTAAACCACTTCACTACAAACCGACAGCTTTATTCACTTTATTACAAAACATTCAACATTATCAAGACCTGTGTCAGGACCTGATTATTAGCATTGTTCTGTTATGAAACTGCTGAAGAAAATGTTTATTTTCATCTGTCTGAGCTCATGGAGTCTGGCTGGTGAGTATTTTTATGGCTTCTGTTCACTTTATACATTATACATATTCTGGTATTTATTATTTTCATCATTAATTTTGCCTCTTATATTAGAAAAATATACTCAGATACTTCTGTGTTGATGCTGCTGTCACTTTCAAATAACTTGTAATTACGTTTTTTTTTTTTTTTGTCATGACAACTTTTTAAATCCTTTTGAAATGACAAACCCCTCTAAATGTGGTAGATGTTGATATTGTGAGTAAATGTTGTGTTTGTTGATCAGGTGTGTTTGCTGGTGATGCAGTGAAGTCAGAGTCAGTGACGGAGGGAGAATCAGTCACTCTAGTAATTGAAGTTAAGACAGATGATCAGATACAGTGGAGATTTGGACACAACAACAAGAAGATTCTCATAGCTCTATTCAACAGACAGAACAATATAAGCACAGTTTATGATGATGTTCTTGATGAAAGATTCAGAAACAGACTGAAGCTGGATCAGACTGGATCTCTGACCATCACAGACACCAGAACCACAGACTCTGGACTTTATGAAGTGAAGATCAGCAGCAACAAACAGACACCGCTCAACACATTCAATCTTACCGTCTATGGTGAGTAGAATACATATATACAGTAAAACAGTAATATTGTGAAATATCATTACAATTTACAAACTATTGTATATTAAAATATATTTTAAAGTGTAACTTGTTGAACCCAAATGTTTGCAATATTATACACAACCGTTCAAACGTTTGGGGGTCAGTTTTTTTTTTTTTTTGGAAAGACTATTTCATCAAGGCTGCATCAAATTGGTCAAAAAGTGACAATACAAATATTTCTAATATTACAAATTCTATTTTATTCTATTTTAGATAAATGCTGTTCTATTGAACTTTCTATTTGATAGAATCCTGAAAAATAATGTACACAGAAAAAATGTTTTCATTCATCCATTGATTTTTTTTTAATTCATCCAATTAAAAAATATTACATTGAAAAAATGTTTTCATTCATCCAATTAAATGGATGGTTCACATCTATGTTTTATAACTTGAGCCAATGAAAAATAAATAACTTTTTAATATACTATTTAATACTTAATATTTTCTGTCTATAAAAACTATTTAATAAAACCTGGCACAAAGTATATTTTTCTTGTTGAAGAAAGTCAATTAATTTAAATTCTATTTTTGATCTAAACAAAAATATATAGATTTAATCAAAACAAAAATTCTCATTTAAGAAATATTACAAATGATTTATAATTACTACAACTGCCTTAGTCACAGCCTTAGATGAAAACAGCTGAAGATAAAAGACATTAAATCTCTGAAGATCTCAGCAGAGGAGGATTAAACTACTCCACAAACAGCATTACCAGCTTCACTTATTACTAACCAGACTGACTTTATTTCTGTCATATGTCTAAAAATTGTATTATTGAGAATGGATGTTTAGATGTTGAATTTGTTTGAAGTCACCATTAATGTGATCAGTGTTTGCTTTAGTTGGGTTCTTGACCCTTGACTTCAAAATTTTACTTTTTCTTTGGCTGCTATAACTCCCCAGACAGCAACAGATATCAGTCCAGATCCAGATCCACATCTGGCCTGCATGGATTTTACAGGCCATAGCTTGTTTTGTGATATTCAAAGATCTGTTTATCTGAATGTTTTGTTGATTGTCACCATTGTTGAGATTCATATGCCAGTTCTTCATGTCTGTGTGCCATACATTTTTTTATTTTTGTGCACAAAATAAATTTGCTCACATGGTCAAAAACACTAGCTGTAGAAGCAGTGAGCTACTATAGTCAACAATGTAACAATCAGTGAATCAAACCACTACATGTTCACAACCATAAAGTCAACGACCAAGTGACCAACTAAAGCAAACATTATTCACCAAAATGGTAACCTTCAAATGAAATTCACTAAAACTATGAAAATAAACCTGTTAATTCTCAGTAAGAACTTTTGTATAACAAAAAAATCAAATTGGGTTGCGTTTCCCAAAATTATTATTAGCCAACTATGGTCGCAAATTCTGTTGAACTCTGTTGGTAACGACAGAACTTGCGACCATAGTTGCTTTTGGGAAACGCACCCTTGGTTAGTAATAAGTGAAGCTGGTGATGCTGTGTGTGGAGTTGTTTAATCCTCCTCTGCTGAGATCTTCAGAGATTTAATGTCTTTTATTTCAGCTGATTTCATCTGAGGCTGTGACTGGAAGTCAGTTGTAGTAATTATAAATAATTTGTAATATTATTTCTTAAATGGGAATTTTTGTTTTGATGTAATTTATATATTTTTGTTTAGATCAAAAATATAATTGAAATTAATTGACTTTTTTTTAATTAATTGAAAAATATACTTTGTCCCAGGTTTTATAAAATAGGTTTCATAGGCATAGAAAATATTGTTTAGTGCAAGTTATTTATTTTTCATTGGCTCAAGTTATAAAATATAGTTTTTTCAGTGCACAACTCTTTTCAACACTGCCTATAATAATACATATTAATTAAGCACAAAATGATGCTGAAAATTAATCTTTGCATCACATGAGTAAATATATTCGAATAGAAATTATAGAGTTATTTCAAATTGTAATAATATTTCAAAATATAACTGTTTTTGACTTATTTTTGATCAAAATGCAATCCTTTGTGAACAGAGTTTACATTAACCCTATTTAAACACATATGATCTACTTAATCAAGTCCTTCAGGCTTGTTTGAAAACTACATATGTGCGTTGGAGCAGGGAACTAAGTAAAAACTATGAATTACCATATAAATTACATTAAAAAAATTAAATAAAACAGTAAAATGACTTTCCCAGAAGTCCTTGCATTACACATCACATGTGATTATACAGTTTATTAATAATTTTTGTAAAGTGTAGGCTATTTAGTTAATGTTTCTTGTGCTATTTCAGTGTTGTGTGTTACCCTGATGGTGTTTTTGTTTGTGTATATGACCTTGTAAACTGTCTAGCCTACTGGGCTACATTTTATGAACAAACAACTTACAGCAAACTCTGATTAAACATGTTTTTTCTTGTGCCACCTGAGTTATTGTAGTGGTTATTAGTACATTTAAATTTTGACAGTCCTTTACAGCTACATTAGGCTATTTCTAAGCAACTAGGGGGTAACTGTTGATGTATTTGAAACTCGTTGATTCACTTTTATTAGAAAGATATTGCACAGATGCAAGAAAATTAACCATGGTTTTACTACAAATAAAACCATGGTTAATATACAACCCCAAATCAGAAAAAGTTGGGACAGTATGGAAAACGCAAATAAAAAAAGAAAGTAGTGATTTCTAAATTTACTTTGACTTGTATTTCATTGCAGACAATATGAACACAAAATATTTCATGTTTTGTCTGGTCAACTTCATGTCATTTGTAAATATACATCCTTTCCTGTCATTCAGACCTGCAACACATTCCAAAAAAAGTTGGGACAGGAGCAATTTAGGGCTAGTAATGAGGTAAATTGGTTAAATAATGATGTGATTTGAAACAGTTGATGTCAACAGGTGATTGTAATTATGATTTGGTACAAAAGCAGCATCCAAGAAAGGTCTAGTCCTTTAGGAGCAAAGATGGGCCGAGGATCGCCAGTTTGCCAAACAAATGCGTGAGAAAATTATTGAAATGTTTAAAAACAATGTTCCTCAAAGAAAGATGGGAAGAGATTTGGATATTTCACCTTCAAAAGTGCATAACATAATTAAAAGATTCAAGGAATCTGGAGGAATGTCAGTGCGTAAAGGACAAGGGCGCAAGCCTAAGCTGAACAACCGTGATCTCCGATCCCTCAGGCGGCACTGCATCAAGAATCGTCATTCATCTATAAGCAATATCACCACATGGGCTCAGGACTACTTTGGCAAACCTTTGTCAAGTACCACAATACGTAGTTACATCCACAAATGCCAGTTAAAACTGTACTGTGCCAAAAGGAAGCCCTATGTTAACAGTGTCCAGAAGCGTCGTCGACTTCTCTGGGCTCGGAGGCATCTGGGATGGACCATCACACAGTGGAAACGTGTACTGTGGTCAGATGAATCAGTATTTCAGGTATTTTTTTGGGAGGAATGGACACCGTGTGCTCCGGACCAAAGAAGAAAAGGATCATCCAGACTGTTACCAGCAACAAGTCCAAAAGCCAGGGTCTGTCATGGTATGGGGTTGTGTCAGTGCCCTTGGCAAAGGTAACTTGCACTTCTGTGATGCACCATTAATGCTGAAAAGTACATAGAGATTTTGGAGCACAATATGCTGCCTTCAAGAAGACATCTTTTCCAGGGACGTCCATGCATATTTCAACAAGACGATGCAAAACCACATTCTGCACACATTACAAAGTCCTGGCTGCAGAGGAAGAGGGTACGGGTACTTGACTGGCCTGCCTGCAGTCCCGACCTGTCTCCAATAGAGAATGTGTGGCGCATTTTGAAGCGCAAAATGCGACAACGAAGACCCCGTACTGTTGCCCACCTTAAGACTTGTTTGCAGGAAGAATGGGACAAAATTACACCTGAAACACTTCATCACTTGGTGTCTTCAGTCCCTAAACGTCTTTTAAGTGTTGTGAAAAGGAATGGCAACATTACAAAGTGGTAAATGCTTTACTGTCCCAACTTTGTTTGGAATGTGTTGCAGGTCTGAATGACAGGAAAGGATGTATATTTACAAATGACATGAAGTTGACCAGACAAATCATGAAATATCTTGTGTTCATATTGTCTCCAATGAAATACAAGTCAAAGTAAATTTAGAAAAAACGACTTTCTTTTTTTATTTGCGTTTTCCATACTGTCCCAACTTTTTCTGATTTGGGGTTGTATATATATATATATATATATATATATATATATATATATATATATATACTTTGTTTAACCTAACAAAAACATTGTTAATTTGGTATATATATATATATATATATAAAACTATGTGACCATTTGGTTATTTGCCTCCACATAGCTACCTGTGGATTATCTCCTATATATTAGGGCTGTTTAATTTTTTTATTAGGGCAATTTCATTTTTCCCCTGGCATCCTTTGGCTAGCGTTACCAAAAATCTTTCATCATTTATTCACCCTAATGTCTCATTCCAAACCCATATTCCCATAATCTAAAGTGCAAACCCTCATCAGTTGTAAATATTTTACAAACCTTCCGGTTAAAGGTTGTATGTGTACACACTGGGTAAAATATCTACAAATGATGAGTAAAACATTTACAACTGATGAGTAGTTTACACTTTAGATTAGAGGATGCAGAAAGTGTTGTAAATGGCTTGTATACACCTACAGATCATTTGTAACAGGTAAGAAAAAGCTACAAATGATGTGTAACACATTTACAAGTAATAAATTGTTTACACTTTAGATAAGGGGATGCAGAAAGCTTTGTAAATGATTTATTCATGATGTGGTCTTCAGTGGAGTGTAAAACCGGTTCACATTTTCACTAGATCCAACATACTCCACACAGAACACAAGTCTGTGCTCATGAGAGAAAGGGTTTAACACAACCCACTGCACTGTAAATAGTGAGCATGTGCAGTTGTTGCTTTAAGAAGGTATTTCTGATACTACATACAATTCTAGTTTTGTTGTTGTAAACTAGTTCAATCAAGATTATTTAACACAAAACAAAAGGATGTTATTTCAATGTGAATACATTACGTTGACCCAACATACAATTTCCAATAAAGCTCAGAATTAACACATTCAAAACACGCACACCTGCTCCATGCTGATTAGTGAATTTTGGTTCAATGAGAATTATGATTTGAGGTTATTAAAGATTTTAAGTTGCAGCAAAGTGAAAATTACAATTGACAGCGCTACTCGTCAGCACAATGTTAACCACTGTAAAAAAAAAACTTATAAAAATATAACTAAAATGTCACATGACTGGCAGCAACAAAACATTAAACAATAACAGATCTCTTTCTCATTTATTACAATCCGGTCTGACTTTATTTCTTTCATACTAAACTTCTCATTGAGAATTAACTGAGGTTTAGATGTTGATGTTTTATTGAAAATAATCAAGTCACCATTGTGGAGATAAGTGTTGTTTAACTGGGCTCTTGATCCTTCAATAGTTAACATTATTTTTTCTCTGATTGCTGCAATTGTGTGTTTCTAAAACACTTTTATTTATAGCAACAGTTGAGAGAGAAACCGTGATCAGATTATCTTGATTATTTATTGATGAAAACGACTCAGTGTAGTGGTCAGATTCACAGATCATATCAGAAGTGTGGTGTCAGAGAACTTTAATGGCTGTTATTAGATATTATGACATTTAGATATTGTCGCATTTATTTTTCGTTATATAGGACGTGTGTTGAGCTGTGTTTTTTTGGCTTACACAAAGAGCAAGAATCAGCGCATGAATCTCACCAATGGTGACAATCAACGCAAACCTTTTTTGTGATTTAGTAGCTTGTTTTGTGATGTTCAGTGTTGACTGTCACCATTGTTGAGGTTCATACACAGAATCATGTGCTCTTTGATGGTGATTTCAAACAAAACAATAAAGCATCTGAATCTCTGTTAATCTTCAATAAAAGCTTCTCTAGAAGTCTGACAGAATAAAGTCCGTCTTGTCAATCTGATCCTGTTTGTGGAGTTGTTTATTAAGATCTTGAAAGATTTAATGTCTTCTTTTATTTCAGTTGTTTTCATCTTCGGCTGTGGCTGAAGTCAGTTGTAGTTCTTGTGTTTCTCTTTCATTCAGTGATTCTGCTTGTTAACAGCAGCTGTTCATCATTAATGGTCAATCATCACATAATTATCTTCTTAACTCCAACACTGCTTCAATACTACTTTAACACTCTGTAGTGTGGAAACACATGAACACTGAGCAGTGTGGAGACTTTGTTGTGAATTATTACATAAATCTTACCTATTTCCTTTACGTATGACTGATGCATATGAATCACATTAAGTTTATTGATTTGTTTATATTAAAACTATGTAATATAAATGGATGGAAAATTGTTATGCAATTGAATTACATAAAATGTAAATTTAGACAGAATCATTTTTTTGAGTGTAGATGTTACCAGTTGACATGCAATTTCTAAGTTGAACCGACTAAACATTTTTTTCAGTGTGAAATACCCTGACTGTAAGTCATTAACACGTTTATTCACTTTCTTAAAAAAAAAAAAGTTTAACAATTGCATTTTTCTGCTTTTTAACAGACCAGCGACCAGCTTACAACTTCAATGAAACATACATTAATTATATACTGATAATTTACTAATGGTTTAATGATAATTTGTTCATGATTAACAAAAGTTTATTGAGATAATAGTACAATGTTGACATTTAATGATTTATAAGCGATTAATAATATATTAACTTATTAACCATTTACTAAGGATGATTATTTCATGATATACTATTTTTTTAAGATAACTTATGACAGATTTGTAAATCGTTAGCATATTACTTAATCATTTGTGAATGTATAGTCATGTTTTGTAAATGATTAGTTCATCATCTAATCACTTGTAAATTATTTATAACTTAATCTCCAAAACATAGATAACAATACTAACATCACTTATTAATTATTTATGAACGCATAGTCATGTTTTGTAAATGATCAATTCATCATTAACCAATTACTTGTAAATGACTTGTAAATGAATTAACAAAGCAAATTGTTATTATATCACTTATTAATCGTTTATGAATATTTTGTAAATGATTGTTTCATCATTAACTAATCACTTATAAATTATTTACAACTGAACGTTATTATAAAGTGTTTTCTCGCTCCGTTTCATTTCTCTCTCGCTCCGTTTTTCACGAGTTCATCAAACAACAGTGGTAAGTGAATCATTCATCAATCACGGTGAGTAATGGCTTCTCCTTGCATCATCACTTGCACCGCTTGCCACATGTACAGTTTATCTGTCTCTGTCAGCAGCGAGGGATTCACATGTGATAAATGCAGGGAAATAGTTAGGCTGACAGAGAAGATTTTAGAACTAGAGACACGCATCCAAACATTAGTTGAGGATAGTAAGAACGTGAGGGCTGTAGATACAGCTTTGAATGCGACTAGCTCAGGGAGTCCTGTACATTGTTCGGTTCCGGCATTAGAGCCCATGCAGCAGGGCAACTGGGTGACTGTGAGGAGGCATAGTCGTGGGCCAAAACACCGCTCTTCCGTTCCGATCAAAACATCAAAGAGGTTCTCCCCAATCAGTGAGCCACTGAGAAACCTGATGAAAGTGCTCTAGTTATTGGCGATTCTATTGTACGGAATGTGAAAATAGAGACACCTGCCACCATAGTCCAATGTTTACCAGGAGCAAGAGTGCCTGACATCTTGGCAAATTTAAAAGTGCTGGCTAATGCTAAACGTAAATTCAGTAAGATTGTTATACACGTCGGCACTAATGATGTTCGACTTCACCAGTCGGAGATCACTAAAAATAATGTTAAAGAGGTGTATGAACTTGCAAGCACGATGTCAGACACTGTAATATGCTCTGGTCCGCTCCCTGCTTACCGGGGTGATGAGATTCATAGCAGACTGTTGTCACTCAATGGCTGGATGTCTAAGTGGTGCCCGCAGAATAACATAGGTTTTATAGACAATTGGAAGTATTTTTGGGGCAGACCTGACCTGTTGAAAAGAGATGGTGTTCATCCCTCCTGGGGTGGTGCCGCTTTTCTCTCTAGAAATATGGCACATAGTCTTAGAGTTCGTACTTGACTAACTGGGCCCAGGTCAGGAAGCAGACAGACTGGCTAAACCGACCGTCTGCTAGCCGCCTCACATCACAGAAGTCAGTTATTCTCAGCACATAGAGACTCCTTCACCTTTAATACTGTCATATGGAATTGATGTCAGTGGCATTGAAATTTTGCAGCAGAGCGATGATATCTCAGATCATTATCTAGTTTCATGTATATTCCATATAGCTAAAGCTGTAAAGCCAACTCCTTGTTACAAATATGGTAGAACCATCACTTCTACCACAAAAGACTGCTTAATAAATAATCTTCCTGACTTATCTCAGTTCCTTAGCATATCCAATAGCTCAGAACAACTTGACGATGTAACAGAAACTATGGACTCTCTCTTTTCTAGCACTTTAGATATGGTTGCTCCTTTATGCTTAAGGAAGATTAAGGAAAAGAGTCAACACAGTGGTATAATGAGCACACTCGGACCCTAAAGAGAGCAGCCCGGAAAATGGAGCGCAGCTGGAGAAAAATAAAATTAGAGGTATCTCGTTTTGCTTGGCATGAAAATACTCTCTCCTACAGGAAAGCCTTAAAAACTGCTAGATCTGCTTACTTTACGTCTCTTTTAGAAGAAAACAAATACAACCCCAAGTATTTATTCAATACAGTGGCTAAATTAACAAAAAAATATAATATCAGCAGGTGCAGACATTACCCAGCAGCACAGTAGTAATGACTTTATGAACTACTTTACTTCCAAGATCGAAACTATTAGAGATAAAATTGTAACCATGCAGCTGTCAGCCACAGTATTGCATCAGATAGTACGCTATAGATCCTCTGAGGAACAATTCCACTCATTCTCTTCCATTGGAAATTAAGAATTGTATAAACTTTTTAAATCATCCAAACCAACAACCTGTATGTTAGACCCTGTTCCATCTAAGCTCCTAAAAGAGGTGCTTCCAGAAGTAATAGATCCTCTTCTGAATATTATTAAATCATCATTGTCATTAGGGTATGTCCCAAAAACCTTCAAACTGGCTTTTATTAAGCCTCTCATTAAAAAACACAACTTAACTCCAAATAATTAATTAATTACAGACCAATCTTGAATCTCCCTTTTCTGTCAAAGATATTCGAAAAGGTAGTATCAACTATGTTCCTTCTTAGATAAAAATGAAATATGTGAGGATTTCCAGTCAGGTTTTAGACCATATCATAGTACTGAGACTGCTCTCATTAGAGTTACAAACGTCCTGCTTTTATCATCTGATCATGGTTGTATCTCTCTATTAGTTCTACTGGATCTTACCGCCGCGTTTGACACTATCGACCACAACATTCTTTTAAATACACTAGAAAATTATGTTGGCATTAGAGGAAGTGCACTGATATGGTTCAAATCGTACTTATCTGACCGCCATCAATTCGTGGCAGTAAATGAAGAAGTATCATACCAATCACAGGTGCAGTATGGAGTACCTCAAGGCTCAGTACTTATTTGCAGGAGGCTACGGATCCAATATGTTTTTCCACACATGTGCGGTGTAAACCAGTTCTGTATTATTGTCTTATTCGCAGCTGTAAAACCAGCAAATAACATTCTCTTTTGCATTGAACTTACACAGAGACCAGAATCATCATTAAGAAGACACAAACTTGGGTTAACTGACCAATCAATTCGCAGTAAGGATGACAAAACCAGGTTTACATGTGTCCATAGACTAATGACGATAGGTGTGCTGGAATAAGTTTGATTTAAACAGATTCCATGTTTAATTTGATTAGAGATTTAAGTATTTGAGTACAATTTTTTAATGCCAATTTTCTCCTATTCACTTTAGAGCGCCATTTAGTGGCAAGTTTAATGTTAGATTAAATTGCGATTTCTGGTGTTCACGTAAATCAGGAAGTAGTGAGTGCTCCATGCGGGTAGCATTAACAATGGCTCTGTCTAATCGCCAAATATTTCTGTAATCTTTATCCTTGCAACAGCATCGCTTGTAAGTATTTATTTAATTTATATTAATGTTCATTATACCTGTATATAAATGTAAGCTGTTAAGGTCAAAGTGACTTATTAATAATTTTCACTGAGCTATCGCATTAGCCATGTTCTACTTTGGCGTCCTATCGCTGTATTGTGTATTTACATAAGGCCGTATGCATTTCCAAGCATCACAGCATATTATATCAATGTGAATGTTGTTTTGCTTCTGTAGATTTGTTAATTCCTGGACATTATTCCTTAATGTGTTCATTTGTTTATTTGTAGTTTCACTCCATAACCAAGACCATTAAACCTGTGGGCAAACGAACTTCTTGTCTTCAGATTTGTGTGAGGGAAGGGAGTTTATCTGACTGTCAAAACAAAACTAAAGCTATGTTGAGGACAGTACAATAGGACATTCCCAAAACATATGAAGAAAAGTGCCTGCTGATGTAGTATTACATATATGGCAGTTAAAATTTGATTGTAGTTTCATTTTAAATCTTTTGTAAGGAGTTATGTATGCTCTATGAATGACTTTGATGTGAATAAGACGATGAGCCAAAGTTTTAGATGTTAAGCTGAGATTAGACCACACTCTCTCCTAGACGACAGATAAATTAAGGTCAGATAATTCCCTATTCCAAATAGTTTTAATAGAAAGAGGTTTTGTAATGCAATCAATAATTTTATTATATATTAAGGAAACAGATGGCCGACCAGCAGATGGTGCAATCCAGTCCCGCACAGGATGAGAGGAAATGGGAAAAGTCCACGGAACTCCATACGCTTTGAGAGCAGAACGTAATTGAAGAAAGACAAAATATGTGGATGCTGGTAGACAAAATTTGGTTCTTAATGTCTGAAATGAACAGAGGCCCTGGTTATCATATATATCACCGCACGTGTTTACACCTAAAGAAGACCAAGAGGGTTGGACAAATGGACGATTTCCACATACAAAGTTAAAATTGTGCCATAAGGTGTACTGTTACAAAATTTGAAGGGTCCTCCTATCCGACATTCAACAGTTTTCCAGATTTTAATAGAGTTAGCCACAACCGGACCAAATTTATAATTATCCCCTTTTTTTCCTGTGCCAGTAAATAAAATATCTTGAAGTCTATTTGGTTTAACCTTGTCAGCTTCAATCACTCTCCATGAAACTGTAGATTGAGGATCAACCCAATTATGAAGAGCCTTAAGCTGGAACGACCAATAATACATTTACATTTACATTTACATTTAGTCATTTGGCAGACGCTTTTATCCAAAGCGACTTACAATTGGGGAGTACATAAAGCGATTCATCTTGAAGAGGCAATCAGACAGAGGAAGTGCTCGTAACACCAAGTCTCAGTCATTGTTCAAATAAGTACAAGCTAGCAAGGGAAGGAGAGAAAGATAAAGGGAAAGGTTTTTTTTTTTTTTTTTTTTTTTTTAAGAACAAGTTTAGGATGAAGTCAAGTAGTGCCGAAAGAGATGAGTTTTCAAGTTGTTGCTTGAAGATTGACAGGGATCCAGCATTCCGGATAGGGGTGGGAAGATTATTCCACCATCCAGGAATGGTGAATGAGAATGTTCTGGAGAGTGATTTTAAGCCTCTCTGTGATGGTACCACAAGGCGTCGCTCACTAGCAGATCTCAGACTTCTGGAGGGGATGTAGATTCGTAATAGTGAGTGGAAGTAGGAGGGTGCTGAGCCTGTGGTCGTTCTGTATGCAAACATCAGTGTCTTGAACTTGATGCGAGCTGCCACTGGTAGCCAGTGCAGTGAGATGAAGAGAGGTGTAACATGGGTTCTTTTGGGCTCATTGAAGACCAGTCGTGCCGCTGCATTCTGAATCATTTGTAGAGGTTTGATTGTGTTTGATGGAAGACCAGCCAGAAGAGCATTGCAGTAGTCCAGCCTAGAAACGACAAGGGCCTGGACAAGAAGTTGCGCAGCATGCTCTGTCAGGAAGGGCCTGATTTTTCTGATGTTGTGTAGCGCAAACCTGCAAGATCGAGCAGTCTTTGCAATGTGCTCTTTGAAGGTCAGCTGGTCATCAAAGATTACACCAAGATTTCTGACCGAAGTTGATGGGGTAATTATTGATGTGCCTAATTGAATCGAGAAGTCATGCTGTAGGGTCGGAGTGGCAGGGACGACAAGAAGCTCAGTCTTTGCCAGGTTGAGCTGTAGGTGATGTTCTTTCATCCATGCCGAGATGTCCGCCAGGCAACCTCAGATCCGTGCAGCTACCGTTGGATCATCTGGTTGAAAAGAGAGATAGAGCTGTGTGTCATCGGCGTAGCAATGGTAGGAGAAGCCATGTGCCTGTATGATGGGTCCCAGTGATGTAGTGTATGTGGAGAAGAGGAGGGGTCCAAGAACCGATCCCTGAGGAACCCCAGTGACCAGTTGATGTGCTTTGGATACCTCCCCACCCCAGGCCACCCTGAAGGACCTACCGGTGAGATAGGATTCAAACCAGCGAAGTGGAATCCCAGTGATGCCCAGCGATGAGAGGGTGGACAGGAGGATCTGATGATAGACAGTGTCAAAAGCAGCAGAAAGATCGAGCAGAATGAGGACTGATGATTTGGAATCGGCCTTTGCGACTCGCAGGGCTTCAGTGACTGAGAGTAGCGCAGTCTCTGTTGAATGGCCACTCCTGAAACCTGACTGTTTAGCATCCAGTTTGTTGTACTGTGAAAGAAACAGTGAGAGCTGGTTGAAGACAACTCGTTCGAGTGTTTTCGCTACGAATGGAAGGAGAGAGACAGGTCTGTAGTTTTCTAAAAGAGAAGTGTTTAATGTAGGTTTTTTTGAGCAGTGGGGTTACCCGGGCCTGCTTGAACGCTGTGGGGAAGATGGCAGTGCGGAGAGATGTGTTGATAATGTGTGTGAGTGCCGGTAAGAGTGTGGGAGAGATTGCTTGGAGAAGGTGAGAGGGGATTGGGTCAAGAGGACATGTTGTAGGATGGCTGGAGAGGAGAAGTTTGGATACTTCCGCCTCGGTGAGGGGACAGAAGGAGAAGATGGGAGTTTGAGCAGTGGATGTGGTTGGTTGGAGGTCCTGTGTGTGTGGAGTTGAGAACTGGTTACCGATTGTTCTAGTTTTGTCGGTGAAAAAAGTGGCAAAGTCGTCAGCTGTTATAGAAGTGGTGGGCGGTGGTGGAGGGGGACAGAGGAGATAATTAAATGTTCTGAAGAGATCACGCATGTCTGGAGCGCTGTTGATCTTGTTGTGGAAGTGTGAGGATTTGGCAGTGTGGACTTCAGTAGAGAAAGATGAAAGCAAAGACTGATACCTAATACAGTTCAAAATTTGGTACAGCCAGTCCTCCTGCGCTATTAGTATGTTCTAATGTGGTAAGTTTAATTCTGGGGCATTTATCATTCCAGATAAACTTATAAATTATGGAGTTGATCTCCTTAAAGTAACCTAGAGGGGGAGAAAGTGGTAGCATAGAGAAAAAAAATTAAATCGAGGTAACAAATTCATCTTAACAGTGGAGATTCTTCCTTGGAGAGAGACTTTAAGATTATTCCATCTTTGAATGTCATTTTTGACCTTAACTAAAATATTATTAAAATTGTCTCTGGCAATCTTATGAATGTTTTTATATACGGTAATGCCCAAATAGATGAAAGATTCCTTAATAGGGATAAATGAGGGAATAGAAGAATTAACCTTAACATTGTTAATTGGCATTAAAGCAGATTTGCTCCAATTTATTTTATATCCTGCTAAGCTACTAAAATGATCAAATTCCTTAATTATACTAGAGACTGAAACATCAAAGTGGTCTAAATATAGAATAATATCATCAGTGTATAATGAAATACTATGATTATGATCATGAATCTTAATCGATACTTCAGATTTCCTGATGTCTTGTGCTAAGGGTTCAGGAGATAGACAAAACAATAAGGGGGAAAGCGGACATCCCTGCCTCGTTCCCCGCTGTAAAGGGAATGGGGGGAAATAATATTACCAGTTATGACTGATGCTGCAGGTGAGTGGTATAATGTCTTAATCATAGCAATGAAGTGCTCACCGAAGCCGAAACATTGCAGAACTTCCCACATATAGTTCCACTCTAGCCTGTCAAAGGCTTTTTCTGCATCCAGTGAGAAAACCGCACAAGGGGTCGGGTGGGAGTCCGCAAAGTCAAGAATATGAAGGAGTCGACGCATATTGTCAGATGCATTGCGCCCCTTGATGAAGCCGGTTTGGTCCTCCTTGATCAAACTATGAATTACCTTCTCCATACGAGAAGCAAAAACTTTAGCATAGATTTTTAGATCATATGGGATAAGCGAAATCGGTCTGTAGCTGGAACAATCTAATGGATCTTTCCCTTTTTAAAGAAGTAATGATATCAATGAAGTTTTTTGATCTCTATGAAATACCCCATGTTCAATTGCAAAATTAAATGAATTAAGCATAAGTATCCCTACCAAATCCCAAATTTCTAAATATAATTCAGGGGGAGACCATCTAGACCCGGCGATTTGCCCTTTTGAAGGCTTTTTAGAGAGACGTGGAATTCCTCCAAACTTAATGGGGCCTCCAAAGATTCTTTATCTATTTGTGAGATCCGAGGCAGTTCCAATTTATCTAAATACTGCTTACAAATTGGTTCATCAAAATCCGTTTCGGCTTTATACAGATTTCTGTAAAATCCTTTAAATATTTCATTAATTGCCACAGGGTTCGTGGTGACCTGATCATCCGATGATTTTATTGCGCTAATATATGCCTTAGACTCGCATTCTTTCAACCTAAGGGCCAATAAATGACTAGGTCTCTCTGATTCGAAATAATATTTTTGCCTAGACCTATGTAAAATAAATTCCGCCTTTGAGTGTGAAAGTAAATCATATTCTTCTTTTAAAGAGGACAGCTGGGTAGCCTGTTGCTCAGTAAAACGTTGTTTTTGTAGGTTTTGTAATGATTGGATTTTATTTTCTAATTGTGTAAACTGGTGAGTTTTCGCTTTGGCAAGAGTAGAAGAGAAAGATATACAGAAACCTCGTATAGCACACTTAGTCGTTTCCCACAGTATTTGAGGATCCACATCAGAGGGCATTTTAATTTCAAGAAATTCCTTAGTATATTCTTTTAGAGAAGAAATGAAAGTCTGATTACTTAAAAATTATTTGTTAAAGCGCCATCTAGGGGACTTGGCTTTAACATCGGAAAGAGGAACACTGCACAACACAGCAGAATGATCAGATAATAAAATTGGTAATATAGAGATGGAGGAATTAGACGAAATTAAAGATGGGCTGAGAAATATGTAGTCTATCCTAGAGAAAGTCTTGTGTCTATTAGAAAAAAAAGTGAAGTCCTTAGATTTAGTATTCTGAATCCTCCAAAATCGATTAAGTTGAGTTTAGTGATACATTTATTCAGTAATTTAGAGGATGGATTGGCTGTTGTATCAGATTGAGATTTATCTTAATCAGGATTTACTACAGCATTAAAATCACCACCCACCACTAGAGGGCAATCAATCTGCTCAAGTAGAGTTTTGGAAATCTGTGTAAGGAATGCACTGTCTGTCTCATTCGGACCATAAATAGAGACCAATGCTAACCTATTATTATATATTTTGCATCGGATAAAAACAAATCTACCCTTCTCATCACTACCAAGGTGTTCAATTGTTAAATTTAACTTCCGGTTAACAAGGATAAGCACCCCCTTAGTTTTATTGAGAGTGCAGGAAAAAGCTGCTAATTTATAATACTTATTCTGGAAATGTGCCACGTCAGATTGTTTTATATGTGTCTCTTGTATTAGGGCACAGGAATTAGATTTACCGTGTAAATATTCTAACACACGGGTTCGTTTAACAGCAGAATTTAAACCATTCACATTCAGTGATAAAATATTTAGAGTATGCATTGAACATTCATAATCCCAAGATTGTATTCAATAAATGAAAAAAAACCAGAAGCACTTCCATTCTGTAAGTAACATGTAAACGCTGATGTGCATTTTAGATACAAAACCTCCTAGATGAAAAATCATTTTAGAAATAGAGTAAAATAAATAAAAGCATAAATGTCTGTTGGAAAAAACAAAAACAACACAAAAACATGAACAACCGACAACCATAAACAAGAAACAACTCAGACCGCACATTACCGAGAACATAGGTTTGATTGAGCAACACAAAATAGTGATGGTTCGTGACCGATCCACTACAACGCAAGACATGTCCCCCGAAAGGCTCACACAGCCAAAAACATTTTTTTTTTTTTTAAATAAACCTACTCTCCATTAGTCCACTCCAAAAAAGAAAAAAATGGTGTCAGTCTTACCAGCAAAGAGATCGTTGTACCGGATAGATAGAGACAATATCCCAGTTGAAGAGAGGAAAGAAGAAAAAGCAAAAGACAGGTTCAAGCGTCCATGTCTATCTTGCCATCATCCGCTCCTGGGCAGATAGCGGCTGCTGTTTTCCCGTTGCTTTCCCGTAGAGCCGCGGCATACGTCTTCTGCTGAGACAGGGAGCTGATAAAATTCTCCGCTTTCTGAGGAAAGTCAAAGCTTTTCTGCTCCCCTTTGTGTCGTAGTTTAATTACCGCCTGATAGGTGAGGAAGGGCTGGAGACCGAGTGAAGTCATCTTCTTCAAAACTGGATTAAATGCCTTTCTCCTGATCGTTGTGGCTGGACTAATGTCTGGAAAAAAATAGTAGTGTGACATTGTCTTGTGCGCATTTCACCGGATAAGCCTGCCGAGCACCTTTCAGGATCTCCGATCTGTCATGCCATCTTAGTACACGGAAGATGAGAGTGCGCGGCCGATCGTAGCACCTCCCTCCGTCATACACGTGATGCGCCCGGTCCATCTCAATGTCACGGCCTTTCAATGAAGGAATCCACTTGGAAAGATTAACTCTGAGGAAACCAGCCGCGTTGGAACCCTCCGCCCCCTCTGGTAACCCCACCAGTCGTACGTTGTTCCTCCTGCTCCTATCCTCCATATCTGTCATCTTCTTGGTGAGTCACTCCAGCTGATTTCTTAAGTCCGTGATTGTCCTCCTATCCTCACGTGCAGCTGCCTGAACAGAATCAACCCGATCATGTGTCTGCTTCGCCGCGGTAGCTATCGCCTCAAGCTCTTCTCTTAGCTCTTTAACAGACTTGTTGGTCACTTGTATGTCCTCACGCAGTTCGCGCAATGCTGGAATCAGCACAGAGTCCACCGCATCTCTTACTGCCGAAGCCACACCTGAATTCAAAGTGCTTTGCTGATCTTTAAGTGCTAGCTTAATACCGTTAGCAATAGCATCGTCGAGGTCCTCTCTGGAGATGGTGGAATCTTTGAATTTTTTCTTCATTGGCGATTGCTCAATCTCTCTTTTCTGATCCCCTTTGTCTGCTGAAGCACTCATGATGGGTCCAGTGCAGAGTTGTTTAAAATTTACTGACAGGATTACACAATATGTGGCAAAGTGAGCAGAGCGAAAGACTAAGCTTGCATCGCCGTCGAATGGTCACGTGACGTGATCCCCCCTATAACTCTGTAATTGTGGTGTAGTTGACTTTACTCTTGGCCTTAAACCTGTTAAGGTTGAAGAGTCTGCCATCAGTTCTATACATGAATGGAATCCCCTGTGACAGCTCTTCCCAAATGAGGTGGAGTATGGCTGCAATGAAAATGGCAAACAGTGTGGGTGCAATGACGCATCCCTGTTTGACCCCTGTTTCCACTGTAAAAGGCTCAGACTTGGAGCTGCCATTGCTAAGCACTGCGACTTCCATGCCGTCATATAGAAGCCTCGGTATTCTGATAAACTTGTCATGACAGCCGTACCTTGATCGTATACTCCACAGGGCCTGGCGGTCTACCATGTCAAAAGCCTTTGTCAGGTCTATAAAAGCCATATACAAAGGCTGCCTTTGTTCACAGCATTTTTCTTGGAGTTGCCGTGCTGTGAATATCATGTCTGTTGTACCTCTGGATGGGCGGAAGCCACATTGTGATTCTGGGAGTACTTCCTCAGACAGTGGTAGTAGTCGGTTTGCAAGAACACGAGCAAGAACTTTGCCTGTTGTTGACAGGAGTGAGATGCCCCTGTAATTTCCACATTCAGCCTTGTCCCCCTTCTTAAATATGGTCACTATTAGAGCATCCCTGAGATCTGAGGGAAGTTCTTCTTTTTCCTAGACTTTGAGGATTAGGGCATGGATGTGGTACAGGAGCGCTAATCCACCTCCCTTTCCCAGATAGCAACATAATGTCGGCCCATCTGGCACATGTGGAATGATGATCTGGCCCACATGTGGCGTGGAATGATGGCACTTGTGTGGACCGCTCCTGTTTGCCAGATCTGGGCCAAAAGCAGGCCATAGCAATGCCAAATGTCAGCCAAGAGCAAAGAAATAAACCACACTGGACCTTATCTGAGCCACGAATCTTCATATATTATTTATGGAGTCCTCTCAGCTTGTCTAAGTTTGTTAACAAGCTAAATCACTGAATCAAATAAGAGAACAGAAAAAAAGAGACAAACAGAAACTCAAGAACTACAACTGACTGCAGCCACAGCCTTAGATGAATTCAGCTGAAGATAAAAGACATTAAATCTCTGAAGATCTCAGCAGAGGAGAATTAAACAACTCCACAAACAGCATCACCAGCTTCAATTGTAACTAAGCGGACTGACTTTATATCTGTTAGAGGTCTACAGAAGTTCTTATTGAGAATTAACAGAGGTTTAAATCTAACATTTGTTTCAATTGACGTCACCATAATAGTGACTGGTGTTTCCATTAACTGGGCTCTTAACTCTTGTTATTAGTTGTTTTTCGTTGACTGTTATGACAGTGTGTTTGACACATTTGTAGTACAGGATAGTTTGCTGTTGATGGTTTCACAACCATGGGTTTTCATGGTTTATCATGTAATAGCCTGATTCACTGAAATCATTTGAATCCTGAGGCTGTATAATTTAATGCTTTCATATTACAAACTCTGTGTTATAACAACACAAGTTGCAACATCAGTTTGAAGATATAAAAAAAAAGGGAGCAATAATGACACACACAGATATCAGCAAGCAGCATATGAATCTCAACAATGATGACAAAATATTCAGCTAATCGGATCAACTCTGGACATCACAAAAAGCTACTAAAAGACACAACAACAAAAAACCCAGCAAAACATACAAAATAAATACATGAACTACAGTTAGAATTAAAGAAAATAATAGGACAATTCAGCTGCATAATTTATTCATGCTGTGATGCATGCTGGGAGTTTTGTACTATGGTACCCGGCATGTATTGCAGCGTTATACTTTTTATTGTCACCACTGTTGAGGTTCATGTGTTGATTTATGATTAATTTGTGTATTAGTTGTGTTTGCCTTTTTGGTTTCTTTTTTTAATATATATATTTAACTGGTTCTACACCCTGTTGTTCTTGCACTGCAGTTTTATACAGCAACTGTATTATTGGAACAACACAATCTTTGCGTCAAATGACACGAGTGAACCAGGCATTTCATTATGATGATGAACCATCAATAGCTGACTATAATCACCTGATCTCATTTTGTCTTTCTACTGCAAACGTATTTGACAAACACAGCAGCAAGCAAAAACACACTAATTATAACAAGAGTTATAGCTTTCCTGTAGCTCAAATGGTAGAGCATGGCGCTATCAACGCCAAGATCATGGGTTTGATTCCCAGGAAAAGCAAAACTGTAAAACTGTAACTTGAATGCAACGTAAGCCGCTTTGGATAAAAGCGTCTGCTAAATGCATAAACAAATAAAATAAAGGAAAAGAGTTAATAATAGTAATCAGAGCCCAGCTAATGGAAACGCCAGCCACTATTATGGTGACTTCAAATGAAACAAACATTAGATTTAAACAGAGGTTTAGTCCAGGGGCCAAAGAGTAAAAGTCCTGCCATATGTTTATTCCACCTATGAACTCAGCAGCTGATTTCACCAGAGGAGGAACCAAGTCATTGCTTTCGAGTCACAAGCAAGTCTCAAGTCAAATTCCAAGTCCTCAAAGAGTTAAAGTTAATGAGATAATTAAGTGACTAATTAAATGATGATTGTGCATTAGTTATGCACACCTGATGTTAACAATCAACATCACTGAAGAAAAGAGAAACACAAGAACTACAGCCACAGCATTGGATGAAATTAACTAAAAAAAACAATAAAAAAAAAAAAAAACATTGCCACCATAATTGTGGTCAGTGTTTGCTTTAGTTGTGCTCTTGAGCCTTTTAATAACTCAAAAAAGTTTGCTTCTAAGCAATTGCAATGTTGTTTCACAGCTAATATTTGTGCAATGCTGAATCAAACTTTGAAGTAGCAGTTGAGGTTATGCATTTGATGAATGAAAGTTATTGGTTTCAATTTCTCTCTTTGGTTTATTAACTACATTTGACTATCACAGAACTGGAAAAAAAGTCTTAAGCAAATGCCGCTATAATGCTTCAATATTGAGGAAAAAATATATAATTTAGGATTAGGCTATTAGACATGAACATTTATCATATGATCCTCAACAGTGGTGACAATAATTAATCATACTGCATTGGATGATGGGAGTTTTTCGTGCATTGGAGCATGAAGCATTTTGTTGATTGTCACTGTTGTTGAGATTCATATGCTGGTTCTTGACGTCTGTGTGTGTCTAAATGTTACTGGAGATCAAATTTGTATATGCTCTACGTAGATTTAAAATCCATTCACTGTAACTATTAGAGAAACTATTTGCTTGCATGATGTGATTTCACAGGGTTGATTATACACAACCTTAACATAGAAATAAAACAAAAAATATTTTGATTGTAATCAGGCCAGCTCATGATGACTGTCTCATCATATCAAAAGAGCTAACAGCTGCTTACTACACAGCCCAACAAGTTAATTTGGGCATAATCAAACCAGCTCCTGGTGATTTTCTGATTACTGTAGAGCACTGATTTCTCTGCTTTATAATACCACAAGCATTGCTACAGAGAGATATCTAACACAAGAATCAAGGGTCAAGAGCCCAACTAAAGCAAACACTGATCTCCATGATGGTAGCATTTTAACCAATAAAACATCAACATCTGATCCTCTGTAATTGTAAATAACAGCAGGTGTTCATCACTAATGCACAATCATCATTTAATTAGTCACTTAATTATATCATTAACTTTAACTCTTTGAGGACTTGGGATTTGACTTGAGACTTGCTTGTGACTTGAAAGGAATGACTTGGTTCCTCCTCTGGTGAAATCAGCTGCTGAGTTCATGGGTGGAACAAACATACGGCAGGACTTTTACTCTTTGGCCCCTGGACTACCCACCTCTGGATTTAAACCCGTTAAGTCTCAATAAGAACTTCTGTAGACGTCTAACAGAAATAAAGTCAGTCTGGTTAGTAATAAGTGAAGCTGGTAATGCTGTTTGTGGAGTTGTTTAATCCTCCTCTGCTGAGATATTCAGAGATTTAATGTATTTTATCTTCAGCTGAATTCATTTAAGGCATTCTCAAGGTTTAGTGGCTATAAACTACAAATATAAAACAAAACTAAAACTTTCATCGCTCATTTTAGGATGATTTTATCATCAACAAGGATCTGAAACCACCTGATCTTACTTTAATTTGGCCTCCTTTGCCGCAACAATAGTGTTTCACAAATACAGTTACAGCAACCAAAAAAAAAGCTAACACAAGAAGTACGAGGACCAAGATCCCAACTAAAGCAAACACTGTCCACCACAATGTTAACATAATCTGTTAATTCTCAATAAAAGCTTCTCTAGATGTCTGGCAGAAATAAAGTCAATCTAATGAGTGAAGCTGGTGATACTGTTTGTGATGTTTGATCCTTCTTTGCTGAGATCTTCAGAGATTTAATGTCTTTGATTTGCAGTTGATTTTTACCAAATGCTCAATCATCAGTTATTTGATCATTTAATTATCTCATAAACTTCAACACTGTTTCAGTGAAGATTATTTTATTTTCATGATTTTTGGACAAACACAGTGTCTGTGAGTTGCTTTGCCATTACAAATGGAAATTACATTGAAATAACATGAGTTTAAATCTAATGCATCCTGAGAGTGTTTATTTGGTCCAGAAAAAGTATAAATTATGTCTAAATGAACCTTAAATTATGTTAAAAATGTGTACACTGACCACTTTTTAACTAGTTTTTAACCTTGTATGTAGATTCTATGAACGTCTATATCGGACGTGCAGAACACGTCAAAAAAAGACATCATAAAAACTTTCTTTCTGGCTCCTCAGTGGACGTCTTTTCAACGTCTGCAAAGACATAAAAAGACGTCCAATGGACGTAACTTTGCGCAGTGGGATGACCTGCTTTTGGCCCAGATCTGGCAAACAGGAGCGGTCCGCCCAAGTGCTATCATTCCACACCACATGTGGGCCAGATCATCATTCCTCATGTGCCAGATGTGGGCCGGAGCTGGGCCGACATTATGTTGCTATCTGGGTCCAGGCTCCAAAGTTCATAGTTTTGTGTTTCTGACCGCAAATGGTGATCCCTCTGGATGCAATAATCCAGTCAGGAGGTTTGAGGCAGGCTATTTTTAGGGCACCTTTTCTAACCCCTTCCCCACGTGGGGTGAGCAGAGTGGATCCTAAAGAGGGCTGCTCAGTCGTGGGTGCAGCTGCCGAAGGACTCTTTCTGCCTCATTCCAAGAGCCCAGCGACTGAGTCTAACACTCACCGCCTAATGTGCCAGTTTATGACTAGGAGCTTCCAGATCTCACAATCCTGCCCTCGTCGCCACTCTCTGGTCACCATAGGACTTTGACCAGGATGTTAAGGTGGTTTCCCAAGGAGGACGCCCGTGCATGATTATGTTTAACATGCGGAGACTGGTGCACAGACAGTCACCACACGATCCTTGACAGAAAGGGGTCAGAATCCAGTGGCATGGGGTCCAAGACGACTGGGGGCCACTTTCTGCTGCAGCCTTCATCTGCCTTCCCAGCCGTTGTGACGCTCCCGTAAGGCAAGCCATCATCCTCTGTCTGTACCACCATTGAGGTCTTGGTTGGATTGCTCTTTGTCAGGGAACCTCCCCCTTGACCTTACCGCCATGGGCGACCCCACCAGGAGTGTAGCTCCAGACGGTATAGCTCTTGGGATCACAGGACCACGCAGGCCTCTCCACTACAACAAGGTGGCAATCCCCGGTGAAGTCATAATATCATCATTATGACATCACGCAGTAGAAATACATCAAACGTTAAATTGCAAAGTAAAATAGAAATGACAGAATTTTAAACCTCACAAGGAATAACAGTCCAATTTTATTTTATTTAAAAAAAGACATTCTTGATGACGTATGCAGCCTACAAACTGCGACCTCCGGCAAAATGAGAAATGGTGAATATTATACAGAAATGCATTTTAAAGGGATTTAAAATGAAGGCAAATTGTGTGTTTTTGTGCAAAAGAAAACGCAAAAGCATAAATGGTTTTTGAAAAAGCTTACCAACTGTTTTGAAGAATCAAAAGTATGACATAAATTACTTTCAGTTGACAGTCTATTCTCAAAGATAATGCAAAGTGTTTTTCAAAGGTTGACTAGTAAAAAAGTGATAGTATTCACATTATTTACATTTTACAAATATTTACAAATATTATTTGCTTCCTAAATAAAATGCATTAAACTGCATTAAACGCAAAATCAAATTAGCCTACTGATTATTTGTACACAAAATCCATCCTCCTTTCTTTCCTCAAGACAAATCCTACTAAATTGTTTTGTTTGTTTGTTTCTTGAAAAATCCAAAATTGGAAAACGTTTTCGTTGAGGGTTATGTTCAGGGGTAGGGTTAGGGTTGGATGATAGAATATACAATTTGTACAATATGAAAATTATTATATAGAAAGTCCCCATAACACATGAAAACCAAACGTGTGTGTGTTTGTGTGTCTGTCTGTCTGTCTTTTAACATTAATTATTGTCATAATTACTGAGAATATTTTGTAACAATATGCAGATTAAAATAAATGGTAAACATTAGTGAACTGACAAATATCACAGCTGTCTTATTTGCTGAATTTAATTTATTCTCCAATATTTTCCAGCTCGTCTCCCTGTCCCTGTCATCAACACCGTTCTCAGACTGTTATTCA
The DNA here is from genome assembly GCA_027422415.1 of Schizothorax lantsangensis. Taxonomy (NCBI): domain Eukaryota; kingdom Metazoa; phylum Chordata; class Actinopteri; order Cypriniformes; family Cyprinidae; genus Schizothorax; species Schizothorax lantsangensis. The sequence continues at coordinate 49,436,572 of CM049842.1, forward strand.
GACTGAATTGTTCATTGCTGTGTTCAGCTGTGAATGTGAGTGATGTGAGTCTCTCCTGGTACAGAGGAAACAGTTTATTGTCCAGCATCAGTGTGTCTAATCTCAGCATCAGTCTCTCTCTACCTCTGGAGGTGGAATATCAGGATAACAACACCTACAGCTGTGTGCTCAACAATCCCATCAGCAAACAGACCACACATTTGGACATCACTCAACTCTGCAAGACAAGTTCAGGTTTGTCAACAGACCTATATTTTTCCACAAACTAAATTAATCATATTTCTTTTGTAACATTGTTAATTCCATCTCTCACAAGACCATGTCCGCTTTTGTGGTGTTACTGAAGCTGTGATCCGTTTGGCTCTCTCTGCTCTGGTGGGTGTGGCTGCTGTGGCTGTTCTTGTTTATGACATCAGATCCAGAAGTCTTCAACAGAAGAGAGAGCAGACATCACCATCAAGCTCTGATTAATCAGATACTCAGGAAAGTGGAGTTCTGGAATGACTGCATATGTGACCCTGGACCACAAAACCAGTCATAAAAATAAATGAATATATGTATATGTGTGTGTGTTTCTGTTTGCGCACAGCTTTCCCTGTCAAACAAATAAAAACTCAAATTTTCAGGTCGGGTCGGGAAATGTTGAGACTATGTCGAGTTGCGATGCCTTTCTCCCCTCCACGTCTCTGCGCAGGCACACAGCACAGCAGTGTAGCACACATTGATCAGCTGCACATCACATCACAGACAGGCAGAGAGTCGCAGAAGTGAAGCCCTCCCTTCCTTTCCAGTTGTGTTTGTCTTGCTGTGGAGGTGAGTGATAATGAACAAAAGACTAACCCTGCAAACAAGCCTGCACTGGCCCTTTAGTGTTCTCTTGTCTCTTGTTTTTCTTTGACTGATTTAATTGAGAGGAATTAAGTAATAAAATACATATCTGGCTATGAGAACTTGATGTCTGTATTCAGTCTTTTATTCAGATTGGGTTTACTTGTCTGGTTGTGCTTTGGCTGCATTTATTTCTGAGGAAATCAAATTGTCTGTCTTTGAGAAGTGTAGATGTACATTTAAGAGCCGTAGGTCGCTACTCAAGGATGGACGGATCTGAGGACCACACAGCAAAATCCCCGGTGTCAAATTAACACCGCTCGGTGTCTATATGGGTCCACACTACAGAGTGTTAAAAGCAGAGGTGGGACTTTCAAGTCACAAGCAAGTCTTCAAGTCATATCCCAAGTCCTCAAAGAGTTAATGAGATAATTAAGTGATGATGGTGCATTAGTGATGAACACCTGCTGTTAACAATCAACAGCACTGATGTTAAAAGAGAAACACCAGAACTACATCTGACTTCAGCCACAGCCTTGGATAGAATCAACTGAAATAAAAAAAATAAAAAAAAACACACACAGTGCCACCGTAATTGTGGTCACGGTTTGCTTTAGTTGGGCTCTTGACCCTTTTACTAATTCAAAGTAATTTGCTTCTGAGCATTTGCAATATTGTTACACAACAAACATTTGTGCATTGTTGACCCAAACCTTAGCAGATTAACTTATGCTTTCTGTTTATAACTCATAATGAATGAACATCATGAAGTGGACTCTCTTTTTGGTTTATTGACTGACATTCAGGTGTTACTGAACTGCAAAAAAAAAAAAAACTACTACGAAACAAACGCTTCAATATTGCAAAAAAAATAAATAATTTGGCTCAGGCTTTTAGACATGAACACTTATCATACGATCCTCAACAGTGGTGACAATACATTTTCATACTGTAGTGCATGATGGGAGTTTTTGCTATGGTGTTACCCAGCATGCACTGCAGCATGAAGCATTTTGTTGATTGTCACCATTGTTGAGATTCATATGCTGGTTCTTGATGTGTGTGGGTGTCTAAACAGTATTGGAGTTACATTTTTTATATGCATTATATAGGTTTGATATTAATTCACTGTAACTATTAGAGCAACACTTTGTTTGCATGCTGTAGCTTCACAGGATTGATTATGAAAAACCTAAACTTAGAAATAAAACAAAAGTTATTCTGATTGTAATCAGGCCAGCTCATGATGACTGTCTCATCATATAAAAACAGCTAACAGCTGCTTACTGTACAGCACAGCACTGATCTCTCTGCTTTACAACACCACATGTAGTGTTACAGAGAGAAACCTAACAAAGGAAATCAAGGGTCAAGAGCCCAACTAAAGCAAACACTGATCTCCATGATGGTGACATCATTTTAACCAATAAAACATCAACATCTGATCCTCTGTGATTCTCAATAACAGCAGGTGTTCATCACTAACTCACCATCATCATTTAATTAGTCATTTAATTATCTCATTAACTTTAACTCTTGAGGACTTGGGGTTTGACTTGAAGACTTGCTTGTGACTTGAATGTCCCACCTCTGGTTAAAAGTAACACTCAAGTGGTGTCAAATTAACTCTGCTGGGTGTGTATATGTGTCCACACTACAGAGTGTTAAAAGTAACACTGAAGTGGTGTTAAAATCAATAAGGTAATTAAGAGATTTATTGAGTGATGATTGGCCATTTTTGAACACACCTGATGTTAACAAGCAGATTCACCAAAGAAGAAAATCATGTTTTTTAAGTCACCATTAAAGTGGTCAGTGTTTACTTTAGTTGGGCTCTTAACCCTTGACTTTCTACTGTTTATTTGGCTATTATAATTGAGTTATAATAGCCAGACTTTTGCGAAGAGCAAAAGTCATCAGGTGGTGGTGTTGATGGTTATGGTTTAACATAATCATTTTTTTGTAATGAACTCATTTAGAGTCTAATATTTGAGTTAAATTTCCTTTAGTGACTACAACAACCTTGTGATTCCACAGTGAAAAATTATATTTTTTTCTATAAATCTTAATCTATAAACTTTTCTGATGCAAACAAAAAAAACCAGATAAGTCTTTGTTTTAGGCACACACAGACATCAAGAATCAATGTATGAATCTCAACAACGGTGACAAAGATCATATTCAGATAAACAGATCAACTCTGAACATCACAAAACAAGCTACTAAAAAGTCACATAAAAACAGCAAAAATAAAAGAAAATAGTAAGAATAAAAGTTACAAAGTTACAAAATTACAAAGACAATTTTGCTCATAATTTATTCATGCCGCAATGCATGATGGGAGCCATGAATGAGTTTTGATGGGCTGCAACATGCTTTTTTGATGGTCACCATTGTTGTAAATCTCACACTGATTCTTGATGTCTGTTTGTCTAAATTAAAGACAATTATTAAATTTTTGATCAAAATAAGTTTTAAAACATCTGTCTGATTATACTGAAAATGCCAGATCTTCTGTTGTTCAGTATTGACGTAACCAATAAAGAAAACCTAACGCAGTTATTCAATTGGTGTGCATCATTCTCTTTATGGAAAGATTCATTCAGCCACATAGAGTGGCTCTGACCTCATTATATGGTGCCTGATTATCCTCTGTGCCCTCAGAGAGCCATTCTGCCAAATGGTGCTTCGGGGTGTGAGTTTATGAGTTTGACCCAGTGTCTGCTCAAGAATATTGCAGAACTGGGAACGCTATGGGACTGTACTTGACATGATTCACAGTGGGATAAGCACTTGCCAGTATGGCATAGTGGGTATTATCCCCTTAGCACTGCTACTATGACGCAGAGCGAGTTCCCTCAAATAGAAATGTCTCAGGTTATGCCTGTAACCATGGTTCCCTGAGAGGGGAATGAGACACTGCATCACCCTGCCATACTTCCTGCATGCCTGTGAGTGACTTACTTCAGCCAATCAGTAGCTGAATATGTTACGCCACCACGCATTATTGGATATGTTTCACTAATGAGTGATTAAGCAGGTGGTTCGGGCGTAATCACATCGAGGCGCTCCCAAAGTGTTGCTACTATGACACAGCATCTATAATGCAAGGAACAATGTGTGCAGGAAAAGATGAGGATCTTATTGGAAGGGGTTTATTGAAAGTCCAAATGAAACAATGAGAAACACAGATAACAGGTAGGCACATGAAACTAATGGATTCCAGATTCTCCAAAAACAAATGTCTACAAAACAGAAAACACACAACAAAAAGACCAGGAGGGTGGTGGAACAGAAGTGGAACAGTGAAGGGATGGTGGGCCAGGCCCATGGAGTGGAAGAGGGCCTGGAGACTGTGGTGAATCAAATGACCAGGGCAGAGCAGGCAGAGTGGGTAGCCAATGTGGAGCTGGCGAATCAGGTGGAGAGGGCAGAACTGGAGACCACCACAGTGCAGGCGGAGCTGAAACAGAGAGCCTAGAAAGGCTCATAACAACAAGACAGGCAGAGAGCAGAGGGATGATCTCTGTGGTAATGACATGTCAAGCAGAATATTCTGAGATGGGATCTGTAGCAGTCGCCTCCTCAGGAGGATCTGGAGCAGATGACGCTGCCTCAGGAAAAACTGCAGCAGATGCCACTGCCTCAGGAAAAGCTGCAGTGGATACTGCTGCCTTGGGCTGATTCTGCCCCAAGAATAGCCCCCAAAAATGGATCCAAATGCAAAACTTTATTCAAAGACATGGTCAAGACAGGCAGGGCTCGAACACCAGCAAACAGATATAGCACAGGCAAGACAAAGAGTAATCCAGAGACAGGCGTGGGTCAGTCGAGGGCAAACGTAATCCAGAGGGTGAGGCAAACGGGAAATCCAACAGACAAGCAAACTGTATCCAAACAGGGTGTGATGACAGGAGTAATCCAGAACAAGCAAAATCCAGAGTAGGCAGGGAAACAAAGAATGGAGATACACAGGCTAGAGTCTAAACACGAGAAATCAGGCAAAGAACAAGACAAGATACGACTGGGAACTAAGACTGGAGAAACTAGACTGGCTTTGTAAAGTAGCTGTCACAAGGAGAGCGATAAACGCTAAACAATACTTGGCATTGAATGGTTGTTTGAGACTGATTTTTATTGTGTGTGTAACGTAGAGTGATGTCAATTACAGAATTACAGAATTACAGAAACAAATGTTAGATTTAAACCCCTTTTAATTCTCAATAAGAACTTCTGTAGACCTCTTACAGATATAAAGTCAGTCTGCTTAGTAATAAGTGAAGCTGGTGATGCTGTTTGTGGAGTTGTTTAATCCTCCTCTGCTGAGATCTTCAGAGATTTAATGTCTTTTATCTTCTGCTGAATTCATCTAAGGCTGTGGCTGCAGTCAGTTGTAGTTCTTGAGTTTCTGTTTGTCTCTTTTTTCTTCTTTCCTTCAGTGATTTAGCTTGTTAACAAGCTGAGAGGACTCTATAAATAATGTGTAGAACCTCATTGAACAAAGACCAAACAATTATAGAATTGTGCATGCCAAAGAGAAAACTTAGACAATTCCCTTCCCTTCGAGTCAGAAATTGACAAGTCTACTGACGCCTCTCTGTCTAGAGGACTGTCGTTTTATCTCATGAGACCCATAAAAACTGGGAGAAATTTGAGAAGAACCATCTGGATGTCCCTATAGAACAGAACCTTCAACGTTGTCCCTGACCGGCTTACCATAAATAAAGTTTGAATAAACAACAGTACAAAGGACGTTGTATCTGAAAAGGCTCCAGCACAGCCCCCCCCCTGATATCTCCTGATTGTTTAACGCAGTAATTCAATGATGGTATCAATAAAGAGACAGATATACGTTGACGCAGATGCTCAACAGATCTCAACAGAAATTGACTTCCTGACCTCCCTTCGTTTTCAGCATTCCAGAATGTGCTTTTCCCCTCCTTGACAGAACAAAGACTCAAGCCTGCATAAGGGATTTCCAAAGACAATCAATAGCTACTGTGCTATTGATGCAATATTCTCAAGAGACAATATATATTAATGTTGTATTTTATGTCTTGTATAAGCTTGCGGTGTTATTGGAACCTATGATGTTTAGTCTTTGCCGTATAACTTTTCCTTGTTAAACCGATCACTAGTGTTTAGTTTCATATGAAGGGTCACAATAATTACGAATCAGTGGTGCAACTGACATGGTGATATTATGAACGGTAAGCATGTGATAACACTGTATATAAGTCTTAACCAAACTTTTAGAGGTGTTTTTCCACATGACAATTTGAGTATTAGATAATGGATGCATGAAAGAAGCCGTGCAGGGAGGGGCTCCGCCCTACAGGAACCACTTCAATGGAAGAGCATCGAGTGGGAGGAACCGAAATTCGCTGGCTAAAAACGGACCCCCAGCTCACAGTGCTCTCTCTGCTTGCTGTCGCGCTGCTTTACAAACTTTGACTTCGGCTCACTGATCGCGCTACGAAGCGCCCCTCAGCCATATACCATCTGGTGAGGATTCACACATGTCTCCAAGTTCTGACCCAAAGGAACTTCAACATCTGAAGCCGTAAGAACTCCAAATAGACTTCCTAAGAGCGTCATCACAGCACAGAGCAGCCAACCAACCACCGGAGGGCATTCACAGAGTGACGTCACGCAGTAGCCAATCATCTGCGGGATTCCCTTCAACAAGGAAACAACAGATCAGCGGTCATCTCAACTTAAAGCAAGTAACAAACAACTAGCTCTATAATTTTGCTGAATTGTGGTTGTATTTATCTCTAAAAGTAAAGATAATAGAGTTCTCTGCTCGATGATCTGCAAGGGTAAATCGTGTGGAAATAGCAAACAGTGCTATATACAAACCCGATTCCAAAAAAGTTGGGACACTGTACAAATTGTGAATAAAAACAGAATGCAATGATGTGGAAGTTTCAAATTTCAATATTTTATTCAGAATACAACATAGATGACATATCAAATGTTTAAACTGAGAAAATGTATCATTTTAAGGGAAAAATAAGTTGATTTTAAATTTCATGGCATCAACACATCTCAAAAAAGTTGGGACAAGGCCATGTTTACCACTGTGTGGCATCCCCTCTTCTTTTTATAACAGTCTGCAAACGTCTGGGGACTGAGGAGACAAGTTGCTCAAGTTTAGGAATAGGAATGTTGTCCCATTCTTGTCTAATACAGGCTTCTAGTTGCTCAACTGTCTTAGGTCTTCTTTGTCACATCTTCCTCTTTATGATGCGCCAAATGTTTTCTATGGGTGAAAGATCTGGACTGGAGGCTGGCCATTTCAGTACCCGGATCCTTCTTCTACACAGCCATGATGTTGTAATTGATGCAGTATATGGTCTGGCATTGTCATGTTGGAAAATGCAAGGTCTTCCCTGAAATAGACGACGTCTGGATGGGAGCATATGTTGTTCTAGAACTTGGATATACCTTTCAGCATTGATGGTGCCTTTCCAGATGTGTAAGCTGCCCATGCCACACGCACTCATGCAACCCCATACCATCAGAGATGCAGGCTTCTGAACTGAGCGCTGATAACAACTTGGGTTGTCCTTGTCCTCTTTAGTCCGGATGACATGGTGTCCCAGTTTTCCAAAAAGAACTTCAAATTTTGATTCGTCTGACAAACAGAACAGTTTTACACTTTGCCACAGTCCATTTTAAATGAGCCTTGGCCCAGAGAAAACGCCTGCGCTTCTGGATCATGTTTAGATATGGCTTCTTTTTTGACCTATAGAGTTTTAGCTGGCAACGGCGAATGGCACGGTGGATTGTGTTCACCGACAATGTTTTCTGGAAGTATTCCTGAGCCCATGTTGTGATTTCCATTACAGTAGCATTCCTGTATGTGATGCAGTGCCGTCTAAGGGCCCGAAGATCACGGGCATCCAGTATGGTTTTCAGGCCTTGACCCTTACGCACAGAGATTGTTCCAGATTCTCTGAATCTTTGGATGATATTATGCACTGTTGATGATGATAACTTCAAACTCTTTGCAATTTTTCTCTGAGAAACTCCTTTCTGATATTGCTCCACTATTTTTCACCGCAGAATTGGGGGAATTGGTGATCCTCTTCCCATCTTGACTTCTGAGAGACACTGCCACTCTGAGAGGCTCTTTTTATACCCAATCATGTTGCCAATTAACCTTATAAGTTGCAAATTGGTCCTCCAGCTGTTCCTTATATGTACATTTAACTTTTCCGGCCTCTTATTGCTACCTGTCCCAACTTTTTTGGAATGTGTAGCTCTCATGAAATCCAAAATGAGCCAATATTTGGCATGACATTTCAAAATGTCTCACTTTCAACATTTGATATGTTATCTATATTCTATTGTGAATAAAATATAAGTTTATGAGATTTGTAAATTATTGCATTCCTTTTTTATTCACAATTTGTACAGTGTCCCAACTTTTTTGGAATCGGGTTTGTATTTTAACTGTCTCCAAATCGCAACAGTTCATTGCCTACAACGTGTTTCTGTGTATGTATGTTGTTTTGTGTTAAGTTAGTTCATGTATCTTAGTAGAATAGCATAATCAACTCTCGTTTCATTTATTAAGAATTTTTTTGTCTGGTACTATGTGATTTTCAAGTCTTAAACTATTTGCCAAAGATCGCATGACCTATGCTCATAAATTTTGATAAAGTACTATTTGGTTTGTTTTATCGTTGGCCACGAATAAGATAAACAACATTTTTAAAGATATACTGAATTTAACGATTCACTGGACGAGTCGTTAAAACCTTAGAAATTATACGTTTTTCATTAATATCAATTAATCATATCCATATCGAATCTTAAGAATCGATTCCCTAAATTAAAATAAGGGCTAAAACCTTTACAGAGTGGTGGAGAAAAAAAGCTGGCATTAGTTTGATGTGAAAATTCATAACCAGAAAAATACAGATTTTGGTATCGTGTCTATTTTCTCTGAACCGGAAGGAGAAATAGTGTAGATACAGAGAGACAGAGTTGTTTGTGTGTTTGTGGTACTGTATACTTGTGGCATGGCAATGCGTTTTGAATGAATGAAATAACAACTTGATTTGTTTGAGAAATAAACTGCAGTGAATAAACTGTCTTTTAAGACAAAATAAGTCGCTCTAAGCGCAGGAGAAGAGAATCAAGCGTGTTCCTTGTTATCTCTCTATAAGGCCTTCATAGCGTGATCTGGTTGGTGCGTTTTCCACTTCCGGATTCACCTATGCTATTAAATCTCCCGGTTTGAGAATATCAGATTAGCTACCTGTTTATTTCTCTGCCACTTTGATTCACTAAAACAGTGAACTTAAGACGCGGCACTCAGAAGGAGTGGCCAAAACGCATTCTGGGGAGAATAGTTATTGATTTTGATCAAAGAAAAAGTGTGCAATGGTAAATCCACTGTGTTTTGTCTAAGGCCCGCCGCGGCTAAAAGTGTTGATAGTTAATCTGTGGATTAATTTATCTCGCTCTAAACGAGTGAGATTGGCAGTGCTATACGAAAGAAAGAATCTAAATAGCTGCTTTTTGATGGTAGTGTGAAAGGCATTGACGTTCACTGATTACCCGGATCTGTCTGTGTCCGAAATGACAGGTTCCCTGATGTCACCATAGTGACGCGTAATTCAGGAAGTGCACAGGCTCCGTTCCCGCGCCATTTTGAAGCTGTTTGTAAACAAATAGCATAGCATAGCATGAAGCTAAACTAACGGAAGCTAATGAGTTGCATTGAAGGCTAGCGATTAACATCTAGCATTTTGGTAGCCTATGAGGGGATGCGGTGTATGTTTGCAGTGTGTTTTTGAAGTGTTGATACGGTTTAACCCTTCACAGCTGAACTTTAACGCAAACTAAACTGTTCACATCATTTCCTTCTCTCTTTGGCATTTACTCATTCTGTCTCTAACCTCTCATGTGAAAGGACTTTAACAAATACAAACTTAAATAAACCATTGATGTGCAAGGCAGCTAATTATCATAGGAAGTTAGCCAAGCGATTTCACAGGTGTTTTTAATAAGCACTTGTGTTTAGTTTTTTTTTTAGTTTTTTTTATTTAGTGGGTATTAGTTTCATAACGATTGGGGTTTATTCTAAATTAACGCTGGGCCTTAGCCTCATTGCTTTGATAGGAAGATAATTCATTTAATTATAATTGCGCTCATGATCTTAAGAATATCAGCGGGTGAATTGCTATGAAATATTTGAAATTGATAATTTAATTCCATAACTAATCCCAGATGTGAAATTAAATTAATTTCATTAAAATAATTTCAGTTCCTGATTCCACATAGACTGATTGAGATAATTATGTGTGCTCTGATAATTTAACAATAACATTAAGATCTTAATTATTAACTATCAAAGTGTTTGATCGTCTGGTCCGGGAAAATTTTAAAATTTCCTTTATAATTGAGATGGTAAGGATTAATTTGTTCTAAGGATTTGAATAACACAAGGAATTAGTAATTTGCCAGTCTTAGGGATACGAAATTAGGGATGTGGAATTTGTAAATTAATTTCATAATTAATCACGAATTTGAAAATTCTAATTCAATTTAATAATTAATTACAGTTCCTGTTTCCATATGGCAACACTACTGGCTGATCAATGAAATGTAATCGTTTGTAATGTTAATGAAAAACATCATTAAGATTTTAATCCATGACTGCCAATAATGCTCTGAAATTTTAATTTCATCTGCAACTCAGAGTTTGGATTACCCTGCTTCAAGATTTACGGATTATTATAATCACAGGTGCTCTTCTAATGTTAATGACAAAAGTTAGATCTTTAACTATCAATCATTGCTCTGAAATTTTAATTCCAGCATTGGCTAATAAGGGTCTGAGCGTCCCTACCTCAAGGATGCCTTATTGGTTAATTTAATCCTAATCAAGCCTACCAAATTTAAATGATAACATCATAAAATTCGAATTAGAAACTACCATTTCTAATTTGAAATTCTAATTTAAGTTGCAATTGAGTTTTGGTTCCAACCTGTTTGGTCTCTCTCTCCGTCCGTTATTTAATTAACTGAGCTAAAAAATTTATAGGTTACCTATAAAAATTTATAGGTTTTTCCCTTTTCTTAGGCCTGATAGGAGATAGGGCTCATCCAAATGCTTGGTTAGTGAAGTGAAAATGCCTCCAGTGTGAGTTACAGCAAGTGGAGTCACCCGTTCCGACTGAACCTGGTGCAAGCTGGGGGGGGGGGGAACCAAATACCTCTGTCCTAGCGTTGCAAAGTGATGGCCCACAGCAGGCCTAGCAATCGGGTATCGGAGGAGGAGTCAACGGCTGACTGGGCGAAGTACTAAACTATTGACGAAGTACGTCAAACTTCGGGTTCGCGCTGACGGATAGATACCGGGATCTAGCCCCGCCCCTCTTCAGGTCAGCAGTCAGTGACGTGCCTCACCCGAGTCCCAGCCCGTTTGTGCCAAAGCCACAGCTGTCTGAGAGGCTCACGGCAATACGGTGGGGGCGGAGTGTACGGCAGGAGCCTTATAGCGGCTCACCTGGTGCGCTCGTGCGGTGGGCCTTGCTGCTGAACACCACTGGAGCAATTTACATTCCTCACGAAGCCTAGAGTATAAGAACTTTCTAATTAGGAAAACCCTTCTAAGTAGCAAACCTCCAAAAGGAAAAATTAAGGTTTTCTTAACACTTAGGCCAGTGTGTTTATCCTACTAAAATTAGCAAAGCCAAACCCCTAGGTGCATCGACTCAACAGCGCCTCCGCGCTGCCACCTTTGTTACTAATCCTGACATTGGGAGTAAAATCCTCACTCTTCTTCTTCTCTTCTCTCCCTGCTGCTATCTTCTAATTTGACTACTGCTACTGTTGCTGAGATTTTTGCCTGTGGGAAGATCACGAGCGGAGAACTTTAACAATTGAAACAGGTATTTGTGGAACTTGAGAACGACATGTCAAAATTGTTTTCCATTTACCCTCCTCTTTTGTGAAATCCTACACCGCCAGGTTAAAGCAGGTCAACAGAAGGTAGGCGCCGGAAAACTTCAAGCACGCGAACACTTTGATTAGCGTTGTGGTGTCAATTTTGTCATTAACGGGACCAGTGCTGTCATTGTGCACCATTACAAGATGGCGCTGCTGTGTTCGGATGCCGTCCAGGTCGCTCCGCTAGGATTGTGCTTTTATTTACTTTTTTACTTACTTTTGCTTTCTCTTTTTTACACACATAATGTCTGCACTGATCACTTATGACAAAGGAACACTTTTGGACATTGGACACCGCTACACTAACCTGTTTCAGGACCCCTTATCCACGAATTCATCCTGGCCGCTCGAGATTCTTTGGAATGAGGAGGGGAACAATGGCCAAAGGCGACGGAACAAGAAACACCGTGGAAAAAGCGCTGGAATTCGCAACAGACTGAGGAAAAGGGCTCACAGTCCTCCACTACCGAGCATTCTGCTCGCTAATGTCCAATCCTTGGAGAATAAGATGGACGATCTTAGAGCCAGGATAAGTTTCCAACGGGACATAAAAGACTGTAACATCATTTGTTTGACTGAAACATGGCTCACGCCCTCGGTTCCGGATACTGCTGTAACGCCGTCTGACAACTTTTCTGTTTTACGGATGGACAGAACAGCTGAGGCCGGTAAATCCAAAGGTGGAGGAGTGTTTCATGATTAACAAGGAATGGTGTGACCCTAGGAATATCTCCTCTCTGTCGCGTTCCTGCTCGCCTCATCTGGAACATCTTTCCATTATTTGCCACCCATTCTATCTGCCCCGTGAGTTTCTTTCGATCATCGTTACCGCTGTTTACATTCCACCACAGGCAGACACCGACTTGGCTTTGTCTAAGCTTCACTATGTGCTCAGCGGCTACATTAACAAACATCCTGACGCTGCCTTTATCATCGTGGGGGATTTTAACAAAGCCAACCTCAGGCAGGTCATGCCGAACTTTCACCAACATGTATCCTGTCCAACCAGAGGACCGAATACACTGGACCATTGCTACTCTCAGTTTAAGAATGCCTACAAAGCCCGCTCACTACTATTTTTCATGGTATCTTCTTCAGATTTGAAATATAAACTCATGAGACATGTGACTTTCAACCCATTACTTTTCTGGATTGCTTCAGGACTGATTTCATGTATTTTTATATGAAATTAAAAGAAAAATTCAGTGTGGTACAATTTTTATCAAGGCACTTCAGTGTCTATAACTTTTTATATTTTTAAGCATTATCAACTCTGGATGATGGATAGTAAAGCCCAAAGGGTCTTCTTTCCAAAGACACCAAAATTGTGTGTGTGGCACACTGAAGTCAGGAACTGTTACCATTTTAAGTTAGTTAGTCATTTTCAGCTGTGATTCCCAATATGGGGGGCGCTGGTTAACAGATTAAGTAAATCGAAATTTACTGACATATTTCGCCGAGCCCACTTGATCAACGCAATCCTCCATCCTCGGGAGTGGAAAAGCATCAGATTTGGTGATTTTATTAATTTTTCTATAGTCCGTACAAAACCTGAACGTTCCATCCGGTTTTCTAACCAGCAAACACGGCAAAGCCAAACTCGAACAAGACTGTTTTGCGATGTTATTCTTCAGCATATACTGAATCTCTGACTCCAACTTTAGACGTTTTTCAAAAGGGACGCGATAAAAGCGCTGGCGTATAGGTGAAGCATCACCCACATCCACGTCGTGCTCTGTTAAATGAGTTTGTGATAGAAGTTCAAGTTCAAGTTCAAGATTTATTTGTCACATACACGATTATACAGAGAGTATTAACCAGCAGTGAAATGTGAGTCAGGTCCGCTCCATGGACAGTGCAATATTATAGAAAACAACACAAAGAAGTACACATACATTTACATTTACATTTAATCATTTAGCAGACGCTTTTATCCAAAGCGACGTACAAATGAGGAGAACAATAGAAGCAATCAGACCATCGAGAGAGCAACAGTATACAAGTGCCATGACAAGTCTCAGTTAGTCTAGCACAGTACACGTAGCTAGGATTGTTTTTTTTTTTTTTTTTTTTTTTATTAAATAGAATAGGTAAGTGTTAGTATTAGTTAGTCAGGTGCTGGCAAAAAAGATGTGTCTTTAGATGTTTTTTGAAAATGGCTAAAGACTCAGCTGTTCAAATTGAGATCGGGAGGTCATTCCACCAGCTGGGCACAGTCCAGGAAAAGGTCCGTGAGAGTGATTTGGTACCTCTTTGGGATGGCACCACAAGACGTCGTTCACTTGCAGAACGCAAGCTTCTGGAGGGCGCATAAGTTTGAACTAGCGAGTTTAGGTATATTGGTGCAGTGCCAGTTGTGGTCTTGTAGGCAAACATCAGTACCTTGAATTTGATGCGAGCGGCTATTGGTAGCCAGTGTAACCTGATGAAGAGAGGGGTAACGTGAGCTTTTTTCGGCTCATTAAAGACCACTCTGGCTGCTGCATTCTGGATCAGTTGCAGAGGCTTGATAGTACATGCGGGAAGGCCCGCCAAGAGAGCATTACAATAGTCCAGTCTGGAGAGAACAAGAGCTTGGACAAGGAGTTGTGCAGCTTGCTCTGACAGGAAGGGCCTAATCTTCCTAATGTTGTATAAGGCAAATCTGCAGGACCGGGCCGTTGTAGCAATATGGTCTGTGAAGCTTAACTGATCATCGATCACAACTCCAAGGTTCCTGGCAGTCCTGGAAGGAGTTATGGTTGACGAACCCAGCTGTATAGAGAAGTTGTGGTGAAGTGATGGGTTGGCGGAGAACACGAGCAGTTCTGTCTTAGCAAGATTGAGCTGAAGGTGATGGTCCATCATCCAGCTAGAAATGTCACTCAGACAGGCTGCAATGCGATCAGTTACCGTCGGATCATCTGGTTGGAATGAGAAGTAGAGTTGAGTGTCATCAGCATAGCAGTGGTAGGAAAAGCCGTGCTTCTGAATAACCGATCCTAATGACGACATGTAGATGGAGAAGAGAAGTGGTCCAAGCACTGAGCCTTGAGGAACTCCAGTAGCAAGAAGTTGTGACTTTGAAACCTCACCCCTCCAAGACACCCTGAAGGACCTATCTGAGAGGTAAGACTCGAACCACAGGAGGGCGGTTCCTGAGATGCCCATCTTTCTGAGGATGGACATGAGGATCTGGTGGTTAACTGTGTCAAAGGCAGCAGACAGATCCAGCAAGATGAGTACAGAGGATTTGGAAGCTGCCCTTGCCAGTCTCAGGGCCTCTGTAACCGAGAGTAGGGCAGTCTCAGTTGAGTGGCCACTTCTGAAGCCAGATTGGTTGTTGTCCAGAATGTTGTTCTGTGCAAGAAACAGAGAGAGTTGGTTGAACACAACTCGCTCAAGTGACTTTGCAATGAATGGAAGAAGGGATACCGGTCTGTAGTTTTCTAAAAGTGCTGGATTTAGAGCAGGTTTTTTAAGCAGTGGGCTTACCCGAGCCTGCTTAAATGCTGTGGGAAATGTACCAGTGTGAAGCGAGGTGTTGATAATGTGAGTAAGCGCAGGTATGACCGAAGAAGAAATGGCTTGAAGGAGGTGAGTGGGGATAGGATCTAGCGGACAAGTAGTGGGAAGATTGGAAAGGATGAGTTTGGAAACCTCCGTCTCCGAGAGAGGAGAAAAGGAGGTGAGAGATTGTGTATTTGTCGTTATGAAGTTATTATTAGTTTGTGGTGTGAGGAATTGGTCAATGATGGTTTTTGTTTTATTTGTGAAGAAAGTTGCAAAGTCATCAGCCGTAAGAGTTGATGAAGGAGGAGGGGGAGGAGGACAGAGAAGAGAAGAGAACGTTTTGAAGAGTGCGCGAGAGTCGGAACAGTTGTTAATTTTGTTGTGGTAGTATGTCATTTTAGCAGTGGAGACATTTGCAGAGAAGGAAGAGAGGTGTGACTGATACACACTAAGGTCGGTAGAGTTTTTGGATTTGTGCCATTTCCTCTCTGCAGCCCTTAGTTTAGCACGATGTTCACGGAGAACATCGGACAACCAGGGGGCAGAGGGGGTAGCGCGTGCTGGTCTGGATGAAAGGGGGCAAAAGTTGTCTAAGCAAGATGTTAGAGTGAAGCAAAGAGTGTCAGTAGCACTGTTTGTGTCGAGTGCTGAAAACTGAGAGGGTGAGGGTAGTGCGGATGAAACCATTGAGGATAGGCGAGAGCGAACGTAGGTTACGTCGAAAGGTGACCTGCGAAGGAGCGTGTGCTATGTCAGGAGTTAGTTTGAGGTTAGAAGTGATGAGGAAGTGGTCTGAGGTGTGCAGTGGAGTTACTAATGTGTTGTCAGTGGAGCAGTAGCGTGTGTAGATGAGGTCCAGTCGGTTACCTGATTTGTGAGTAGCCGTAGTAGACACTCGTTTGAGGTCAAATGAAGTGAGAAGAGTGTTGAAGTCAGTAGCCTGGGGTTTTTCTAGGTGGATGTTGAAGTCACCGAGCAGTACCAGAGGAGTACCATCTTCAGGAAAGTTTGACAGTAACACATCCAACTCCTCCAGGAAGTCACCCAGTTGACCTGGGGGACAATACACAACTACAACGTGGATTTTAGCAGGGTGGGTAATAGTAATTGCATGAGATTCAAATGAACTGTTGCCTGTAGGAGATGGTAGAAGATCAAATTTCCATTCATTTGAAATAAGGAGACCAGTGCCTCCACCCCTCCCAATCGTGCGAGGGGTGTGGGAAAAAGTGAAATTAGTGGAGAGAGCTGCAGGAGTGGCAGTGTCCTCAGGTTTGATCCAAGTCTCAGTTAGGGCCATGAGGTTGAGACCGGAATGGGTAGCAATAGAAGGAATAAAATCTGCTTTGTTTACAGCAGACTGGCAGTTCCAAAGACCAATTGGAACCGAGAGTAAAGTAGTAGAGGACAGAGGGACCGTTCGTAGATTATTAGGATTGGCCTGCCTCCAACGTACAGCGCGTGCTCTCCGAGTGTTAGTAGTAATAGTACAGATTTTTAAGCACATAGTGAATACAATTGACTAAACAATTAGATGAGTACAAGTTAGACAAAAAGTAAAGAAAGGGGAGAAAGCAATACTCAAGTGCCTTGTCGGTGTCCTTGCTCGGTGGAGTCGTGCAAGGTAGAGTCGATCGTCTTTACACTCGTCGGTCTTCACACGAGGAGGGCTTCACACGAGAGCTGCCGCGACCGCTGCCGCGGTGTACAAACCAGTTTTATACTTGCCTAATTACTAGTCCCTGAAGTCAGCTGACCACGCCTTTCTACTTAGCAAACCGAAACCGGGAACTCCCGCGATAAGCACGAGAACAAATGCGACTTGCGAACGCGTTTACCAGGTAAAACACAGGATGCAAAAACAATATTTCCTAGCAATGACAACTGAGCTGAAATCTAATGAGAAAACAAGACAACACACTTACAAACTGCTGTTCTCTTCTGCTGTTCGACTGCTTCTTCTAACAAGTGTCACTGAGTCAGGTAAATAAGTACTTTCTCTGGCTTAGACCACGCCTTTCTACTTAGCAAACCGAAACTGGGAACTCCCGCGATAAGCACAAGAACAAACGCGACTTGCGAACGCGTTTACCAGGTAAAACATAGGATGCAAAAACAATGTTTCCTAGCAACGACAACTGAGCTGAAATCTAATGAGAAAACAAGACAACACACTTACAAACTGCTGTTCTCTTCTGCTGTTCGACTGCTTCTTCTGAATATAATATAATATGAATATAACATAAATATAACATGAATATACAGAATACAGAATAACAGAAATATAACTGAATATAACATAAAATGAAATGAATAAAAAAAAGATATAAAGAACAAAATATGTGCATGATAGTATACTGCAGAGTTAAATATTAAGATAAGATAAGCATGACTGTACAAGAGAGGAATGTGCAAATATGTTGTACATGGTTGACATGTAGCAGCAGTCTCAAAAAATAAATAAAAAAATAAGATACCAAAACACAGAAAGTGATGTGTGCAAATGACACTGTCAGTATGAGGTAGAGAATAATGAGTGTGAGTATCTTACTGATTGTGAGTGATTAATAAGTGAAGTCATGGTGATGTTAAGAGGCTGAGTTTGAGTTTAGGAGTCTGATGGCTCAGTACCTGTTCCTGTGGCTCAGTGGTAGAGCATTGCGTTAGCAGCGCAAAGGTCGTGGGTTCAATTCCCAGGGAACACACATACTGATAAAAAAATGTATAACCATGTATAATGCACTGTAAGTCGCTTTGGATAAAAGCGTCTGCTAAATGCATAAATATAAATGTAAATGATGGCCTGGGGGAAGAAACTCCTCCTAAGTCTCTCAGTTTTTGCCATCAGGCAGCAGAAGCAGAGAGAGTACAGGGCACCTTGTCGCAAAAGCTTTGATTTATTGCCCTCATAAAAAATCCCACCCAGTAAGTGGCCCAATCCCTCCCACCCTCCATAACTGGACATCTGGTTTGTACACCCCCACCATCTAGATGAGGAATTGATTATCCAGTATGTTTAAGGAATTTTATGACTTGTGTGTGTGTGGGGCCATTGTTATGTGATTTAAACTTTAAATGGTGAAATCGTGTTAAAGGGATGTTTTTATTAAAGTGTTTTTTTCACATTGTGTAAAACGTGCGATGATTTGTTTTCTCACCTACAAGACGTGTTGTAGGGAAAACAATGTTAGGCAGAGTTAGAAAATAAAACATTAGTTTTCTTTTCTATCGTTTGACAGAGTTAAAGAAGAAGTGTTTTGTTCACAAAAAAGCCGCAAACACTAGAAATGGTGTCTTATCTTACCGTGTTACAGTTTAAAGATCATACGGTTTAAAAGTAAAAAAGAGCCTTAAAATAAACGAATATCGTTTGTTAAAACAAGGCTATCCTGCAGTAGTCTGTCGTTACAAGTTAGTTTGACAGAGTTAAAGAAGGTGTTTTGTTCACAAAAAAGCCGCAAACACTAGAAATGGTGTCTTATCTCACCGTGTTACAGTTTAAAGATCATACGGTTTAAAAGTAAAAAAGAGCCTTAAAATAAACTAATATCGTTTGTTAAAACAAGGTTATCCTGTAGTAGTCTGTCGTTACAAGTTAGTCACGACAGAAAAAACGTAAAGACAAAGAATCCCCGAGAGTCTAGAGATGATCCGTCAGACATCCGCGCTCTGTAACAGCCAGACTCCAAATGAGGTCCTGGAACCCCGGGTGACCAAACCACGCCTACGGACGTCCCCTAACAGAGGCGGTCCAAAGATTTAAAATAAAGTAATGTTTTTAACGTTATTTTAATAAATCTTTACCAGTTCTTTAATTAATGAAAATCTACTCACTTTAAAATTAGGATAGCCTACACAAGATTCCTTCTAACTCTAATTCTTAGGAAAAATTTTGTTTTATTTTATTTTATTTGCTTAATTCGTCTATTCCTTTAATAGATCTTTGTTTTTGTTAAGTTAAGATATAATTAATCTTTTAAAAATTAGCTTATACATGTTTTCCTTTTAAACAAAAAATCACTAATATACAGTGCTTTATTTTTATTTAATTATTCGTACTTAATTCAGTCAACCCTATTATTTACTCTCTGATTTTTGTTAAACTTAAGACATATTGCTATGATGGCGGTATAAAATAGATTTGGGGTACATAAGTTTTATTCCTAAACATAACCTCTGTTTTGTTTTATTTTACGCTTAATAACTTTATTTTACTCGTTGATTTGTCAATATTAACTTCCGACGTGGTATAACAGTTAAAACGCACGTACGCGCGTACAAATATCTAACAGGACCGAAACCAACTGTTTTTTTTTTTTGTTGTTTTTTTTGTTTCATACGTGTAATAAAATCAACGTGGGATTTCTCTTTGATTTTCCATCCGTACCATCCGGTCTGTGGACGGCACGTTATCTATTAATTGAAACAGACAACAAAGAAATGCAAATATCACGGCTCACGTAGAGCATGAGAGCAGGATGTATCCGGGCGTCTGGCCTAGTGATTACTGATGCGTTCATATCAGATCAAGATGCTGTTGTAACTCATAGCAATCTAACAAGTTTTTTGAAGTGGTCTGGCATGTACATTTTGTTAGAAGGTTAGTTAAAAACCGTAGATCAAAGGATAGACATTGTCTCTATTTTATGACATACAACTGCGTGTGTGAACATTGTCAAAAGATCGTCGGAATGGTTCACTGGATGGTCAACACGCACACACACTCACACACACACACACACACACACGCACGCACGCACGCACGCACGCACGCACACGCACACACACACACACACACACACACACACACACACACAAACTCACTCACTCCTACATTTAAACATTTAGACTTTTACAAAAGAAATCTTTTAGAAGCACACCGGGCATATGATGAAAAACAGGTTGATTAAACAACGATATGACATTTGTTTTAACAAATACATTTTTAGATCTTTCAAACCTAAAACCATGATGCTCTAAACAAACCGAGGATTAGAAGTAGTCAAACGATCCTCTGATGAACGCAAGACGGTTACAGAGTCATTCTTTATGAATTAGAGTTAAATTAGACTACGAGTTAGTCATCATAAGGTTGTTTGCAACAAAACTAATTCCTACAAATGTCTCACAGAATCTTTACAGCAGTTTAGACTTTCTCTCGCACTTTAAAAATGGTTTTATTAAATGTGTGTTCAAATGCAGCATGTTTATTTTTACACTATAATGTTTTATTTTATTAAAATAAAAACAACTGGTCTATATAGGTTTATTTTACTAAGATATGATCAAATAATTGACAGAGGAAATAGTTCAAATAATCGATAAGTCCTACTTATCAAACCTATTGGATGTGTCTGACGGTTTGTGACAAATATCTTACTGATACAGACGTGTTAAGATGTTAAGTATGTGTGAAAGATGTGTAAAGTTCAATAGTACTGTTAAAAATAGTAATATTGTAAATTATTATACATTTTAAATGTGTAAAATCGTATATGTTTGTTTTTACTTTTTGCTGTTAAGAAATGTTTTCATTTTAATGTTTTCATTTAGCATGTAGTTAATATATATGTACTGTATAAGAACAAATATACATTTTCACTTAAAACTTCTCTGTAAAATAATTACACCTACAGTTTAGACATGTTTAAAAAGTTTTAAACACATTGTGGGTCGCTAAAGCAAGTCATGATGTCTATTGTCTTTAAATTAAACTTTAGTTTTATTCTTTAATTTCTTTAAAATAGCCTGATGATAATGAAACCAAGTGTTTTTCTCACACGAGTAGATAACTCTTCGGATGTGTTTATGACAAACAAGTCAATTTTTACTTCAGAAAAGTTTTTCAAATGTATGACTGAACTTTGCTCATTTGACAGACCCGCGATGTTTAACAGCCAGAGGGAATACAAGTTGTTTTCATGAAACCTTAATCGGTGTAAATTTCTCACCTAGAACACAAACCTTGTACATTTTGACTATTTGACTCTTTTGTAAGTAGCATGTCATTTGAAATGGTTTACTAAAAGATTAAAGCAGCGTCTGTGTTTTCAACACGAAAAAAAAGTACATAGCAGCGCCATCTGATCCAAGATGGCGCTGCTATGTTCGGCCGCCATCCGGGTCGCTCAGCTAAGACTATGCTTTTATTTACTTTTTTACTTACTTTTGATTTCTATTTTTACACACATAACGTCGGCACTGATCACCTACGACAAAAGTACACTCTTGGACATTGGAAACCGCTTCACTAACCTGGTTCAGGACACTTTATCACCGAATCCATCGTGGCCTCTTGAGATTCTTCGGAACGCGGAGAACAAAGGACACAGGAGACGGAACAAAAAACACCGTGGAAATAGCGCTGGTATTCGAAACAGACTGAGGAAAAGGGCTCACAGTCCTCCTTTACCGAGCATTTTGCTCGCTAATGTCCAATCCTTGGATAATAAGATGGACGATCTTAGAGCCAGGATAAGTTTCCAACGGGACATAAGGGACTGTAACATCATCTGTCTGTCTGAAACATGGCTCACGCCCTCGGTTCCGGACACTGCTGTAACGCCGTCTGACAACTTCTCTGTTTTACGGATGGACAGAACAGCTGAGGCCGGTAAATCCAAAGGTGGAGGAGTGTGTTTCATGACTAACAAGGAATGGTGTGACCCCAGGAATATCTCCTCTCTGTCGCGATCCTGCTCGCCTCATCTGGAACATCTATCCATTATTTGCCGCCCATTCTATTTGCCCCGCGAGTTCTCCGCGGTCATCGCTACTGCTGCTTACATTCCACCTCAGGCAGACACCGGCTTGGCTTTGTCTAAACTTCACGACGTGATCAGCGGCTACATTAACCAACATCCTGACGCTGCCTTTATCATCGCGGGGGATTTTAACAAAGCCAACCTCAGGCAGGTCATGCCGAACTTTCACCAGCATGTATCCTGTCCAACTAGAGGTCCGAATACACTGGATCACTGCGACTCTCAGTTTAAGAATGCCTACAAGGCCCGTTCACTGCCTGCTTTTGGTAAGTCGGACCACGCCGCCATTTTCCTCACACCGGAATATAAACAAAGGCTTGTACAGGAACCCCCGGTGAAGAGGGAAGTGACGCGTTGGTCCTCCCACTCTGAAGCTATGCTACAGGCGGCTCTTGATGACGTCGACTGGGACATGTTCAGGGCGAGCTCATCTGACGTCAGCGAGTTCACGGAGGTAGCAGTGAGCTTTGTAAACACACTTACCGAACAAGCTACAGAAACGATTACTGTAAGGACTTTCCCTAATCAGAAACCGTGGGTGGACAGATCAATCCGTGATGCGGTTAACAAACGCACTGCCGCATACAACGAGGCTCTTTTGTCTGGGAATATGTGCGAGTATAAAGCAGCGTGTTATGCTCTCAGACGAGCAGTAAGTGCCGCCAAACATCGCTACAAAGAGAGAATTGAGTCTCATTTCCAGCTCAATGACTCTCGACGCATGTGGCAGGGACTAAGGACCATATGTGCCTTTGGAAACAAATCCTCCGCAGAGGTGAGTGCAGATCCTCGCTGGCCGAAGAATTAAACACCTTCTACGGCCGCTTTGATTGCAACGGCGGCAGTGCGGCTCTGCCGAGCAGCGCGTCACAAAGCAGCAGGCAGAGAAGCGAGAATCATGTGATCACCGTGACGGAGGACGAGGTTCGGAGGGCACTAAAGGGAGTGAACATCAGGAAAGCGGCTGGACCTGACGGGATCACAGGCCGGGTTCTGAGATCATGCGCTGATCAGCTTGCTGGGTTGTTTACTTCTATCTTCAACGAGTCCCTTGCTACCTCTGTGGTTCCCACCTCCTTTAAAAAATCCATCATCATCCCTGTGCCTAAGAACAATAAACCCTCTTGCCTGAATGACTATCGTCCAGTGGCCCTCACATCTATAGTCATGAAGGTTTTTGAGAGACTTGTTAAGAGCCACATTAGCTCCTCCATCCCTGTTACTTTGGACCCTCTTCAGTTTGCCTATCTCTCCAATAGATCAACTGATGATGCCATCTCTCACATACTCCACTCCTCCCTCACACACATTGACAGCAGCAATGGGAACTATGCAAGACTGCTATTCATAGACTATAGCTCAGCTTTTAACACCATAGTCCCCATCAAGCTGACTTCCAAACTCACAGGCCTTGGCCTAAACACTTCACTCTGCGACTGGATTCAAGACTTCCTCAACGGCAGACCTCAAGTGGTGAAGGTAGGCCAGTTCACCTCAAACTCCATCACCCTGAACGTAGGAGCCCCACAGGGCTGCGTTCTGAGTCCCCTGCTATACTCTCTCTACACACATGACTGTGTGTCCTCTCACAGATCCACATCTATTATCAAATTTGCTGATGATACTGTGGTTCTTGGCCTCATTTCCAACAATGATGAGACCGCATACTTGGATGAGGTGGAGAGACTTACATCATGGTGCCAGGACAACTGTCTCTCTCTGAACGTGAGCAAAACCAAAGAGCTGATTGTGGACTTCAGAAAGAGACACCTGCTGCCCTACACTCCTCTTGTGATCAGCGGGACCCCTGTGGAGAGAGTTAGCAGCTTCAAGTACCTCGGTGTAAACATCTCCGAGGACCTGACTTGGACTACACACATCCAAACACAGGTTAAGAAAGCCAGGCAAAGACTGTACCATCTGCGACAGCTGAGGAAATTCAGGGTCTCACCAACAATCCTGAAAACTTTCTATGCAGGGACCATAGAAAGTGTATTGACTCAGTGCATCTCAGTGTGGTATGGAAACAGCTCCAGCCAAGATTGCAAGGCCCTGCAGAGAGTTGTGCGCTTAGCTGAGCGTATCTCTGGGTCAGCTCTCCCCTCTATGCAGGACATCTACCTCAAACGCTGCAGAGGCAGAGCTGTAAAAATCATCAAGGACTCAAATCACCCTGGAAACTGCCTCTTCACTATGCTGCCATCTGGTAAGCGCTTCCGCAGCCTGATGGCAAAAACCGAGAGACTTAGGAGGAGTTTCTTCCCCAAGGCCATCAGGCTCCTGAACTCAAAGTCAGCCTCCTAACATCATCTGACTTACTTCAAATCACTAATCACACATTCATTACTCTCTACCTCATAACTGTCAGTGTCATTTGCTCATTTGCACACTTGCACACTTGCACACAACACTTTCTGTGTCTTGTAACATATCTTATCTTATTTTTATATTTATTTTATTTTTTGTGATTGGCTGCTTCATGTCAACCATGTACAACCTGTTTGCACATTCCTCTCTGTACAGTCATGCTTATCTTAATATTTAATTCTACAGCTTACTGTCATGCACATTCTTTTATATTTTATATTTTATTCTTTATATCTTATTTTTTATTCATTTTATCTTATGTTTACTTCCCTTGTGTTGTTTTTTCAATATTTGCACTGTCCATGGAGCGGACCCGACTCTCATTTCACTGCTGGTTATACAATCTCTGTATAGTCGTGTATGTGACAAATAAAACTTGAAACTTGAAAGAGTTGTACAAGGATATTTCAACTATTATCGTCGTTTTTTTTTTTCGACCCTAACAAACTGGTAATGTAGTTTCTATGGTAAGTTTTACAATGTACAGTTCTCATACTATGTGCGTAAATAGTTGTGCTACAACATTTATGATTATTTTTGAATGCAGACAGATTTTGTTAGGGATATGGCACATCTAAGAATAATAATCTTTTGTAAATTATATATTTTTTCTTACACCGTTAGTTTTAGTCATATTAGCAAGATTTCAGATGGTCGTTCACAATTGTTTGTAGGACCGTTTGTGTTTTTAGGTGAAGACTACTCTTTGTGAGATGTCATCATAATAGGAATAAATGAAAATCAAGAAATTAAGTAACAGCCTTTTGTCTTTGAGATATTTATTTTAGTGCAAATGACCACACATGAAGCATCAACACGAAAATCAAGTATCGCTGTCTTCTTACCCTTAAAACTATTACAACTGAAACTATTGCACTGAAAGCTGTACATTCATTTAAGTTTGAGCATGTTAAATTTCCACGCTCTTGTAAAGAGTATCGATACATTTCATCCATAATCATTCAAGAGACAAAATCGCTAAGTATAGCAAGACAAGAAAATGTTTATAATGCAGATAGAATTCAGGAACCTAAACAGTTGTGAAAGGTTATTAAACGCGGATTTGTAAATTATGTTTTTTACTCCGCTGGATTTAGTCATCTTGCTCAGATAGCAGACGACACAATTCACATTTCGTTTCTATGTCTGTATTTGTTTTAAGACTCCTCTACAAGTTCATGCTAATCCTTGCATGGGAAAGTGTGCATGACGAGTACATACTTAATCATTTAAGAAAATCATTGAACATTTGACTGCACTTTTTATTATATTGACAAACCGCCAATTCAAATTACTTCCCACGAGGCGCGTGTCCACAGAATCTTTTTCAACACCACGACATTAAAGAATGTTATCAGTCACTATCGCCAGCTTCTGTGACTCAAATTAAGCGACATCTCTGGTGTGCGTAACCATGTACAATGGGTGCATGCGGTAAACATCTTTGTTTTTCCAATTCTTTCATATTTGTTAGATGTAATGTAAACAATATTTTGATAACTATGATGTTCCATGTTTTTGTAAAGGTTATAGAAAGAATTCAAACATAATATTTACATAGGAATTATCTTTGCTCAAAGCGAATTGACTAAAATCGTTGAATTACGAAATGCAAAAGTGTATACATCATTTAAGAAAAAGCACTATGATGTATACGGAAATCCTCCTCTTGATCTATTGTGACTGACATTTTACTAAAGCATCCGATCAGGATTATGGATGAAGCGGCTCACATTTTGGTTGTCGGACTGCATAAGTCGTTACTATGACTGTGATGTAGGTGAGGCCTTCTCTCTGAGAGCCATCAGTATTCAGTGTTTATAGAAATAAATGAAAATTAAGAAAAATTTCTTGAGAGTGTTTGACTAAGTCGGTAAGGTCTAGCGGTTAGGATCGTATCAGGTCCCATATGGTCTAGCGGTTAGGATACCTGGTTTTCACCCAGGTGACCCGGGTTCAACTCCCGGTGTGGGAAGTAATGTTTTGGGGGGTCGTGACCTAAGGGTTAGAGAGTCGGCCTCGTAATCCAAAGGTAATGTTCACGGCGGGCGTGTGTGTGTGGGCACTTTGGAGGGGTTAAATGCAGAGCACAAATTCCGAGTATGGATCATCATACGTGGCCGCATGTCACTTTCACTTCTTTTTGTTTAAGAAGCGAAAACAAAACTGAGCAGTTGGGGACACTTAATTTCTAGCGATTATCGTAAATTTGATTTCACAGATACTATTTAAACTAAACTTAGCTAGACAATGACAACTCCGAATTCAATAATGAAATGCCTTTAACTGAAAATTGAGTGTTTAATCTTATTATTGTTTTGTGCTCCCTATGTAACTCAAGAGAGCAAGTCGCTAAGAAAAGTATCATATGAATACAGAAAACCGCTCACGAGCATCTGGGCATATTTTTGTAAATGCTGTTTTAAATTAGTTTTTTCTTACATCTAGAACTCTTGTTCAGATAGCCGATGACGATGTGCACATTTTATTCGTCGTACTCATTTCTTTCAACATTACCGCTTGAGATTAAAGCCTAGGTAATGTGAACGCAATTAAGAAACATGGCAATATACCCTTTGAAAAGGTTATAGACACCGTCGTTTATACAGGAAATATGTTTGCACAACAGAAACATGTCTCGTCATAACAAAAACCTAATACTGAAATCCTCTCTTCTAAATATATTGGTAAAGTTTTAACGTTGCTTTTGATGGCCTGCCCCGCTAGATGATACCAGTCTATGCATTTCATTGTTTTTAGATGAAGACTATTCTCAGAAA
This sequence comes from Schizothorax lantsangensis, assembly GCA_027422415.1. Lineage (NCBI taxonomy): Eukaryota > Metazoa > Chordata > Actinopteri > Cypriniformes > Cyprinidae > Schizothorax > Schizothorax lantsangensis. The sequence continues at coordinate 49,463,774 of CM049842.1, forward strand.
CTGGTCAAACATTATAAGATAATAAAAGGATAGTCCTTCTACAAGAGATTGTTTTAACTGAGATTGTGACGTAGTGTAGAGCTTTTTTAGGGTCTGTCTACAAAGAGGCCACGAGACACAACCCCCTCGAGCTTACTATTTCTCTGTTACGTGTATATCTATTTCATTTAGAACACAAAGTTGCACATTACAAGTTGAAGATAGTGTGGAAACAGTATTTTCTTTGCACACGTCTCTAAACATGAGTTTAATAAATAAATCACAGATGTCATGTGGTTAATTCATTGAAAGGTGCATGTTTTTTTTTTTTTGACCGTTTTTAGATGGTCTGCACCGGCACACAGACACGTGTTTTAAGAATTCATATGACCAAAAGGTTTGATCCTGGGGAAACAGCAACTGTGTGTTGTCATGATTGTCTTCAGAATTGAACCGCTTTTATTTAAACAATGCAACATGAAGCTACTGTATTCAACAGCACAGTCCCTTGAAATATTGCAGTATAGCTTTTTTTTTCCCTTCTAAATATCTAAACATGTATTTAGCTTAAATATTAGTTGTCATACCTGTTGTTGAATTTATAACATATATTTCTCCAAACCTAGAGGACTGAAAATAGGTTTAGCATAAGTCCGCATTTCAGCTGTTAGCCTGAAAATGTAAGACAACTGAGATTTCATTACTGAGATATTTTACAGAATGCGAAACAAGCTCACAGTTACATTAGAGATTTGGATTCTAGTTTATGCCGCATATTGTTTGTTACTGTTCCACAGGTTTAACACCTCATTACTTGAAGACTGTACTGTATAAATTACAAAGTTTTCCGCCGTAGTAGGCCGTCTCTGAAACCAGGCCTGTAGAAAGAATAAACCAGTCTTATAAACTCATTGATTTGTTTAACAACTTTAAAATATAATCTGCACGAACGATACGCTCTTAAAATCGATAGTGCGCAAAACATATGTAAAAGGACGGATAACACATTAATGGGGTGCTTTGGTTAGTTTCTTACACAACAGAGCATTACTTAACGTTTTTATTAAGTTTTAATATAAAAGATAATAGTCTGTTAACAATTTAGATGCTTTTATTACGAAAGCGCACAAAGAACCGCTGAAGCACGTTCCCTTTGTTAACACGGAATTAATTGAAATAATAGACTACCATAAGCTTATTTACACTGCGCTGAATGTAAAACTCTTAAAACATTAAAACATTTCAAACCTGTCAAACAACCGCTTCAATACATTCCTCTTATGAAAACGTTTAAAATAGAATACCGTCAAACAGAACGTTGTCTGCAAGTTCCCAACGTGTAAATTGTGTGAAAACGCTCGAAGCTATGCATTTTACAGTACATACACAGATACGCATTTTCTTTTGCGTATGTCTCTAAACAATAGCTAGGTAAATGACTTACGTCATTTTAAGCGAAAGGGGCGACTAGTGTCTTTTTTATTTATTTTGATACCCGCGTTTTAGACGTCTGTCTTTTAAATCTGACCCAGATGTCTCGATATTCTGCTCTTCTTTTTATGAAAACGTGCGGTAACCAGTTTTGTCCTCATCTGCAGTATACCGAAGCGTTTTAATACGTCATAAATTCCAATAGTTAGATAGCAAATGCAACTGTTTAAACCTTTTGGTCATATGAATTCTTAAAACACGTGTCTGTGTGCCGGTGCAGACCATCTAAAAACGGTCAAAAAAAAAAACATGCACCTTTCAATGAATTAACCACATGACATCTGTGATTTATTTATTAAACTCATGTTTAGAGACGTGTGCAAAGAAAATACTGTTTCCACACTATCTTCAACTTGTAATGTGCAACTTTGTGTTCTAAATGAAATAGATATACACGTAACAGAGAAATAGTAAGCTCGAGGGGGTTGTGTCTCGTGGCCTCTTTGTAGACAGACCCTAAAAAAGCTCTACACTACGTCACAATCTCAGTTAAAAAAATCTCTTGTAGAAGGACTATCCTTTTATTATCTTATAATGTTTGACCAGTTTCTGAGAATAGTCTTCATCTAAAAACAATGAAATGCATAGACTGGTATCATCTAGCGGGGCAGGCCATCAAAAGCAACGTTAAAACTTTACCAATATATTTAGAAGAGAGGATTTCAGTATTAGGTTTTTGTTATGACGATACATGTTTCTGTTGTGCAAACATATTTCCTGTATAAACGACGGTGTCTATAACCTTTTCAAAGGGTATATTGCCATGTTTCTTAATTGCGTTCACATTACCTAGGCTTTAATCTCAAGCGGTAATGTTGAAAGAAATGAGTACGACGAATAAAATGTGCACATCGTCATCGGCTATCTGAACAAGAGTTCTAGATGTAAGAAAAAACTAATTTAAAACAGCATTTACAAAAATATGCCCAGATGCTCGTGAGCGGGTTTTCTGTATTCATATGATACTTTTCTTAGCGACTTGCTCTCTTGAGTTACATAGGGAGCACAAAACAATAATAAGATTAAACACTCAATTTTCAGTTAAAGGCATTTCATTATTGAATTCGGAGTTGTCATTGTCTAGCTAAGTTTAGTTTAAATAGTATCTGTGAAATCAAATTTACGATAATCGCTAGAAATTAAGTGTCCCCAACTGCTCAGTTTTGTTTTCGCTTCTTAAACAAAAAGAAGTGAAAGTGACATGCGGCCACGTATGATGATCCATACTCGGAATTCGTGCTCTGCATTTAACCCCTCCAAAGTGCCCACACACACCCCCAGCAGTGAACACACACACACGCACACCCACCCACACACACACACACACACACACACACACACACACACACACACACGCCCGCCGTGAACATTACCTTTGGATTACGAGGCCGACTCTCTAACCCTTAGGTCACGACCCCCCAAAACATTACTTCCCACACCGGGAGTTGAACCCGGGTCACCTGGGTGAAAACCAGGCATCCTAACCGCTAGACCATATGGGACCTGATACGATCCTAACCGCTAGACTGTACCGACTTAGTCAAACACTCTCAATAAATTTTTCTTAATTTTCATTTATTTCTATAAACACTGAATACTGATGGCTCTCAGAGAGAAGGCCTCACCTACATCACAGTCATAGTAACGACTTATGCAGTCCGACAACCAAAATGTGAGCCGCTTCATCCATAATCCTGATCGGATGCTTTAGTAAAATGTCAGTCACAATAGATCAAGAGGAGGATTTCTGTATACATCATAGCGCTTTTTCTTAAATGATGTATACACTTTTGCATTTCGTAATTCAACGATTTTAGTCAATTCGCTTTGAGCAAAGATAATTCCTATGTAAATATTATGTTTGAATTCTTTCTATAACCTTTACAAAAACATGGAACATCATAGTTATCAAAATATTGTTTACATTACATCTAACAAATATGACAGAATTGGAAAAACAAAGATGTTTACCGCATGCACCCATTGTACATGGTTACGCACACCAGAGATGTCGCTTAATTTGAGTCACAGAAGCTGGCGATAGTGACTGATAACATTCTTTAATGTCGTGGTGTTGAAAAAGATTCTGTGGACACGCGCCTCGTGGGAAGTAATTTGAATTGGCGGTTTGTCAATATAATAAAAAGTGCAGTCAAATGTTCAATGATTTTCTTAAATGATTAAGTATGTACTCGTCATGCACGCTTTCCCATGCAAGGATTAGCATGAACTTGTAGAGGAGTCTTAAAACAAATACAGACATAGAAACGAAATGTGAATTGTGTCGTCTGCTATCTGAGCAAGATGACTAAATCCAGCGGAGTAAAAAACATAATTTACAAATCCGCGTTTAATAACCTTTCACAACTGTTTAGGTTCCTGAATTCTATCTGCATTATAAACATTTTCTTGTCTTGCTATACTTAGCGATTTTGTCTCTTGAATGATTATGGATGAAATGTATCGATACTCTTTACAAGAGCGTGGAAATTTAACATGCTCAAACTTAAATGAATGTACAGCTTTCAGTGCAATAGTTTCAGTTGTAATAGTTTTAAGGGTAAGAAGACAGCGATACTTGATTTTCGTGTTGATGCTTCATGTGTGGACAGTTTGCACTAAAATAAATATCTCAAAGACAAAAGGCTGTTACTTAATTTCTTGATTTTCATTTATTCCTATTATGATGACATCTCACAAAGAGTTGTCTTCACCTAAAAACACACACGGTCCAACAAACAATTGTGAACGACCATCTGAAATCTTGCTAATATGACTAAAACTAACGGTGTAAGAAAAAAGATATAATTTACAAAAGATTATTATTCTTAGATGTGCCATATCCCTAACAAAATCTGTCTGCATTCAAAAATAATCATAAATGTTGTAGCACAACTATTTACGCACATAGTATGAGAACTGTACATTGTAAAACTTACCATAGAAACTACATTACCAGTTTGTTAGGGTCGAAAAAAAAAAACGACGATAATAGTTGAAATATCCTTGTACAACTCTTTCGTGTTGAAAACACAGACGCTGCTTTAATCTTTTAGTAAACCATTTCAAATGACATGCTACTTACAAAAGAGTCAAATAGTCAAAATGTACAAGGTTTGTGTTCTAGGTGAGAAATTTACACCGATTAAGGTTTCATGAAAACAACTTGTATTCCCTCTGGCTGTTAAACATCGCGGGTCTGTCAAATGAGCAAAGTTCAGTCATACATTTGAAAAACTTTTCTGAAGTAAAAATTGACTTGTTTGTCATAAACACATCCGAAGAGTTATCTACTCGTGTGAGAAAAACACTTGGTTTCATTATCATCAGGCTATTTTAAAGAAATTAAAGAATAAAACTAAAGTTTAATTTAAAGACAATAGACATCATGACTTGCTTTAGCGACCCACAATGTGTTTAAAACTTTTTAAACATGTCTAAACTGTAGGTGTAATTATTTTACAGAGAAGTTTTAAGTGAAAATGTATATTTGTTCTTATACAGTACATATATATTAACTACATGCTAGATTAAAATGAAAACATTTCTTAACAACAAAAAGTAAAAACAAACATATACGATTTTACACATTTAAAATGTATAATAATTTACAATATTACTATTTTTAACAGTACTATTGAACTTTACACATCGTTCACACATACTTAACATCTTAACACGTCTGTATCAGTAAGATATTTGTCACAAACCGTCAGACACATCCAATAGGTTTGATAAGTAGGACTTATCGATTATTTGAACTATTTCCTCTGTCAATTATTTGATCATATCTTAGTAAAATAAACCTATATAGACCAGTTGTTTTTATTTTAATAAAATAAAACATTATAGTGTAAAAATAAACATGCTGCATTTAAACACACGTTTAATAAAACCATTTTTAAAGTGCGAGAGAAAGTCTAAACTGCTGTAAAGATTCTGTGAGACATTTGTAGGAATTAGTTTTGTTGCAAACAACCTTATGATGACTAACTCGTAGTCTAATTTAACTCTAATTCATAAATAATGACTCTGTAACCGTCTTGCGTTCATCAGAGGATCGTTTGACTACTTCTAATCCTCGGTTTGTTTAGAGCATCATGGTTTTAGGTTTGAAAGATCTAAAAATGTATTTGTTAAAACAAATGTCATATCGTTGTTTAATCAACCTGTTTTTCATCATATGCCCGGTGTGCTTCTAAAAGATTTCTTTTGTAAAAGTCTAAATGTTTAAATGTAGGAGTGAGTGAGTGAGTGAGTGAGTGAGTGAGTGAGTGTGCGTGCGTGCGTGCGTGCGTGCGTGCGTGCGTGCGTGCGTGCGTGCGTGCGTGCGTGTGTGTGTGTGCGTGTTGACCATCCAGTGAATCATTCCGACGATCTTTTGACAATGTTCACACACGCAGTTGTATGTCATAAAATAGAGACAATGTCTATCCTTTGATCTACGGTTTTTAACTAACCTTCTAACAAAATGTACATGCAAGACCACTTCAAAAAACTCGTTAGATTGCTATGAGTTACAACAGCATCTTGATCTGATATGAACGCATCAGTAATCACTAGGCCAGACGCCCGGATACATCCTGCTCTCATGCTCTACGTGAGCCGTGATATTTGCATTTCTTTGTTGTCTGTTTCAATTAATAGATAACGTGCCGTCCACAGACAGGATGGTACGGATGGAAAATCAAAGAGAAATCCCACGTTGATTTTATTACACGTATGAAACAAAAAAAAAAAAAAAAAAAAAAAAAAAAAAACAGTTGGTTTCGGTCCTGTTAGATATTTGTACGCGCGTACGTGCGTTTTAACTGTTATACCACGTCGGAAGTTAATATTGACAAATCAACGAGTAAAATAAAGTTATTAAGCGTAAAATAAAACAAAACTGAGGTTATGTTTAGGAATAAAACTTATGTACCCCAAATCTATTTTATACCGCCATCATAGCAATATGTCTTAAGTTTAACAAAAATCAGAGAGTAAATAATAGGGTTGACTGAATTAAGTACGAATAATTAAATAAAAATAAAGCCCTGTATATTAGTGATTTTTTGTTTAAAAGGAAAACATGTATAAGCTAATTTTTAAAAGATTAATTATATCTTAACTTGACAAAAACAAAGATCTATTAAAGGAATAGACGAATTAAGCAAATAAAATAAAATAAAACAACATTTTTCCTAAGAATTAGAGTTAGAAGGAATCTTGTGTAGGCTATCCTAATTTTAAAGTGAGTAGATTTTCATTAATTAAAGAACTGGTAAAGATTTATTAAAATAACGTTAAAAACATTACTTTATTTTAAATCTTTGGACCGCCTCTGTTAGGGGACGTCCGTAGGCGTGGTTTGGTCACCCGGGGTTCCAGGACCTCATTTGGAGTCTGGCTGTTACAGAGCGCGGATGTCTGACGGATCATCTCTAGACTCTCGGGGATTCTTTGTCTTTACGTTTTTTCTGTTGTGACTAACTTGTAACGACAGACTACTACAGGATACCCTTGTTTTAACAAACGATATTCGTTTATTTTAAGGCTCTTTTTTACTTTTAAACCGTATGATCTTTAAACTGTAACATGGTGAGATAAGACACCATTTCTAGTGTTTGCGGCTTTTTTGTGAACAAAACACTTCTTCTTTAACTCTGTCAAACGATAGAAAAGAAAACTAATGTTTTATTTTCTAACTCTGCCTAACATTGTTTTCCATACAACACGTCTTGTAGGTGAGAAAACAAATCATCGCACGTTTTACACAATGTGAAAAAACACTTTAATAAAAACATCCCTTTAACACAATTTCACCATTTAAAGTTTAAATCACATAACAATGGCCCCACACACACACAAGTCATAAAATTCCTTAAACATACTGGATAATCAATTCCTCATCTAGATGGTGGGGGTGTACAAACCAGATGTCCAGTTATGGAGGGTGGGAGGGATTGGGCCACTTACTGGGTGGGATTTTTTATGAGGGCAATAAATCAAAGCTTTTGCGACAAGGTGCCCTGTACTCTCTCTAGAAGCGCTTACCAGATGGCAGCAGAGTGAAGAGACAGTTTCCAGGGTGATTTGAGTCCTTGGTGATTTTGACAGATCTGCTTCTGCAGCGTTTGAGGTAGATGTCCTGCAGAGAGGGGAGAGCCGACCCAGAGATACGCTCAGCTAAGCGCACAACTCTCTGCAAGGCTTTGCAGTCTTGACTGGAGCTGTTTCCATACCACACTGAGATACACTGAGTCAATACACTGTCTATGGTCCCTGAATAAAAAGTTTTCAGGATTGTTGGTGAGACCCTGAATTTCCTCAGCTGTCGCAGATGGTACAGCCTTTGCCTGGCTTTCTTAACCTGTGTTCGAATGTGTGTAGTCCAAGTCAGGTCCTCGGAGATGTTTACACCGAGATACCCCCCCCCCTCACAATGTAGAGCGCTTTGAGTGCTTAGAAAAAGCAGAAAAGCGCTATATAAATGTAATGAATTATTATTATTATTATTACTTGAAGCTGCTTACTCTCTCCACAGGGATCCCACTGATCACAAGAGGAGTGTAGGGCAGCAGGTGTATCTTTCTGAAGTCCACAATCAGCTCTTTAGTTTTGCTCACATTCAGAGAGAGACAGTTGTCCTGGCACCATGATGTGAGTCTCTCTACCTCATCCAAGTCTCATCATTGTTGGAAATGAGGCCCAGAACCACAGTATCATGAGCAAATTTGATAATAGATGTGGATCTGTGAGAGGACACGCATTCATGTGTGTAGAGAGAGTAGAGCAGGGGACTCAGGACACAACCCTGCGGGGCTCCTACGTTCAGGGTGATGGAGTTTGAGGTGAACTGGTTTTCACGCAGAGTGAAGTGTTTAGGCCGAGGCCTGTGAGTTTAGAAGTCAGCTTGATGGGGACTATAGTGTTGAAAGCTGAGCTATAGTCTATGAATAGCAGCCTTGCAAAATTCCCATTGCTGCGGTCAATGTGTGTGAGGGAGGAGTAGAGTATGTGAGAGATGGCATCATCAGTAGATCTATTGGGACGATAGGCAAACTGAAGAGGGTCCAAAGTAACAGGGATGGAGGAGCTAATGTGGCTCTTAACAAGTCTCTCAAAAACCTTCATGACTATTGATGTGAGGGCCACTGGTCGATAGTCATTCAGGCAAGAGGGTTTATTGTTCTTAGGCACAGGGATGATGATGGATTTTCTAAAGGAGGTGGGAACAACAGAGGTAGCAAGGGACTCATTGAAGATAGAAGTGAACAAACCAGCAAGCTGATCAGCGCTTCACCTCAGAACACGGCCAGTAATCCCGTCAGGTCCAGCCGCTTTCCTGATGTTCACTCCCTTTAGTGCCCTCCGAACCTTGTCCTCCGACATGGTGATCACATGATTCTCGCTTCTCTGCCTGCTGCTTCCTGACGCGTTGCTCGATAGAGCCGCGCTGCCGCCGTTGCATTCAAAGCGGCCGTAGAAGGCGTTTAATTCGTCGGCCAGCAACTGATCTGCTCTCACCTCTGCGGAGGATTTGTTTCCAAAGGCACAGATGGTCCTTAGTCCCTGCCACATGCGTCGAGGGTCGTTGAGCTGAAAATGAGACTCAATTCTCTCACTGTATCTGAATTTGGCAGCTCTTACTGCCCGTTGGAGAGCATAACACGATGCTTTATACTCGCTCATATTGACAGACAAAAGAGCCTCGTTTTATGCGGCAGTACGTTTGTTAACCGCATCACAGATTGCTCTGTCCACCCACGGTTTCTGATTAGGGAAGGTCCTTACAGTTATCGTTTCTGTAGCTTGTTCGGTTAGTGTATTTACAAAGCTCACTGCTACATCCGTGAACTCGCTGACGTCAGATGAACTCGCCCTGAACATGTCCCAGTCGACATGATCAAGAGCCGCTTGTAGCATAGCTTCTGAGTGGGAGGACCAACGCGTCACTTCCCTCTTCACCGGGGGTTCCTGTGCGAGCCTTTGTTTATATTCCGGTGTGAGGAAAATGGCGGCATGGTCCGATTTGCCAAAAGCCGGTAGTGAGCGGGCTTTGTAGGCATTCTTAAACTGAGAGTAGCAATGATCCAGTGTATTCGGTCCTCTAGTTGGACAGGATACATGTTGGTGAAAGTTCGGCATAACCTACCTGAGGTTGGCTTTGTTAAAATCCCCCGCTATGATAAAGGCAGCTTCAGGATGTTTGTTAATGTAGCCGCTGAGCACATCGTGAAGTTTAGACAAAGCCAAGTCTGTGGTGGGATATAAACAGCAGTAGCGATGACCGCGGAGAATTCACGGGGTAGATAAAATGGGCGGCAAATAATGGATAGATGTTCCAGATGAGGCGAACAGGAGCGCGACAGAGAGGCGGTACTCCTGGGGTCACACCATTTCTTTTTTTTTTTTTGTTATAAACAATTTTTTTATTTTCATTTTTTTTTACAAACAACACAACATAATATCCAAATTAAAACAAAACAAAAAAGCAGACACATACTCAACATCTCAAGGTTCAATCAAAAGGGAGGGAGAGAGGGAAGGACAACAAGAACACAAAAGTTACTCCTTTAAATAATCACATATATTAAGTAAAAAACACTGCCAAGCCTCAATGGTTGAAGGCCTGGCCCCACCGACTCGCGCCGTTGTACATTCACATGAGACAATTTGCAGGAGGCTACGGATCCAATATGCCTCTCTACACATGTGTGGTGTAAACCAGTTCTGAATTATTGTCTTCTTCACAGCTGTAAAACCAGCAAACAACATTCTCTTTTGCATTGAACTAATACAGAGACCAGAATCATCATTAAGAAGACATAAACTTGGGTTAACAGACCAATCAATTCTCAGTAATGATGACAAAACCAGGTTTACATGTGTCCATAGACTGATGACGACAGGACATTCCCAAAACATATGCAGAAAAGTGCCCGATGATGTAGTGTTACATATATGGAAGTTCAAATTCAACTGCAGTTTCATTTTACATATTTTGTAAGGAGTTATGTATGCTCTATGAATGACTTTGAAGTGAATAAAACGATGAGCCAGATTTTTAGATGTTAAACTGAGATTAGACCACACTCTCTCCCAGTCGACAGATAAATTAAGATCAGATAATTCCCTATTCCAAATAGTTTTAATAGAAAGAGGTTTTGTAATACAATCAATAATTTTATTATATATTAAGGAAACAGATGGCCGACCAGCAGATGGTGCAATCCAGTCCCGCATAGGATGAGAGGAAATGGAAGAAGACCAAGGAACGCCATACGCTTTGAGAGCAGAACGTAATTGAAGAAAAACAAAATATGCAGATGCTGGTAGACAAAATTTGGCTCTCAATGCCTGAAATGAACAGAGGCCCTGGTTATCATACATATCACTGCACGTGTTCACACCTAAAGAGGACCAAGAGGGTTGGACAAATGGACGATTTCCACATACAAAGTTAAAATTGTGCCATAAAGGTGTACTGTTACAGAATTTGAAGGGTCCACCTATCCGACGTTCAACCGTTTTCCAGATTTTAATAGAGTTAGCCACAACCGGACCAAATTTATAATTATCCCCTTTTTTTCCTGTGCCAGTAAATAAAATATCTTGAAGTCTATTTGGTTTAACCTTGTCAGCTTCAATCACCCTCCATGAAACTGTAGATTGAGGATCAACCCAATTATGAAGGGCCTTAAGCTGGAACGACCAATAATATAATTCAAAATTTGGTACAGCCAGTCCTCCTGCGCTATTAGGATGTTGTAATGTGGTAAGTTTAATAGCATAGAGAAAAAAAAAGAATCGAGGTAACAAATTCATCTTAACAGTGGAGATTCTTCCTTGGAGAGAGACTTTAAGATTCTTCCATCTTTGAATGTCATTTTTTGACCTTAACTAAAATGTTATTAAAATTGTCTCTGGCAATCTTATGAATGTTTTTATATATGGTAATGCCCAAATAGATGAAAGATTCCTTAATAGGGATAAATGAGGGAATAGAAAAATTAACCTTAACATTGTTAATTGGCATTAGAGCAGATTTGCTCCAATTTATTTTATATGCTGATAGGCTACTAAAATTCTCAAATTCCTTAATTACACTAGAGACTGAAAAATTAAATTTAAATTTAATAGGATAGACTACATATATCTATATTACCAATTTTATTATCTGATCATTCTGCTATGTTGTGCAGTGTTCCTCTTTCCGATGTCAAAGCCAAGTCCCCTAGATGGCGCTTTAACATGTCATTATTAAGTAATCAGACTTTTATTACCTCTCTAAAAGAATATATTAAGGACTTTCTTGAAATTAATATGCCCTCTGATGTGGATCCTCAAATACTGTGGGAAACAACTAAGTGTGCTATACGAGGTTTCTGTATATCTTTCTCTTCTACTCTTGCCAAAGCGAGAACTCACCAGTTTACACAATTAGAAAATAAAATCCAATCATTACAAAACCTACAAAAACAAAATTTTACTGAGCAAGAGGCTACACAGCTGTCCTCTTTAAAAGAAGAATATGATTTACTTTCACACTCAAAGGCAGAATTTATTTTACATAGGACTAGACAAAAATATTATTTTGAATCAGAGAGACCTAGTCATTTATTGGCCCTTAGGTTGAAAGAATGCGAGTCTAAGGCATATATTAGCGCAATAAAATCATTGGATGATCAGGTCACCACGAACCCTGTGGCAATTAATGACATATTTAAAGGTTTTTACACAAATCTGTATAAAGCCGAAACAGATTTTGATGAACCAATTTGTAAGCAGTATTTAGATAAATTGGAACTGCCTCGGATCTCACAGATGGATAAAGAATCTTTGGAGGCCCCATTAAGTTTGGAGGAACTTCACGTCTCTCTAAAGAGCCTTCAAAAGGGCAAATCGCCGGGTCTAGATGGTCTCCCCCCTGAATTATATTTAGAAATTTGGGATTTGGTAGGGATACTTATGCTTAACATTTAATTTTGCAATTGAACATGGGGCATTTCATAGAGATCAAAAAACATCACTGATTTCATTACTTCTTAAAAAAGGGAACGATCCATTAGATTGTTCCAGCTACAGACCGATTTCGCTTATCCCATGTGATCTAAAAATCTATGCTAAAGTGTTTGCTTCTCGTTTGGAGAAGGTAGTTCACAGTCTGATCAAGGAGGACCAAACTGGTTTCATCAAGGGGCGCAATGCATCTGACAATATGCGTCGACTCCTTCATATTCTTGACTTTGCGGACTCCCACCCAACACCTTGTGCAGTCTTTTCACTTGATGCAGAAAAAGCCTTTGACAGGCTAGAGTGGAATTATATGTGGGCGGTTCTGCAATGTTTCGGCTTCGGTGAACACTTCGTTTCTATGATTAAGACATTATACCACTCACCTGCAGCATCAGTCATAACTGGTAATATTATTTCCCCCTCATTCCCTTTACAGCGGGGAACGAGGCAGGGGTGTCCACTTTCCCCCTTATTGTTTTGTCTATCTCTCGAACCCTTAGCACAAGCCATCAGGAAATCTGAAGTATCGATTAAGATTCATGACCATAATCATTGTATTTCATTATACGCTGATGATATTATTTTATATTTAGACCACTTTGATGTTTCAGTCTCTAGTGTAATTAAGGAATTTGATAATTTTAGTAGCCTATCAGGATATAAAATAAATTGGAGCAAATCTGCTCTAATGCCAATTAACAATGTTAAGGTTAATTTTTCTATTCCCTCATTTATCCCTATTAAGGAATCTTTCATCTATTTGGGCATTACCATATATAAAAACATTCATAAGATTGCCAGAGACAATTTTAATAACATTTTAGTTAAGGTCAAAAATGACATTCAAAGATGGAAGAATCTTAAAGTCTCTCTCCAAGGAAGAATCTCCACTGTTAAGATGAATTTGTTACCTCGATTTAATTTTTTTTTCTCTATGCTACCACTTTCTCCCCCTCCAGGTTACTTTAAGGAGATCAACTCCATAATTTCTAAGTTTATCTGGAATGATAAATGTCCCAGAATTAAACTTACCACATTACAACATCCTAATAGCGCAGGAGGACTGGCTGTACCAAATTTTGAATTATATTATTGGTCGTTCCAGCTTAAGGCCCTTCATAATTGGGTTGATCCTCAATCTACAGTTTCATGGAGGGTGATTGAAGCTGACAAGGTTAAACCAAATAGACTTCAAGATATTTTATTTACTGGCACAGGAAAAAAAGGGGATAATTATAAATTTGGTCCGGTTGTGGCTAACTGTATTAAAATCTGGAAAACGGTTGAACGTCGGATAGGTGGACCCTTCAAATTCTGTAACAGTACACCTTTATGGCACAATTTTAACTTTGTATGTGGAAATCGTCCATTTGTCCAACCCTCTTGGTCCTCTTTAGGTGTGATTACGTGCGGTGATATGTATGATAACCAGGGCCTCTGTTCATTTCAGGCATTGAGAGCCAAATTTTGTCTACCAGCATCTGCATATTTTGTTTTTCTTCAATTACGTTCTGCTCTCAAAGCGTATGGCGTTCCTTGGTCTTCTTCCATTTCCTCTCATCCTATGCGGGACTGGATTGCACCATCTGCTGGTCGGCCATCTGTTTCCTTAATATATAATAAAATTATTGATTGTATTACAAAACCTCTTTCTATTAAAACTATTTGGAATAGGGAATTATCTGATCTTAATTTATCTGTCGACTGGGAGAGAGTGTGGTCTAATCTCAGTTTAACATCTAAAAATCTGGCTCATCGTCTTATTCACTTCAAAGTAATTCATAGAGCATACATAACTCCTTACAAAAGATTTAAAATGAAACTGCAGTCAAATTTGAACTGCCATATATGTAACACTACATCATCAGGCACTTTTCTGCATATGTTTTGGGAATGTCCTGTCGTCATCAGTCTATGGACACATGTAAACCTGGTTTTGTCATCATTACTGAGAATTGATTGGTCTGTTAACCCAAGTTTATGTCTTCTTAATGATGATTCTGATCTCTGTATTAGTTCAATGCAAAAGAGAATGTTGTTTGCTGGTTTTACAGCTGTGAAGAAGACAATAATTCAGAACTGGTTTACACCACACATGTGTAGAGAGGCATATTGGATCCGTTGCCTCCTGCAAATTGTCTCATGTGAGTGTACAACGGCGCGAGTCGGTGGGGCCAGGCCTTCAACCATTGAGGCTTGGCAGTGTTTTTTACTGAATGTACGTGATTATTTAAAGGAGTGACTTTTGTGTTCTTGTTTTCCTTCCCTCTCTCCCTCCCTTTTGATTGAACTTTTAGATGTTGAGTATGTGTCTGCTGTTTTGTTTTGTTTTATTTTGGATATTATGTTGTGTTGTTTGTAAAAAAATGAAAGTAAAAAATTGTTGATAACAAAAAAAAAATTGTAATACTTATTCTGGAAACGTGCCACGTCAGATTGTTTTAAATGTGTCTCTTGTATTAAGGCACAGGAGATAGATTTACGGTGTAAATATTCTAATACACGGGTTCTTTTAACAGCAGAATTTAAACCATTCACATTCAGTGATAAAATATTTAAAGTATGCATTGAATATTCATAATCCCAAGATTGTACACAATAAATGCAAAAAACAAAAAAAAACAAAAAACAGAATCACTTCCATTCCGTAAATAACACGTAAACACTGATGTGCATTTTAGATACCAAACCTCCTATATGAAAAATCCCTTTAGAAGTAATGTAAAATAGATAAAAGAATAAATGTCTGCTGTAAAAAACAAAAACAACATAAAAATGTGAACAACCGACAACCATAAACAAAGAGCAACTCAGACCGCACATTACCGAGAACATAGGTCTGACTGAGCAACAAAAATCGGTGATAGGTCATGACCGATCCACCCCAACGCAAGACATGTCTCCCGAAAGGCTCACACAGCCCAAAAAAAAAAAAAAAGAAAGAATTTTTTTTTTTTATTAATTAAACCTACTCTCCATTAGTCCCCTCCAAAACAGAAAAATGGAGTGTCAGTCTTACCAGCAAAGAGATCATTGTACCGGATAAATAAGGACAATATCCCAGTAGGAGAGAAGAAAACGCAAACAATAGGTTTAGCAAGCATCCATGTTCATCCTGCCATCATCCCCTTCTGGGCAGCTAGGGCCAAGTCCATCCCGGCCGTCACGCCCCTCCCGCCGAATTGGAGAAACAGCGGCCGCTGCTCCCCCGTCGTCCCCCCGCAGAGCTGCGGCATAATCCTCCGCTTTCTGAGGGGAATGGTAGCTTCTCTGTTCCCCTTTGTGCCGTAGCTTAATTACCGCTGTATAGATGAGGAAGGGCTGGAGACCAAGGGCTGTCATCTTCTTCAAAACCGGACCAAATGCCTTTCTCCTGATCGCTGTAGCCAGACTAAAGTCAGGAAAAAACAGCAGTGTGACATTGTTCTGTGCGCACTTCACCGGATACGCCTGCCGAGCACCTTTCAGGATATCTGATCTGTCATGCCATCTCAGTACACGGAAGATGAGAGTGCGCGGCCGATCGGAGCCCCTCCCTCCGTCATACACGCGACGCGCCCGATCAATCTCAATGTCACGGCCCCTCAAGGAAGGAATCCACTTGGAAAGATTAGCTCGGAGGAAACTAGCTGCATCTGGACCTTCCATCCCTTCTGGGAGCCCCACCAGTCTAACGTTGTTCCTCCTAGACCGGTCCTCCATATCTGTCATCTTCTCGGTGAGTCGCTCCAGCTGATCCTTTAAATCCGTAACTGTTCTCTTATCTGCACGCGCCGCTGCCTGAACAGAATCAACGCGGTCACGTGTCTGCTTCGTCTTGGTAGCTATGGCTTCAAACTCCTCTCTTAGCTCTTTAACAGACATATTGGTCGCTTGTATGTCCTCACGCAGTTCGCGCAATGCTGGAATCAGCACAGAGTCCATCGCATCTCGTACCGCTGATTTCACAACCGAATTCAAAGTGCTTTGGTGTTCTTTAAATGCTAGTTCAATGCGGTTAGCAATAGCACTGTCCAGGTCTTCACTGGAGATGGCTGAATCTCTGAATTTTTTCTTCATTGGCGATTGCTCAATCTCTCTTTTCCGATCTCCTTTGTTTGCCTTAGTACTCATGATGGGTCTAATGCAGAGTGGTTCAAATTTTACTGACAGGATCGCAAAATATTTGGCAAAGTGAGCGGAGCGAAAAACTAAGCCTGCATCACCGTCGAGGGGTCACGTGATCCTCCGGGTCACACCATTTCTTGTTAATCATGAAACACACTCCTCCACCTTTGGATTTACCGGACTCGGCTGTTCTGTCTATCCGTAAAACAGAAAAGTTGTCAGACGGCATTACAGCCGTGTCCGGAACCGAGGGCGTGAGCCGTGTTTCAGTCAAGCAGATGATGTTACAGTCCCTTATGTCCTGTTGGAAACTTATCCTGGCTCTAAGATCGTCCATCTTATTCTATAGAACATCCCCAAACAATGATGGAAACTCGCATATCAATGGTGACAGCTCCTCTCGCTGCAAAAGAGATAAATGGGACAACAAACTCTCCAAATCTTTCAGAGTCTCAGAATTTTTTTAATCGAGGTTGCATTACAGTATTGTCTAGAATCTTAACCCCTTCCTTCTCTCCCACCAGAGACTGACCCTGCCCATCAGTCATAGGACTGACCACAGCGGATGATTTAACATCAGTTTGTTGACAATCGCGGGAGAAAAAGGCTTCAATAAATTTACATGACAGACTTGGATTATTTTCTTTCAGTCTGGAGTTGCGATTTCATAATTAAGATCGGACAGTGCAAGCACAACTGTATATGGTCCCACAAAAAGAACGGAGAGCCCACTAAAGGCAGCAATGCCAAAACTTGATCCCCAGGATTAAATACAGGCTGTTCAGACTTGCGATCAAACAACTTTTTCATCTTTCACCTTTTCCAAATTTTTCCGTGCTGCTTGACTAGCTAAAAATAAGCATCTTCAAAAACCGTTTACATATTCAAGCAAAAGAGACTTAAGCGTTTGGTGAAACCGTTCCAGTGCTCCCTGACTTTGAGGATGGTATGCACTGGAACGGGGATGTTGAACTCCCAACTGTTTTAAAATTTCCGCAAACATTTTAGACGTGAAATTCGTTCCCTGGTCACTTTGAATGACCTTAGGGATACCGAAGATTGAAATGAATTGAGACAGGGCTTTTACAACATACCGAGTAGTAATATTATGCATCGCATAAGCTGCTGGGTAGCGAGTCCTTTGACACATTATAGTCAAGAGAAATTTACTTCCCAACTTAGAGGGAGGTAACGGACCAACACAGTCTATTAACAGATGTTCAAAGGATTGCTCTACTGGAGGTGTTGGATATAATGGAGCCTGTTTCGGTGGCTGATTAGGTTTTCCGGTCACTTGACACGTATGACATGTTTTAATAAACCGCAAGATATCTTTTTTCATCAGCGGCCAATAAAAATGCTGTAAACCTCAGTCATATGTCTTTTTTACACCTAAGTGCCCGGCTATATCGCCGTGAGCCAATCGGAGTACAACATCTCTGAATTTCTCAGGTACAACAACTTGAACAAGTGACTCACCACCACAATCTTCTCTTTGGGCAAGTCACTTGCGCAACAGCACTGCATCATGTATAAAGTATCCAGTCGCGGCACTCTCCACATCCTCCAGTGGGAGAACAGCAGCAAACAAACTTTTCAACCCTCTGGGCGACGACGAGTTCTGCACGAGAAATTTTAGACAAGAGAGACAATCCAGGAGCGACCGACTTAACCGGTACGCAGGTATCACACAAGTTAACATCCTCATCATTCAGCATTTTGGACTTAGACTGCGTCACAAAACAAGACGCATCCTCCAACAACTCACGACACCCCTGATCGGGAAAAGAAAACGGGGTGAAAATCGGTGAAGGGGCCAGCACAAAATGACCTCAACTCCCTCCAACGAACAGAACAAAGAAGGGCGCACTTCCATAGTCACTTCCCCGTTGACAAACTGGGACTGCAAAATAAACTTGTGCAAAGGAACAGACAATGTTTGAAGTGTAATCCCTCAGATTAAAACATTCTTACCAACATATGAACTGGATGAAAATGGCAGTATGGAATCCAAAATGAAGGACTCTGAAGATCCAGTATCTCGCAAGACTCTGACACGCTCATGTCCCTCTACAAGAGAAACAAACCCTCCCGACATAAATGGTGCATACCCTGTGTTGTGTTTAATTTCAGAACAATTCCTTTTTGTCACGGACAGACAAGCAACTCGTTAAAAGAACAGGCGCATTATTTTTATTCTTGCCACGTCCCTGTTTGCTTTTAAGTACAGGACATTCATTCTTCCAGTGTCCGACTTCCAAACAATAACGACACATAGAATCAGATATCACCCTCTGAGAAGGTGAACTTCGATCACTTCGTTGTGACAGTTTAAGATAAAGATTTCCATTACCCCGATTCCCATAACTAAATCGATTCTTGTGAGTCAGAACGAAATCATCTGCTAATGATGCAGCTTCAGTGGCAGTGCAAGGTTTATTTCCGTTAATATACACTGCAATTTGATCGGGAACAATGTTTTTTAACTGTTCAATAATCATTATTTCACGTAACATGCTAAATGACTGTACGTTAGATGTTGTCCACCAGCGATCAAAATGATTACTTAACTCTCGTGTAACCTCCACATGTGTTTGTCTCTCACTTTTCCTCCAAGTACGAAAACGTTGGTGATAAGATTCTGAGACCAGTTCAAAAGCTTTTAACACAGCAGATTTTACACTATCATACTTCTTTCTTTCCTCTACTGAAAGAGCAGTATACGCTTCCTGAGCTTTCCCCACTAAAACAGATTGAAGCATAACTGTACGGTCGGTCTCAGGCCATCCCCGTTCGTCTGCTATGCTTTCAAATAATGAGAAAAAGATGTCTGGATTTCTCTCATTAAACACAGGCAACAATTTCAAATTATTAATTATATCAAAAGAATAGTCTGCGCGATCACTAGGAAGATGGCGGCGCGTTCTGACGCAGCGGCTGCTCCAGGTCCCAAAGACGGTGCTTTTATGTCTTTTAATGTCGTCTGTTCGTCTCCAAATAGTTTAAATTTACCGCTAACCCATAAGGAAAAACACATATATGATCGCCGAAGCCTTGTGGACATCGGCAACGCGTTGTCCGAAGCCTTGTGGACATCGGCAACGCGTACAAACACCAACTCTCGCAGGCGACTACTGAGAAGCTACGAGGCCTTTGTTTACTGCTGGAGCCGGACCTCGAGACCACGGCCTCGCCTACTGACGCTACCCGCACAAGGCAGCGTCGCAAGCGGTGTGAGAGAGGACGGAAGCGCGGTAAACGCGGAGGTATACGAGCGAGGCTAAGAGCTAATCCCACAAGACCGGCTCTTCCAACACTCATGCTCTCAAACGTTCGCTCTCTGGAAAACAAACTGGACTTAATTCAACTCACTCGGTCTACACAGCATGAGGCAAGGGATTGCTGTGTGTTTGTTTTCACCGAAACATGGCTAAACAACAACATCCCGGACTCCGCCATTCAGTTACACGGATTAAACTGCTACCGAGCAGACAGGGACTCATCACTGTCTGGTAAGACCCGCGGGGGTGGCTTGTGTGTTTATATCAACAAAGAATGGTGTAACAATGCTGCGGTAATATCAAAACACTGTTCATCGCTGGTGGAGTTTATGTTTGTGAAGTGTCGACCGTTCTATCTGCCGCGGGAGTTCACGGCCATTGTCATTGTCGCGGTTTACATTCCACCGTGTGCAAACGCTAAGGACGCGCTTCGTGAACTGTATTGCGCCATCAGTGAACAACAAACAAATAACCCCGACGGCTTTTTCATCATAGCCGGTGACTTTAACCACGCAAACTTAAAGACAGTTTTGCCAAAGTTCTACCAACATGTGAACTTTGCGACAAGGGGAAATAATACACTGGATTTTGTTTATACAACAGGGAAAAACGCATACAAAGCTGAACCCCGCCCCCACCTCGGGTACTCGGATCACATCTCTGTTATGCTAATCCCAGCATACAGACCACTTCTCAAGCTTGCCAAACCGGTTCAAAAACTCATTACAATTTGGCCAAATGATGCTACCTCAACACTACAGGACTGCTTTCAGTGCACAGACTGGAACATGTTTAAAGAGGCAGCCACCTACAACAACCACACAGACCTGCATGAGTACACTGAAACTGTGACTGCTTACATCAAAAAGTGCATGGATGATGTGACAGTCACCAAGACCATCACCACACGTGAGTAGTAATATAATACACTTTGTGTCAATTTGATGATTTATGACCTGATTTATGACTTGATTTATGACCCCCTGTCAGCTTTGATTGACAGGTCGTCATATGTCAAATGTGTCCATGGGTAGATTTATGACGTGATTTATGGCTCTGTGACCCCCTCTGTCCCCCTGACTGTCACGTCACCACGGTCCTGTCAGCCCTGAGTGACATGACATTAGGGTGTGTAAATCAAAGATCAAAACAGATGTTAGATTTGACTTTTGATGGATTTATGACTGGATTTATGATGTTTTTATCTCTTACCTTTGCCCTGGGGTTTTTTATGGCGTTCCTTCTGTAGCTGTAGCTAGCTTCCAGTCGGGATGTCTGGGTTCTTCTTGATTGTTGAATAATGGCTGAGCAAAGGATGTGTATTGACACCTTAACAGGATCAATGTTTGTTTGATCTGTAATGGTAAATGTTAATGCCTAGACGAAGTTCTTCATGACTGTGGGAAAATGGCTGAGCAAAAGGGTGTGCTTCAGGTCAACACTTTTGGTGTCTAGACATCAGAGCCCAAAGCTTCTCCCCAACCTGTTTCCTACCGTGATGCTGTCTGTGTCCAATATAATGTTTTAATATGATTGTTAACGGGAATGTGGTTTGTTTGGGGGGTTGGAAGACATCCAATCATGTTTCTAATGTCAAACCCCTAAATGTTTTAGTTCTGCTGGATCTATAGGCTAAATGTTGATAGCTGAGACACCACTGTTTTGATTGTTTCCAACAATACTGAACCACTCTGGCAATACTAATGTACAAATATTACTTTTGCCAATAAACCACCTAAAAACTGAAACATAGAATTAAAGAATTCACCAAGGCCACATTTCTATATGCGTCTGAAAAAAGGTGCTATGTCCGGGCATGTTTTTTCTTCATCATCTCAGATATTATCTGTAGGTTGAATAGATTGACTGAAATTTATGGTGTTTTTATCTCACCTGAGCCATGTTTTTATTTTTATTTTTTATGGAGTTCCTTCCGGGGGCTATTACTCGCTTCCAGTCGGGATGTCTGGGGTCTTTCTGACTGTAGAAAAAAAAAAAAAGCAGCTAAGCAAATGGTGTGTCTTTTATCACCTTAACAGGATCAATGTTTTGTTTGATCTGTATGGTATATATGTTAATGCCTAGTCACCAATTTGTTCCTACCGGCCCCCGTCTACAACCATCTCTGAATAACGAGGTTGTCTGTCTTTTTAGGTCTGGGTGGAGAAAGGTGTCATGTCTGAGGAGGTTCCTTCCTAAAACCTTAGAAACAACAGTGTTGTCTGTAGACTTCTGTTAAAACAAGACAAAGAGAGACATTTACTCAGAACAACATCTAACCGAACTAACGTAGAAAGACCTAACTCCTACTTCAGAAACAAATAATTTAATGTTATCTGAAATTAATAAAATTAATCATTTATATGTTAAGTACTATACACAATATGTGATTTATACCCTTTAGTTTGTGTATTGTGTAAAAAAAAAATCAATGATCTCAAAAATTATTGAGATCTCTCATAAATTATAAAACTAGCTTTTTTAAATTGTTTTTTTTTTTTTTTTTTTTTTTTTTTTAAATAAAAATAATAAAACAGATGTGACTGTTTATATTTAAAACAGATGAAACTATCTAATATCTCTATATAAAAAATATATAGTTTTCTTTTTTAAAAATACCAATGTGGTTTTATGTTAAATGATGTTGTCTCATTTGAGGAGGGGCTATGTCTACATGTGGCACGCCCCTTTTTTTTCACGCCTACAGTTCGGAATACAAAAGGCTATTGAGGTCTGTTACGTTGTTTTACTCCGACAACTCCGTCACAGGGCGTGATAGCTTTATCAACTAAAACGGTTTTATGCCTTAAATCAGGACGACATTTTTTCTGGGGATATGTCTCGCTCTCTTAATGGTAAGTCTAGCTTTTAATTATCAGTTTGTTTAAATCAGATTTGTTTATACACGATGATAGCGTGGGTTTCCTTAACAGGCGAAATGATGTTATATACGCAGGACGATGAATATGAGGCGATTGTGAATGAGATCGTAGCTCTGAACACGGGTGGTATGATCTTTTACTTTTTTATTTATAAAAAAAAAAAAAAAAAAAATACATACCGTCATGTATAACGATATTGTGTTTACGACCGTACTTTTTTTTGTTATTTCCCCCCCCCCCCCCCCCCCCCCCCCCCTAACAGCGCGACCTCCACAGCCTAGCGTTGTGTTTGAAGTAGACGAGATCAGACCTGACAACACACCGCCGCCTGGTATTTATTAATAATTTCTATTATTTCGTGTACAAGTGTGTTTAAGGACCTGTTAACTCTGGGGTTTGCCCCCGTTGTGTATGTGTTGTGTTTATGTTCATATCTTTTTCATTATTCACACAAACAGTACGGGTACATGAGATTAGTAGGTCTACTGTGAGAGAGACCGGAGCCCACACTGAAAACAGAGGGTCACTCGGTGAGTTTTTTTTTTTTTTTTTTTTTTTTTTTTTTAAATTAACATTTAGATTTTATAAAAAGATTTCTATTACATTGTAAAAAAAATAAATAAATAAATAACCTTTTGTGTTTCATACTAGGGTGTTTAAGACGGCTTGTTAATCGATATCCTGCCGTTACTGCAGCTGATCCACGAGACAGGATAAACACAGCTAGACAGGGGTCGCTGTTAGGACGGAATGTGGTTGTGACCGCACAGGTTCACGCTCCGGTGCGGAGATCTACTAACCCGGTACCGACAGGTATGTATTAATCGCATATTATTTATAATATATCTGTACCTTAGCTCTTAATTAAAAAAAAAAAACTAAATATCTGATTCATATTCTTTTTCACTCTAGATCGCATAAGGAATTCTACGACTATATCACCACAAACAACTGCTCACGCTAATTCTGGTGTTGGGAGTGTTGGGAGGCAAGAAACAGCATCCCGATCTTGGCCCCCCGGTCATAACATATCTGGTGATGGTGTTGCTGGGGCTCAAGCTCGTGCACAAAAGGCCGCAAGACCTCGCACACTCTGTGTGATACCAAACACACCAGAGCGAAAACGCCCAAAACAATCACGTGGTGAGTATATATGAAATTATTATTATTATAGTCGTTATTATTACTATTCTAATTATTATTATTATTATTATTATTGTACACCTATCAGAAGACACCGGGATCTGGGGTGAAGATTTTGTTCAGGCATGGGACGAATGTGATATGAACAACAGGTCTAATGTGGATCAAGAGGAAGCAGTAAATCGAGTCGCAGAGGTTACTGAAAACGTGGGAGATTCAGATGTTGACTCAGACACGCTCCCTTCAAACCAGGAGGAGTACAAGAAGCAACAACAGGACAACACAAACAAGGAGATTTTGAACTTTCTGAACAAGGTTGTTGAGAATCAAAAAATAATTATACAGGATCATCAGAGGGACCGGGAGGAACAAGCCCGTTTTAATCAGACTGTGACAACAACCCTGCAGAAACAGTGGATCGTGCTTAAGCAAATTATTGCTATGCAAAAACGTCACGACAGGGGACATGAACAGACAGCACGTGATCAGGAAATGACTGTGACTCTACTAAATGAACTACTGCAACTGTTTAAATAGAGAGAGAATGGTGAGTCATATTTTCCTTTAACCGTTTTTTTTATTTTTTTTTATTTTTTCCCTAAGTCTGTATTGTTTTACCAGTGTGTGGATAGGCGTGATTTTATAAATTAGATTTTTCTACGGTTGTGAATATTTTAAAATGGCTGCAAAACGTTGTCTGGAGTCATATGATGAGGATCAAGAGCCTCCATTAAGATACAGTAGAGGTGATAATAACAACAGTCAACACAAAACTACAGAAAACCTGCTCCGGCTCATTCAGACTGTTGATGAGATGAAAAAACACAAGTCCACTAAGTTGTTAAAATTAATAAACGAAGTACGATCAAGATCAGAACCACCGCCAGAACCTATATTCGAGATTGATCAATTTATTAGTAATTCTGAACAGCCAGATATGGTTTCACAAGCTGGTCCAGAACCTATATTTGACTTTGATCAATTTATTAATTCTGAACAGTCGGATATGGTTTCAGAAGCAGCTCCAGAACCTATATTTGACTTTGATCAATTTATTAATTCTGAACAGTCAGATATGGTTTCACAAGCTGGTCCAGAACCTACATTTGACTTTGATCAATTTATTAATTCTCAACAGTCAGGAGAACTTTCAGACTCACGTCTATACCCAATTTTTGAACAATTCGCAAACACCCAGACAGGTGAGGGTAATGCTACTCTGTCACATCGCACCCTCGATCTTAATGATCCACGCATGGGTCTCACACAAGATGAAATAGACTCACTTGTAAGACACGGGGGTGGTGTGGGAGGATACACAATAGTACCACGTGCACGGTTCAATGGTTTGGAAATCCATAGGATTCTAAATTTCAGGGAAATATCTTCTACAGATCTAACAGACTACACAGTGTTTTTACATGACAGACTTTCTGAAATAGTCACATTTTCGAGATTATTAGCGGGGTGTGATAGTTTAATTAACATCACCTTAAGAGGCCCTACACTGACATCAGATGTCAATACACTCTTGTCAGCTGGTAATGATTACTGCGTCGATGTCTTCATCAACGAATTTGAAAAAATCATGCAGAGCAACTCTGATGTGCAGTTTGATGAGAGTTTAAATTTAAGAATATCTATAGCCAGAACGAAACAAGGCGGTGGACGCCGTAAAATATCTGACATAGCCCACAACGAAGTTATTCGTAAAAACAGACTTAATTTGTTTAAGCCATTAAACATTGGATCTGAGAACAATCTTTGTTTTGGTATATGTCTGGCACACTTTCTAAACCCTCAGAAACCGCACCCCGAGTTAGAGGCTATAGCATCAGGTTTGCAGAAGGCTGCCGGGTACACAGATCAACATATGATATCGCTTAGCGATATCGTACAGTTTGAACGTCTGTTGAATATTAAAATAGTGGTCTTCTATAGAACGACTACGGGGGTGTTGGAGAAATTTACGAACACAGACGTGCCACATCCTAAAACAGTGTTTTTGTATCTCCATGACAATCATTATTTTTTGATTAAAAAACTACACACGTTTATTGGCACCCCATATGTGTGTGAGTATTGTCATAAAGGCTATACCAATCAGAGAGATCATAGATGTCAATACACCTGCGATGTTTGTAATGCGCCTGAATGTCATCTTTACCCCAAAAAAACAAAACACTGTGGAGACTGTCTACGTTACTGCAGATCTGATTACTGTTTTGAGATGCATAAAAAGCCGCCTCCAGGTCAGCAATTTGCACAGTGCGATGTTACCAAATATTGCCGTAAATGTAACAGACGTTTCCATGTCAGTGGTACCAATCCGAAGCCACACAAATGCCCTGCAGATCGTTGTGTTCATTGTGGGGAGAGTTTGGTTACCGATGGCGTGCACGAATGTTTTATTCAGCCGGTTAAGATGATGGAGCCAAATGATCGTTACATTTTCTTTGATTTTGAAACTCGATATGAAAATGACAAGCATGTTGCAAATTTTGTATGCGCTATTACGTTTAGCGGTGAGGAGTTTGTAGCTGAAGGTATTGATTGTGTTGATCGTCTCATTAAGAAGTTCAGACGGCCTCGTTATCGTAATTACACATGGATTGCACATAATGCGTCCGGTTTTGACAATTTCATTCTTTTGGAATACTTTGCTAAGATGGGTATTGCCCCTAAAATTACAATGCAAGGCTGTCGTCTTATCTTAATGTACGATCATACATTCAAGCAGAGGTTTATCGACAGTTACAGTTTTATACCCATGCGTTTAGCCAACACACCTGCTGCATTTAATATCTCCAATGCTGTGAAGGGATACTTTCCACATCAATTCAACCGTGTTGAAAATGATGCATATGTAGGTCCATATCCTGCAAAAGATTTTTATGGATACGCGACCATGACAAACAAAGACCGAGCTGAGTTTGATGCGTGGTACAGTACCGTCTCTGACAAAGTGTTTGATTTTAAAAAAGAACTCGCAATATATGGGGTCAATGATGTTGTTATCTTGAGGGAGGTTTGCATGAAGTATCGTGACGAATTCATTCTGTGTACAGGTTTGGATCCGTTTAATTACACCACTCTGCCATCCACATGTATGGCTATCTATAAAACGCACTACCTCCCAAAAGACACAATAGCATTGACCCGCAAAAATGCGTATACCAATCAAAACAAAGCATACTCTAATGCGTCAATTGAATGGCTTGAATATATCGGAAAATCACGTGGCATAGGCGTTCAACACGCACTTAATCAAGGTGAGGTCTCATTTGGCAAGTATTTTGTGGATGGTTTTTATAACGATGGCACAATTAAAAAAGCATTTGAATATTGTGGGTGTTTTTTCCATGGTTGTGAGCATTGTTATAACCCCAACGATTTAAATCCGTTATTGAAAGTACCTTATGGCCTTCTCAAAAGACAGTTTGATGACAAAATTGAAATTTTGCAAAATGCTTACCATTTACACACAGAGGTTCAATGGGATTGCAGTTGGACGCGTGCTAAACAATCCGATCCTGATGTAATTGCATTCATGTCTAGCTACAAACACCCTGAGAGGTTGAATCCAAGGGATTCGTTGTACGGGGGCAGGACGAACTCATTCAAACTTTACCACAAGGCATCGGAAGGTGAGGTCATAAGGTATATCGATTACACAAGTTTGTACCCTTTTTGCCAGGCTACAAAGTCTTACCCTGTAGGACACCCACAAATAATTATCAAAGATTTTGATAATCTTGAAAATTATTATGGTCTTATCAAAGCTACACTGCTGCCACCCCGAAAACTATTATTCCCGGTGTTACCCTCGCGCGTGAACAGGAAGCTAACATTCTCGCTATGTAGATTGTGTGCAGAACAACAGAACCAGACACCCCCGTGTACACACACTGATGGGGAAAGAGCCATCAGTGGTTGTTGGACTAGCATAGAAGTTATGAAGGCTATCGAAATGGGGTATGTTGTTGTACGTGTGGATGAGATCTGGCATTTTCCCCAGAGATCTGAAACACTGTTCTGTGATTATGTTAAAACATTTCTACAGTTCAAACAAGAGAGTTCGGGGTTTCCAAAAGATGTGGTGGCCGATGCTGACAAAGAATCTTACATCAGAGATTACTTTGAGAGAGAAGGGATTAAGCTGAATGTGGACAAGATTGTATCGAACCCAGCTCGTAGGTCTGTGATGAAATTGGTCTTGAACACGCTTTGGGGACGATTTTGCCTTAGGGATGGGTTGGCTACAACCGAAATAGTTTCAGATCCAGAACAGTTTGCACAATACATTTTTGGCACCGAGCGTGAGATCAAACATTTTTCATTTTTGTCAGACACTCTAGCTATTGTCCAGTGGACTTACGCTGATGGGAAATCTCCCCAGACTCGTGATGTCAATGTCTTTATCGGCGCCTTTACAACGGCGCATGCACGTTTAGAACTCTACAAGCTTATGGATAAGCTAGGGGATAGACTCCTTTATTGTGACACAGACAGCGTTGTCTTTACATCAAAAGAAGGTGAATATGAACCCCCTACCGGCCCATTTCTCGGGGATCTTACTGATGAAGTTGGACCCGGCGATCACATTATCCAGTTTGTTACATCAGGACCCAAAAGTTACAGCTTTGTCACTGCTAAGGGTAAGGTATGTATGAAAGTGAAAGGGGTAACATTTTCAGCATTAAACTCAGCAGCCATCACGACAGATTCAATGATTGAACTTGTACATCATTATGTAAAGGGGCGGGATGATAGCAGGTATATTCTTACACAGAACAATAATATCGTGAGGAACAAAAAGCAGATGACACTTCACAATAGGTCATTTGAAAAGAAATTCAAAGTAGTCTACGATAAGCGTGTATTACTTCCAGACTTTACAACTATTCCATATGGCTTCTGACAACGTTTTTGGTGGGGGTGTGTATGACACAGATGGGTTTGATATTAGATTCCAATGGCCTTTCTCAATGGTTATTGCTGGTCCTTCCAACAGCGGTAAAACGTTTTTTTGTAAAAACGCTGTTGCAAAATGCTGGAAAGTTGATTTCTAAAAAAACTGACAATATTGTTTTCATTTATTCTGTATGGCAACCTTTGTATGATGATTTGTTGAAGATGTATAATAATAATATTACATTTATTGAAGGAATACCACAAACTCTGGATGATGATTTTTTGTTTCCTGTCAATAAGACATCACTGGTCATAATTGATGATTTTATGCTCGAGGCATCCGGTAACAAAGAGGTTGAAAAACTTTTCACAGTCTATGTACACCATAAAAATGTAAGTGTTATCTACATTCTACAGAATTTATTTGTTCAGGGAAAATCCAGCAGAACAATTAGTTTGAACACAAATTATTTAGTAATCTTCCGGAATTCAAGAGATGCCTCGCAGATTGGTATTTTAGCTAAGCAAATGTATCCAAATAATACAAAATATTTTATGGAGAGTTATGAAGATGCTTCCAGCACCCCTTATGGCTACCTTTTGATTGATTATAAAGCAAAGACCCCAGAACAGTATCGTCTCAGAACTGGATTGCTATCACCACATCCTGTTGTATATCTCCAGAAAAAGAAAAAAAGACTGTGACTCTGTTTTTATTTTACTGCTTTCGTGAAAACATGTCTGCGAGGCTTTTAAGAAACCACGTACTTTTAAAGCTGTTATTAAAAGCAACACCAAAACAAAGACGTGTTATTTTACAGGCTGCCACAGACGAGTTCATTTTATGTTTGTGTGAATTGGCTCTTAATGTTCTCCGTGGTAATATCCCACTCACTCATCAGCAACACCGAAAACTGAAAAGAAGAAAAACTGAAATCAAATTTGTTGCAGATAAAAAAGTTGGAGTCAAAAGAAAAAGACGGCTGATTAACCAACAGGGTGGGTTCCTTCTTCCTCTTTTAAGTGTGGCAGTCCCTTTTATAACCAGTTTGATTGCGTCTAATAAATAATGTCGGGGCTGGAACATACTGAAAGAATGTACCTGGTTTCGCAGAGACAGTTGGATAAACTAAAGACCGGTACCCCACGTGAGTCTATACACCAGATTGTGGAGAATGATCTTGATACGACTATTAGAGATATTTTGCACAGGGGTGATCTGGAGCCACATGAAAAGGCAAAGATGTACACATCTGTATTGCAGAGATTTTTAACTTTAGCTAAGCTAGCGGACAGAGAGACAAACACATTAACATTGTCACTTCCATCATCCGAGCATGTTGATAAAGAAGAACCGACGGTGACTACGGGTGTGGGTGTCCAAGATGTTTTAGATTTTGTAGTAGATGATGTTTTGAAGAACGTTCCACAGAGGAATGCAAAAAATGTTCGCTACATTTTGGATAAAATGTCTAAATCCAAAGACGTCGCTTCTTGGACAGATTCGGGCGAGTTTGTGTTTAAAGGTAGAACCATCCCCGGTTCACACATGCTGGATTTAGTTAAAAGTGTCATGGCACCGCAAAAGATTCTTGATGAGCGGAGGCCTGCTGGATGGAGTGAGTTTCTGGAGGCATTTGCCACATTAAACATGCCATATTCAATGGTCCCAAATCAGTATGTTAGACATACGATTAACTCTTTTAAAACCAAATCGACACCCGCAATAACCAAATCTTCTAAAAAAAGTAAAAAACGGAGAGTAGACCTAAGGACCCCAACAGGACAATCTAATTATCCTGAAGATGGGATATTCAAATCACCCACTCTTGGCCAGAGCATATGGTTAATTTTTTAATCTCTAATTTATTTACAACATATTCTCGTTTCTTTTTTTTTTTTTTTTTTTTTTTTTTTTTTTTGACCATGATATTAACATTGTTGTATGTAATGATGAATGTGATGTGTATAATAAAAACACTTATAAAAAAAATAAAAAAATTCTTTAGTTTTTTTTATTGAAAAATATTAAACATAAGACATAAACATTTCACCCGTCTCTACACATTGAACACACTTGAAAACATTTTCATAACATTGAGATTGTTTTAGTTTTTTTACAAAAACAGACACACGTTTGTCATTTTTAATATAATCATCACTATATAGCTTCAACACATAATCATAATCACGACCCTTTGCCATGTGATAGAGAAAGAACACACAATGTTGACCACAGGTGTCTGATGAAAAATCCTGAACTTGCACGATGGAATACTGTATCACACTAGAATTTAGTTTTAGAAAATCATTGATTATTGGTGGAAAGCGAATGTCATCATGTTTATTTCCAAAGCTATCGAAGAAATATCCAACACCTTCCTCGTTTATGTAAATAGCGAGCCAATGTTCGCCAGGAAGATTTGAGGCGTGGGTGTTAAAAATAACTGATGATGGCAATTTTCTTAAAGGGGTTTGCGGTAAATAGTCACAAGGGAGCACACCGAGAAAATGGGTGTTACATGAAATCTTATCCATGATTGACGTAAGCTGGACCGTGTTCATTATTATTTTATTAATAGTAATCAACCAAGATCTGACGCCGGTTTGAGACTTCAATGACACAGTCAAAAATAGAATAGACTATAAGGTTGATTGTATGGGGTAGTGGCTGTCTGAAGCGCGCTTCAAGTCTAATATTCCCAGATTTGATAAGCGACACGTGGTGTCCACAACCTTCGTCTGGCGTAAAATTGAACGCATAGAGGGTGTAACCATGCAAAAAGTCCTCTCTATCAATAGATAGAGCTTGGTTTTTGAGATGTTTTCCAGAAGCCAACGCTAATTGGTAGAATTCACGCACTGCAGAACCACCCCCGTAATCAGGTTGCAAAGGCTTTGCAGGGAATTGTTGTCCATCCAAATAAATAGACAAAAATTCTAAATCATAATTTTTAAATGCGAACGGGTTTTTATTATAGGACCCTGTAAAGGCGTCGTTATCCACCATAGCTAGAACAATAGATTTTGGTAGGGTTCCTAAGAATAAGTTTTCTTGACTGCAGACTCGTAAGCCTGGAGGAATTGAAAAGTTTTTCACACTCACACGATCGATCGGGTACTTGGCTGTGGTTGACAGCAGTGCTTGTGCATGCCCCAATCTCACGGCTGGCGAGACACTCACTTTTTTCACAAATAGTGATGCTGAGAGGATGTTTAGTTTATAGGCGACAGCATCACTCCTCATCAGGCAGAATTCGTCTTTACCTCTTGTCATACGTATTTTAATGTCCACACCGTTAAGCATAAGTTTTTCTTGAAAGAATATATCACTGTGAACGGGTGCGAGTAGCTCAACAACATTACTGGCATTGGTAAAAGCGGCTCTCTTTGTCAGACCGTGATTTCCACCAGCAGGGTCTGTCACATCCATGTGACCGGCTGTATCTTTATAGAACAATCCGGCAGAGAAAAGTGTTTCCAGGGTATGTTTATCATAATTAAGAAGACACTCAATAAGACAGCGATAAGCATGTGTGTTTGTGCTCTGTGATATCAAACGGTCCCCCAACGAGACGTCAACTTGTGAAAATATTGTTGCCCCTCCATAGTTGATAAGACCCACTGGGGCTCCGTCTGCAATATCTGTACCGTCAGGGTTGGTGATTTTGACCCTCAAAAATAACAATGTATTGTTCAGATCAATGTAATCCTCACCGGTCCCGGGGATAAAAAACTCCAAAGGTGCTGTGTCTGAAATCGCCGATAATGGTGGCACCTCTATATAGGCATTTTTTTCAATAGCAGTTTGTGTCAGAGGCACTGTGAACAGGTCGAGTTCAGATTTAATACATTCTTCCGACATGTTGTGTAGTAAGGCCATGATCTAGAATATTGTCTTGACAGATCTCTTTGACTTTGCTGTTGTACCACGTTTTGCTGTCTCCTTGCGCTTGCGTTTTATGACTGAGGTCTTCTTAGGTGTACGTTTTCTTTTCTTCTGTGTTTGACCACTCCTCCTGGTTCCAGGAGGCCTAGACGTTCTTTTGCGAGACATCACCATTAGTCCTGAGCCACCTTGAGCGTTATTGTTGTTAAAGGAGTGTGTTAATGTATTGCTAACAACATCACTTAGTATGTTTTTTGCAGCTGATTTAAGATGAGGCCTGGCAATGCTGAATCCCCGCTTTAGTAGCGGTACAGCCATTCGAAAGAGACCTCGGAATAAACCACCCAAACCAGCTCCATACATAACACCACCCCCTGCATAACCAGGGAGTCCATTACCGGCCTGATTTTGATAATAGGCGACGTATCGGTCAGGATCCATTTTGTAAGTGTTGGAATATGGCATTATTTATTTTTTAAAAAACACCTTGTTTTACAGGTCTGAAGTGTAACTTAGCACTCACCTTCCCGTAAGTGAAACGCACGTTTTGATTCTGATCGTCTTTTACCTCTATGATTATATCTGTAATGGTTGTTTTATTGACCGGTACGTAATGTGCCTTATCGTATCTAACACTGACAATCTTATTATTCTCCCCATCTATATGTACACATCTCAGTAGTGGGACGGACGCATCGCCAACTGATTGATATTCTATGATATCTGTGTATATATACAAGCTGTAGAAACCCCCATTTATATCAGCTTGATGTGGGGCATGCATCACGGTTGTGATCCTGCCATCATAGACTTCATTAGCTTGATCTGCAGATTCTATAGCGACCCCAGGTTTTAACCCTAATATAACAGCTAGCTTCCCGTAAAACGTCAGTGACATCTTCGGAGGGGCCTTTAGAAAGACTCTGTTTTTTACATGATCATATCCGAGGGTCGTCCCAGGAGGTAAAGTTGTGTTTATTTCTCTAATCAGAAAAAGAACATCCTCGTAATAACCTGTCTTTAATGTGTTACATAGCTTTGATATGCTTCGACTTCCATCGTTGATATGAATCTTAATCCCTTCACCAACGGCATAATGGCCAGCCACTTGTCCCTCATCATCTTCTGGTGTGATTTGATCCCCTTTAACAATATACGCACCGTCTTCCTCTGGAAATGTGTACCATGATTTGGGATATTCAAATTCGATCAATCCTACCTCCCATTCTCCTTTTAGGTTTATAGTTCTTGCCAACATGGTTCTATAACTAGAAATAATATTTTCCGGATAAACGGCTAACGACGCATTGCAGGGGAGCGTCAGGTAAAATCCACCCTCAGACATGGTTGTTTTTTAAATGAATGTGTACACACCTATGTGTGCTTTCATTTTACGGCGTCTGGATATCTACCACGTCTTTCTCATTCAGCCACGTGTTGAATTTTGAAGGCCATCCTAGCCACTGGACCAGAACCTTTGTTGATCTGCCTTCTCGTCTCCTGTCCAAAATTTTTTCTATTTTAAACGTTTTGTTCTTACTCACAGATATTTTTTGCAATTCAGCCTCATAAAAAACCCCGTCGACAACATCGCCATCATAATCACAGAGTCTATAGACAGGAGGATCTCTTGGGATACATGTTTTTACTGTGAAAAACTCTTCTGTGTAGTTTTTCTCATATCCTTTTGCAAACGGACCCCTTACTTTAGAGATTCTAACTGTGTCACCAATCTTATACTTAAAAATAGCCTTGATGCTGTGTGAGCCTCTAGCCCCGTATAGGTTATGTAGCACCGTAGATACGTTTTCTTTGCAAACATCAATCGGTCTCATCTTGATGCTTCTGTGATAGCTCGCATTGTACCCCTCCGTGAGGTCTTGAAGTATGTCGACGTACCGTCTGGAGTTTGTAGCTGTTAAATACCTAAACATCCTAGCTTTGTAACTACGGTGAAAGCGCTCTATAATACTAGCTTTCAAGTCTGTGTCTGTTGCAAAATGTAAGATGTTGTACTTTTTTGTTATGTTTTGGAAATGCTTGTTAAAAAACTCTTTTCCTTTATCTGTTTGTAATTTCTGTGGTACTCTGCCCTCTTTCAATATGGATTCAAAAGCCTTAGCCACCTCCGACCCGCTCTTGTTTTTTAAAACGCGTGTCCATGCATATTTACTGAAGAGATCTATGCATGTCAACAGAAAATGGTTGTTGTCATTTTCCTTGGCATATGCCGACATATCAACAAGATCTGCCTGGAACTGCATGTCAATACCATAGACAAAAACCCTGTTCCTTCTGTATTTTAGAGGGGCTGTCCTGTGTAGCGTATATGCATCCTCACCAGATAGCCAGTCTGAAACCTGTTTATCGGTTAAGCGAACACCTGTTTCCTTTAAAACTCCATCTTTTAATCTTTTTTTACCTCCTAAAGCCCCGGGGTTAGAAGGGGTATAGTAAATCTTTTTCAGCGTCTCTTCGGACATATTGTCACTCCAGAGTCTAGAAAATAATAACACCTTGGCTTTAAGTGAACTGTTTTTTATTTATCAAAAATGCGTTTCAAGAAGAATATGACAGTTTTCAAACATCATCAATGTACTGAAGAAACTCTACACACATTACAATTTTTTTCTCAATCACATAGTCAATCAGAGTTTCAATAATCTCACAAACATTAGTCTGATCATTTCTTGAAATCAGCGCCACACATAGGTCTGTTACATATGTGCACATACATAAAATGTCAGCAATTCTAATGCCACTACCACATTCAGTCATTAGGTCTAGTATTTTTATGATAGTTGCAGAAATCGGCTCAGTGGAATTAATACAGATCCATATAACATCAGCCCACTCATTTGACATGGCTCTTACAACACCCATTTGTTTCTTGAGATTTGTAAAACGTTTGGCATCAACAGCACATCCATTTACTGCTAAGGACACATCAGGATTGTCATCAATGATCTTGTACAGTAAGTTGGTCATTTCACATCTAATACGTTGTCTAAATATACATTTTGTCAGAACATTAACACACCATCCATTCCCCATGCCGATGTTATGCTTGTCCAGTGTGTGCACCGCCCTTCCAGCAGTCCACTGCGTCATAGACAATCTGTTCGCTGGCAACATCCACAACTTTTTCTCTGACCTCACGAAGCTTCTCCACAATGTAAACTTCGTCACGTAGCTCGCACAATATAGCGTCCACTGAACCCTGGATCCTGTGAGGATTAATTCTTAAACCGAACCGGTTCAGTGCTTGAGCTATGATGTGTTTAAGCTCAGGCTTTACCAGATTACGTGTTAGTTCCTCAAAGTATGCGTCAAAGAAGTAGGCGCTGGGTTCAAACAAACAGGAGTGTCTAAGCTGACTAGGGTGATCCACCGCACAACCGAGGCAGAGTTCCTTCAGCTTTTTGTTGATAAGGTGTTCCAGTATGACCACAATAGTTGCTTTTATGATTTTGAATGCATCAATACGAATACACCCGTCGGTATCATCAACGCCCGCACAGGCCTCGGCTCCTGCTATTGCACCGCTACTGCCATATGGCGTTGTAAGAAAGGTCAGGTTGTGATACCCCAGCTCCATGCAGAATTTATCCAACCACCCATTGTTGCAGGTTTGGGGGAGGGTCTCCAGAGGTGTAGCATTGTCATCAGGCATCGCTGGTAGGGTTTCGGGGGTGTTGCTATAGCAGCAGGCAGACGTGGATTCTTGAGACATGATAGAAATGAATGTAGTGAACGCTGCGATCTGCAGACTTTTAATGACAGTAATATGTGGGTGGAGATAAGAGACGGTTCGGGGTCTCGGGAACGCCCTGTTCGGGGTGGAACAATTTCACCTTTACAGAGCTGTAACGATCGTGCATATCACACCATCTGAACATCTTGTCAATACATGTAAAAACATTGTCAATTATATGAACATCTTTCCATTGAAACAAAAACTTCATGTCATAGTGCATATAGTGTTCAGCTTCAGGAATAGGCCACACACGCTCACGGATCTTTGTCTTGTCGTTGCAACAGAAAATGTAAACACAGTCATCCGGTAGCTTTTTACTGTGATCTCCAACCACACGAAATCTTATGTCAGGAACTATACCATTCCACTCCGCAATGTACAAAGGATCGTCACCGCAGTCATTCAAATCTCTCCAGACGTAGTTGTAGAATAACCACCAGTCTTTGGCGGGGAAAATCAGACAAGGTTCCTGCGTTGTAAAATTGTCTTCAATATCTGTAGCATAGAGCTTCACAATCCGCATCACTTTGTCAAACACATATCTCCCGACACGATCGCCAGACATTGGGAAATCACGGGTCATCATATTCACATCGCCATGAAGAAACTTTGTCAAACTAACTTTTTGTTTTTTTCTCGGTGCAAAAGTCAGTTCCTTTCTCATTTCAACAGGTCCTCTTGTTGGTGAAATACACATCACTCTTCTAGCGGTTTTAGGAGTTTTTGGAGCAGCGACAGCCATTGTAACAGGAGAGTTCAGAATGTCTTCTGTGTTTAAATTACTATATTCTACCCCACACTATTTAAAACTGCATTTCAGGATGTAGGTAGGGTCTTTAGGTGTGAAAAACAGCTCAGGAAGGAACGCCATAAAAAAAAACCCAGGGCAAAGGTAAGAGATAAAAACATCATAAATCCACTCATAAATCCATCAAAAGTCAAATCTAACATCTGTTTTGATCTTTGATTTACACACCCTAATGTCATGTCACTCAGGGCTGACAGGACCCCGGTGACGTGACAGTCAGGGGGACAGAGGGGGTCACATAGCCATAAATCACGTCATAAATCTACCCATGGACACATTTGACATATGACGACCTGTCAATCAAAGCTGACAGGGGGTCATAAATCAAGTCATAAATCAGGTCATAAATCATCAAATTGACACAAAGTGTATTATATTACTACTCACGTGCAAACCAGAAACCATGGATGACAGCAGAGGTTCGTGGGCTGCTAAAGACCAGAGACGAAGCATTCAGATCAGGAGATAAAGCGGCCCTCAAAACAGCAAGAGCCAATCTGTCCTGTGGCATCAAAAATGCAAAACGGTCACATGCTCAAAAAATCAACAATCACTTCACAGACAGCAGAGACACACGGAGCCTGTGGCAAGCCATTCAGACCATCACTGACTACAAGCCCCCGCCACAGGCCTGTGATGAGGACACATCCCTCCCCGATGCACTCAACCACTTTTATTCACGGTTTGAAATGCAGAATGACACACCTGCACAAAAACTGCCCACACCTCCCAACGACCGGGCGCTTTGTCTGTCTCCAGCCGACGTAAGGAAGACCCTATCTAGGATTAACCCACGCAAGGCTGCGGGTCCTGACAACATACCTGGCCGTGTACTGAAAGACTGTGCTGCACAGCTGACGGATGTCCTAACAGATATCTTCAACACCTCGCTGAGCCAGGCAGTCGTCCCCACATGTCTCAAATCCACAACAATCATACCGGTACCAAAGAAATCACCTGTGTCCTGTCTAAATGACTACCGTCCCATAGCACTGACTCCAATCATGATGAAGTGCTTTGAGAGGTTAGTCATGCACAACATCAAAAACAGCCTCCCCAACACACTTGACCCGCTGCAGTTTGCATAGCGTCCAAACCGCTCTACGGACGATGCAATCTCCTCCACCCTCCACCTGGCTCTTACCCACCTAGAAAATAAAGACTCCTACGTTAGAATGCTGTTCATCGACTTCAGCTCAGCATTCAACACAATTATCCCACAACAGCTCATAAATAAACTAAACCTGCTGGGCCTAAACAATTCCCTTTGCAATTGGATCCTGGACTTTCTAACCGGAAGACCTCAGTCAGTCCGTGTCGGCCACAACACCTCGAGCACTACCACACTGAGCACAGGTGCCCCACAAGGCTGTGTGCTCAGCCCGCTGCTCTTCACGCTGCTGACCCACGACTGCACTGCCAAGTTCAACTCCAACCACATCATCAAGTTTGCTGATGACACAACAGTGGTAGGTCTCATTAGCAACAACGATGAAACGCACTACAGAGAGGAGGTGACACAGCTGGCGGAATGGTGTGGCACTAACAATCTGTCCCTCAATGTGGAGAAGACAAAGGAGGTTGTGATGGACTTCAGGAGAAACTCCGTTGACCACCCCCACTGACCATCGACAGTTCGACTGTGGAGAGAGTCAGCAGCACTAAATTCCTGGGGGTGCACATCGCAGAGGATCTCACCTGGACCACCAACACCATGTCACTCTCCAAGAAGGCACAACAGCGCCTACACTTTCTCCGCCGCTGAAAAGAGCAAGTCTCCCACCACCCATCCTCACCACATTCTACAGGGGCACCATTGAGAGTGTGCTGACCAGCTGCATCACTGTCTGGTACGGGAACTGCAGTGCTGCTGACCGCAAGACCCTCCAGCGGACAGTGAACACGGCTGCAAAGATCATCGGTGCCCCTCTCCCATCCATCCTGGACATGTTCCTTGCACGATGCTCCAGCAAAACCAACAGCATCGTGAAGGACCCCACCCACCCCTCCCACAGTCTCTTCCAGCTCCTACCATCAGGAAGACGGTACCGGAGCATCAGAGCCCGCTCCGCCAGACTGCTCAACAGCTTTTTCCCCCTGGCTGTGAGAGCCCTGAACTCAGATCACCCCGCCTCCCTCTGAAACCCCATGCAACCCCCTACCTCCTGAAACATGGACCACCACCCCCCCCCCCCCCCCCCTCTCCAAACATCCCCCAACCTTACCACACCAAAGAAAAAACTGTAAACGGTTTTTTTTTTTTTTTTTTTTTTTTTTTTTTTTCCTGTGCAATCCAAGTGTGCTACACACAGGTGAGTGGGCCTGTACAAACCACCTGTAGTAACACACTCTCCTCTATGCACTAGACACTTTTCCTAACACTGCTATGTACACAATCCCAAAAAAGACTCGGCAATATATGCATGTTTACATGCTCATGCACCACTACAAATCATCTTGTACTTGTACCCCAGCCAGCTGCTGACTCCCAATGTTTCTCTCTGCACATGTACAGTATTTATGTGAAGCATTCGCATAGTTTGTATAGTTTGTATTTTTTATCTTTATCTTTAGTTGTATAGGATAAACATTTAGGGTAAACAGTTTGTATAGTTTGTATTTTCTATCTTTATCTTTAGTTGTATAGGGTAAACATTTATATATAGTATACCTAGTCAAATCTGTCAGTAGGTTAGTTTTGTGTATAGGTTTATAGTGTTTTACTTCATTGTTGTATGTCTGTATTTATGTAGCACCGTGGTCCTGTGAGGCACGACATTTCGTTCCACTGCATGTCCCCACATGCAGCGGAATGACAATAAAGCTCAACTTGACTAGATGATCCCCCCTAACCTCAAAATCTCAAGCTCTCAAACTTTAATTGAAACTCTTGATATTGTCTTTCTGAAGAAAATTTTTGCTCGTTTTTCATTTTTTCAAAGTCCATCTCATGCTGGTTCATCACATCATCCAATTTACGTTTTTCTATTTCTATCTCACAATCACGCATCTCCTTTTCATGCAACTGTTGCATTTTAATAAGCTCTTTCTGCTGCTCAAAGACAAACCAACCATTGAAACTGATTTTTTAGCTGCAGGATTAACCCCAGCTGTGACTTGTTTAGACGTAATTGGCAAAATCTGAAGATCGCTCAATTTGTTTCTTATTATTTCTCTAGCCTCGTCTTTTCTCAATCGCTTATCAACGCCACTTAATTCATATCGTTCCACAGTTTCCCACAGCTGTTTTTTTTAACACAGATTTAATAGCTCATCTGAAGGAGCTTTACAAAATTCTTCAATTGATGTCATAATGCAACCATCCGAAATCGAATTTACACAAATGAATCCAACAAATAATTCAACCTATCTATACTGCTAATAACAATTCAGCTCAGGTAATTCTTACAGTCAAAACCTGTGCATCCATTCTCCACCTCCCCACCTAATCCTAAAAAAAACCCTCTAACTAACTACTCCTAATCTTCATGCGCTCCCAAGAGTCAAGCCCTTTGAAGCACCCAAATACCGCTGGCGCAGAACCGAACAAACAGTTTGGAACCAACACCACGGCAGTGCACTCGACCCAGGAGACACACAAAAAAAAAAAAACTAAAACAAAAAAAAACAACAACAACGCAAAGCGTTGCTACAACCTAATTGGGGAGTATAAAGAAATACACAGTCTTTAAACCACACAAACTTACCTTTTCAGAGCTGACCAAAAATACGAACCAACGCTCCAAACCAATTTTTCCGCCTCCTAGTCTCTCCCACCCAATTAATTAAACAAAATTTAACAACGACCAAAATTAAACAAATATGTTACTGATATGTTGATATGTTACACCTGGCTCAAATATGTAACATAAAAAGGAGACGACACGGCGGAATAACTTCAAGCATAAAATGTAATACAACAAAAACGAACCAAAAATAACAGTCTCAAAGTCAGTATCAGTAATATCAATCAGTATGAAATGCAGATTAGTGGATGCACAAAGTGAAGTGTGGTCAGCGGAAGTGAATGGATGCGAAACAAAACATAATGCCACAAAATTGAAGCGCGGCTCTGGCAAACAGGGGAGCAACAGCACCGACGAACTCTCGAACCAGGTTTAAATAACAGCCATGACGAGCATCAGGGGTCTGTTCTTCGTACCTCGCTTAATACATCTGAGATGATTTGAAAGATTCCAGATCTTCTAATCCTGATAACTGATCTCTGGCTAATTTGGTTCTTCCAACGAATTTGCGTATTAGATTCAAATATCTGGATTAAGTTGTCTAAGATTACTGCGTGTTCTCGTGTTCCCTGAAAAGGGCAGATGTATCGATACTCGAAACCACGATCAGCAATGCAGCGATTGGCTGGCGGCAAGACAGCAACGTACTGACATCATATCATTAAGAAAGACACCTGACGGAAAACTTGACACATTTCTGGACCTTTATAAGGAAACAGCCAAGCGAACAAACTTCATAAATGTATGTATAGATATAAATAGATAAATGAGAGGCAAATAGATAAATGAAATGTGCACTGTTTTTAAGTTTTTTTTTTTTTTTTACATGATTCCCAATTATTTATATTTATGACTTCTAGTATTTGTACAAGCTTTACATTTTTATTTCAATGTTGTAATTAGCAATTCATTTAATTTTATCTTTGAAGCAGATTTGTTACGTGACGACATTAATTAAAGTTTCTTAGAGTTATCTGCATCTCCTGCGCTCCATCAAGCCCCTCCCATAATATCTGTCGCCACTCAAATTAATGCTCGGCTCAGATTAACTGTATAGCCTGTGTGTAAGACTCCAATACAGTTATAAAGTAATTATTTCATCACTAATAAATCTTTCAATGAGTAAAACTGGCTGTGTCTATACTATTATAGACTACACAACATAGTCATATTATTTTCAAATTTTTAAATGATTATTATTTTAAATTATTGTCCCTGGACCAGTAGGGTACTCTTGTAATAAAGTAGCGTTTGCTGGGGCAGATATTAAGTATAATTTCTGCTTAAAAAGAAGCAATCTAATCCTGTTTACATTAAATAAGTCTGCTCCTGAGCAGGTTTAAGCTTATGGACCTGTTGCTATGACAGCAAGTCCAGGATGAGCTTCGAAGAACCAAATGATCCAAGATCAAGCTAAATCGGCAACAATCAAATCCAGCTAACTGAGTTAGCGACGTACGAAGAACGGACCCCTGGTGTGCTCCAGTCACGCCCCAATCACAGCACCTGCCACAGAGAAAAGAAACCAAAACACCCAAACCAACACACTCAATCCTAACACACTGCAACAAATTTCTGTAGTTTTCACAGCATTATTACTGTAAAATGAACAAATCCATACTGTAGAATATGTATACAGTATGTTGCAGTAAATTTGCAAAGCATCATGGGTAAAATTACAATAGCGGGGAAATTTTACAGTAAAATTGTATTTCCTGTGAATCATGTACAGTCATTTTGAGCGGGATATTTTTCTCAGTTGGATTAACCGACGTGCTACACACAC
The DNA here is from genome assembly GCA_027422415.1 of Schizothorax lantsangensis. Classification (NCBI taxonomy): domain Eukaryota; kingdom Metazoa; phylum Chordata; class Actinopteri; order Cypriniformes; family Cyprinidae; genus Schizothorax; species Schizothorax lantsangensis. The sequence goes on from CM049842.1 coordinate 49,506,558, forward strand.
ATATATATATATATATATATATATTGACCTCAAAAAGGTAAGGTAGCTCATTTTTTTTCATTATTTTTGTCATTATTGTTTTATTTGCATTTTTCACTCGAGAAGTTACGTGCTTTAACTTTCAGAGTCTACCGTTAGAGAGAGTGAGTGAGAGAGAGAGAGAGAGAGAGAGAGAGGTGGAAAAGGACATCCACATTAAATGGTAAGTGTTTGCATATTATTACAAAAAAACCATCAAATTTTGATATATGTTCATGCCTACCATCATTTTATTGATAACGTTGTTAGTTCTGTACAGGACTAACTCTGCTGGATACAAGTTAATCTGGTATTGTGTCTGTAGGGCTTTTCACACTGCGCTTAACCCCGGGTTATTGTCGTTCTAAACACTGCTTTTAACTCTGGGGTTCACACCTGTAATTTAAAAGCGGTGTTGGCACCTCTTTTTACCCTGGGTTATGAAACCCTGCTCCGGAGCAGGGTTTGCACCGCATTTGCTAAGTTTGTTTAGTGTGAAACAGAGCGGTGTTTGCTTGTTGCTGCAGGACGCTTGGCAACTGACAGCCAATCAGAAATTGAACAGCAAGGCTCGTGCCACGTCAGTAATAGGAAACGTGCGTCGTGTAAACAGCAGCCGGTGAGAGAAAAGTAAGAAATGTCAAAAGACGGAAAGCGTGTGAACTGGAGTGATGAGGAGGTTTGTCTTTGTTTTCTTGCTTTTGTGTGTCTCCCCAGGTAGCAAAGAATTCTGGCCCAGATTTGGCATGAAGCCGGCACAGCTGGCATTCAGTCGGCACTGGCATGAGGCATGTGAACCGAACATGGCCCGGTTATGGGGGAGATTGGACAGTCTTTAAGGTGGCAAACAGGATATGGGCCAGTGGTTAAGTGTATTATTTGGCCCACATATAAAATATAGAAATGTGGCCCACATATGTGTGGCCAGACTTATCCCATAGTTAAAATGTAATTTCAGATATTTCATAATTAATAATATTTTCATACAACACAGCTGTTTCCCCTATTCCTGTTTGCAGCGTGGGTTTATTCTCTCTAGTCTCTATCAACAAGGTTTAATGAATTTTATGAAACAACATAAACTTTAAATTTACATTAGGCTACATTTAATCATTTAGCAAACACTTTTATCCAAAGAGGTTTACAATAGAGGACAACATAAGTAAGCAATATATTGTGCGTTAGTGTGAAAGGTCAAAGCAAGATAGAATAGAACTTTAATTGTTTGATTGTCTCATTTCATGCACAAGATAAGGCCAATTTGCTCATATGGCACACACAAAAAAAATTACACCAATCAGGTCGCATCTAGAAAAGCGCGCCCAGATAGCGCGCCTAAAACGCAATGCTTCATGGGTTTGTAGTTGTACATCATGTAGTCTAAACACTCAATCTTGTACTTTTTCCTTTTTTTCTTTTTTTAAAATATTTTTTCTTCAATTGAAACTGTGTAATCTTGCGATTTAGCCGATTTAGTTAATGGTTTAGAACGCTTCAACCCAAATTAAAAAAATATATAATTTGATACTTCCGGATCCAGCGCCACCACAGTTTAAGAAGTGGGCGGGCAGGCAGTGGCACTGATGCACTTGAGGCTGCACTTCACTAACGGTTGCGACTTCTTACCGCTAGAACAAAGCGAGCGAAGTTTGGTAAGTAATCATTTTGAATTTTACAGTTAGTATGAGTTAACATAGTCGGAAAGTTAAATGTTAAAGATGTGCCACAATGTATAATCGTAGATGTTATTTAAAATGTTGTAATTCACTAAATGTGCGTCGATAACATTTATCATTAGATGACATCAGACATCTTTATTTTATATCACAGGCTCAGCCATTTATTTATTTAAATTTAAGTCAAAGTCAAAAGTCAAGTCAAAGTCAGCTTTATTGTCAATTCTGCCACATGTACCGTACATACATACAGAGAATTGAAATTGCGTTACTCTCTTACTCCCTGGTGCATACAGATAACACTAAACACAAACAGTAGAACGCAAAAATACAGATAAGTACAAATCAATATACACACACACACACACACACACACACACACAAATGCAACTATTACAAATATACAATAAGGACATGTAGGAATAAAATAAAATAAAACATTAAATAAAGAATGGATAAAGTGGCATAGGGCACATGGCAGATAGTGCAAATCAGTGAGATAAACAAACAAACAGTGCAGAATATAGATGGTGTAGTGCAAAGAGCTTATAAGACTATTTAAAGTGACAAGGAGCAGTCTTTTTTATTCAGACTGCCAGACGAGGTAGTTGAATGGATGAGGTCAGTCCAACGCTGTACAAGTGACCGGTGCTTGTCTCAGTGTGAGTGTGAGTGTGAGTGTGAGTGTGTGTGTGTGTGTGAGTGTGTGTTCGTGTGGGTGGTGGTGGTGGTGGTGGGGTGGGGGTCCGAGTTCAGTGATTCGTGGGGTAAGAGAGGGGAGGGGGGGCAAGGACGGGAGGGAGTTCAGCTTCCTGACAGCCTGGTGGATGAAGCTGTCTCTCAGTCTGTTTGTCCTGGCTTGGAGACTCCTCAGTCTCCTCCCTGATGGAAGCAGACTGAAGAAGTTGTGTGTCGGGTGGGTGGGATCACCTGCAATGCTGAGGGCTTTGCGGGTGAGACGGGTGTTGTAAATGTCCTGGAGGGAGGGGAGAGAGACACCAACGATCTTCTCAGCTGCTCTCACTATCCGTTGAAGGGACTTGCGGCAGGACGCATTGCAGGCGCCATACCACACAGTGATGCAGCTAGTCAGAATGCTCTCGATGGTGCCTCTGTAGAAGGTGCACATGATGGGGGCCGGGGCTCTGGCTCTTCTTAGTTTGCGGAGGAAGTAGAGACGCTGTTGTGCTTTCTTGGCTAGTGCTGCAGTGTTGTTGGTCCAGGAGAGGTCCTCTGTGATGTGTACACCCAGGAACTTGGTGCTGCTCACTCTCTCCACGGTCGCACCATTGATGGTCAGAGGAGCATGCTGAGTGTGCACTCTCCTGAAGTCAACGACAATCTCCTTCGTCTTCTCCACATTCAGAGAGAGATTGTTGTCACTGCACCACCCGGCCAGGCGGCTCACCTCGCTCCTGTAGTTTGTCTCATCTCTGTTGCTGATGAGACCCACCACAGTCGTGTCATCCGCAAATTTAATGAAGCGGTTGGAGTTGTGTGACGGTGTGCAGTCGTGGGTCAGCAGAGTGAAGAGGAGGGGGCTCAGCACACATCCTTGGGGGGCCCCTGTGTTCAGTGTGATGGTGCTGGATGTGTTACTGCCGACCCGTACTGCCTGAGGTCTCCCGGTCAGAAAGTCCAACAGCCAGTTGCACAGCGACGTATTGAGCCCAGCTGGACCAGTTTATGGATGAGCTGTTGAGGGATGATTGTGTTGAATGCTGAACTGAAGTCTATGAACAGCAATCTGACATACGTGTCCGTTTTGTCTAGGTGTGTGAGGGCTGGGTGGAGGGCAGTGGCGATGGCATCATCGGTCGAGCGATTGGACCTATATGCAAACTGGAAGGGGTCCAGGGAGGGGGGGAGGACAGACTTGATGTGCTGCATGACTAACCGTTCAAAGCACTTCATGAGAATAGGAGTGAGTGCTACTGGACGGTAGTCATTGAAGCAGGATGGAGATGACTTCTTCGGGACTGGAATGATAGTGGTGGCTTTGAAGCATGTGGGGACAACAGCCTGACTTAGTGAGATGTTGAAAATGTCTGTGAAGACATCAGTGAGTTCCACTGCACAGTCTCTCAGTACACGCCCAGGAATGTTGTCAGGACCCGGACATACACTGTGACATACACTGATGGATTAACATACAAAAGTGACATACACTGATGGATTAACATACAAAAATTTGTAGCAGCAATTCCCAGCAAACACAGAACGTTGGCACAACGTACCCAACCTTCTAACAACGTTATTACAACATGGCCAGAAGGTCGCCATAACTACGTTGTGTGGTGAAGGTTACGGCATTGTCACAAAGTTGACATTGAACTATACTGTTCAGGGCCGTTAAGGTTGTTATTAAAAATGTAATTGTCAGAACGTCGGCCGTTTCTCAATACCAAGTATGTAACTTACGTTTATTCTGCAAATAGAACGTGCGTTCTTGATAGGGTCACTCAGCTCGCTCTGGCTACTCCGGTTATCTTATAATATTTTCGGCAACAATACAATTGAAATATGGTGTAAAATAGAACTCTGCCTCTTTTCGTCAACAATACAACGAAATATGTTATAGGCTAAAACACCACTCTGCCTCTTCATTTAAAAAAATCTTAAACATATTAATGGACACCTAAATGTGGTTTAGACAAGGCGTAGCCCATTTATTCTCTTCACTGCATATAACAACATGCAATATAAAACACAAACCTGCTTCTTTTTGTTTTCATTTAAAAAATATGAAACATTGATAATTAAAGCCCATGTTGCAGGTTTTTTTCTTTTTTCAAAATTTAATAGGCTATAACCTTGTATGACAATACCATATGAAAAGTATTTTACCATATTTTACGTTTGTAAAAACATGAATAAAACCATGAATAACTGACAAAATCTTACATTTTTGGTTATTTTTGGAACAAATGAAAAAAAACTATTTAAGGCACCATTTTCTTGTTACTGCTTATTTCATTTTAAATTGAAAAACAAACAAACTTATCAAAATGTTCACGGGCCTTGTAGTCAAATTAATTTATAATTTTCTTTATTGTTTTTGTTTGGTGTGTGTTTGCTTTCTATATTATTAATAATTTATATATATATTTTTCTCTCTTTTGTTTGTTTCAGGTTGAAGAACAAAAGACCTGAGTAAAGCCACGGTATGGAAAAGACTTGGATGTACAATGATAGGGGTAATTCACGAAGAAGGGCATTAAGGCTAGTTGGTAAACTAATGGAAAATGAGCACCATAGGGAAGGAAACGTGAATGATGAGACAAGTGTTTATGTTGATGATGCAGAGGAATCTGACATGCAAATTAGTGATGAAAGTGATGAGGATCTAGTTGATGGCATTGATGATAAGGAAGTACATGAAAAGACTGCAGCTTCTGTTGAGGATCTTCCTGATCTTGGAGAACAGTGTAGTGAGATGGATGGTGATTTGCAGAGTTCTCTGGCAGACTGGGCAATTGAATTTGGAATATCTCTTATAGCTCTGTCAGCGCTTCTCAGTATCCTCAAAATCTATCATCCCTCTCTGCCAAAGGATTGACGAACGTTGCTGAAAACAAATGCAAGCTTCAAAATTAGCAGTGTAGCTGGTGGAATGTTCCATTATCGTGGAATTCTGAATTCTATTTGGAAAATTCTAGATGCAATTTGGTCAAATGTGCCAGACAGACATGTTTTTAAATTACAGTTGAATTTTGATGGTCTGCCCCTCTTCAAGAGTACTTCTACACAGTTTTGGCCAATTCTTGGTTTGTTGCAAGGATACACCAAGAAACCAATTTTGATTGGATTGTTTTGTGGTACTTCTAAGCCAAATTCATTGACTGAATATCTTCATGATCTGGTTCAAGAGCTGAAAGTGTTGAAAGATGGGTTTCTATTCAAGCAGAAAACCTTCTTTTTGAATGTTGTTTCTGTTGTGTGTGACACCCCAGCCCGAGCCTTCATCAGAGGTGTAAAGTCCCACACTGCATATTATGGATGTGACAAGTGTCACCAATCAGGTGTCCGAAAATCGAATAGAATGTCATTTCCTGAGGTCAATGCAAGGCGCAGAACTGATGATAGTTTTAGGCAAGAAACAGATGAAGAACACCATGTCCAACACTCACCTTTTACAGAGGTTGGCATTGACATGATCACTTGTTTTCCATACGATTATATGCATCTTGTTTGTCTGGGTGTAATGAGGCGTCTCTTAGACTTGTGGATCAGCACCACTGGTCCCTTGCACTGTCGCATTTCATCTAGTCAAGCTTCCATGGTTACAGATAGACTTCTTGCACTGAGAAATTACATACCAAGCGAGTTTGCTCGAAGGCCACGGGCTCTGGTTGAACGATGTAGGTGGAAAGCCACTGAACTACGCCAATTCTTGTTGTACACTGGTCCAGTTGTGCTGAGGGGTGTTCTACAGCCTCAGATCTATGACAACTTCATGCTGTTGTCAGTAGGTGTGTACATTTTGGCAAGTCCAAAATATTGTTTGGAGTTGAATGACTTTGCTAAAACTCTGTTGGTGTCATTCGTTGAACACTTTGGCCAGCTTTACGGTAAAGAGTTTTTGGTTTACAATATTCATGGTCTGGTGCATCTCAGTGAAGATGTCAAAGTCCATGGCAATTTAGACCGTATATCAGCATTTCCCTTTGAAAATTTCTTAGGAAAACTTAAAAAATTGGTTCGAGGGCCACTTAATCCTTTGACTCAGGTGATGCGCAGATTATCAGAGATGGAAAATGGCAGCTACAGTCCTAATGTTAAAGAGGCAACTCAAAAACTGGAAAATGAGCACATGGATGGGCCAGTGCCAGAATGCTTCTCACGACAAGTTCGTCAATATAAAGTGCTTGTTTCAGATGATGTAGTTGTGAAGGTCAAAGAGAGAGATTGTTGCATCAAAATTGAAAACAAGTTGGTGTTGGTCCAGAACATTGTTGAGGATAAAGGAGTAGTGTACATTGTGGCCAAAGAATATAAACAGGTGGACCACTTCTTTAAATATCCTATCGACTCAAGAGAGCTGGGAATTTGTGTTGTTTCCAACCTCTCTACCAACATCAAAAGTTTCATGATTCGAAATAAGCCCCAGAAGTTTGTGAGATTACCATTCCAAAACCGATTTGTTGTTGTTCCACTATTGCATTGAGACAAATAGCCCTTTTAGTTTAGTATTTCAGTTGGCTAAAGAGTATGTTTTGATTTGTTTTATCTTTAGATGTTTCACATAGTTGTTTTTGACAACACCAATGAGGTAGAAGTTGTGCCTTCCATCTGGATAAAAAATGGAGAGTGCATGTGGCCTCCAAATAAAATTGATGTAGCAAAAGCTGTAAAATTGCAAGAATGTCCTGGAGATGAATGGAAGCCCCATAAGGCCAGAATTATATTCACATCCCGTAAGTAACATTCTTTCACTTCTTCCTATAAACTGAACTTATGTTATGTATTACTAAAACCCTCATGTATTACTTAAAATTACTTACCCAGATGACTACAATGAAGCAAGAAGAAAACTTCCTCAAGCTGTTGATCACACTGACATTGGAAGTGATGGAGGGAACTCGCCAATTCAATTTAAAAGAAAAAGAATGTAGGGGGAAGTTTTATTTTATTTTTAAATGATTTGATGGTGCACAACATTTACTAATAATTGCATATCTTGAATTCATGGAATATGTTCTTAGACCTAAAAACAATATTTTCCCTGGAGAGGATGATGATGAGATGGAAAGCACTCTGAAAGAAAAAAAGTCAAAGAAAGGGTAAGAATCTTCTGCAATTTCAAATTATAGTTTATTTTATCATACCAGATAAAGTGCTAAGATCTTTTGTACGTCTGAGCAGAAAGTTGCCCAATGCTCCAAAGATCGTGAGGCAGCACAAAGGTCCTGCATTAGAACCAGTAAAGGTCCACCCAAAAGGCCACAGCACTGCTGACCTCCACCCAAAAGGCCACAGCACTAAAGGCCACAGCACTGCTGACCTCCACCCAAAAGACCACAGCACTCCTGACCTCCATCGAAGAGGCCACAGCAGTCCTGAGCTTTACCCAAGTGACGACAGCACTCCTGAGCTCTACCTAAGAGGCCACAGCAGTCCTGAGCTTTTCCCAAGTGACGACAGCACTCCTGAGCTCTACCCAAGAGGCCACAGCAGTCCTGAGCCCAACCCAAGAGGCCTCAACAGTCATAAGCTCCATTCAAGTCATCACTATAGCACCAAGTTATCTTCAAGCAGGCACACCATCACTGAGCGCTGTACATCGAGGCACGTCAGCCCTGAGATTCGTCCATTAAGGCATGCCAGCAGTGAGATTCACTCATCAAGCAACACCAGCAGTGAGATAAGTAGACCAAATCATGCCAGCAGGGAAATTCTTAGATCATGCCATGCCAGCTCTGATATCCGTAGACCATGCCACACTGCACCTTCTCCAGACCCATTGAAACATACTGAGCCACACCAGTCCAGGGAGCAGACATCTAGTTTGCAATCATGTGAGTATATTAATGTTTATTATAGTTGTTTGTTTTTAATAAAAAAAATATATATTTTTTTAATTTGTGATGTTCCAGAAGTCCTGATTGTTTAGCATGTTAACTTTTAAATTTGATTTTCATTGGAATAGTTTTAGTAAGAAATAATAATAATACCAGCAAATAGTCTATTTTACCTAATTTAAGTGACTGAACTTGTTTTTTTTCTTAGCTCTCCTGCGTAATATATTAACAAAACAGGAAATGATGATGGACCAACTGCGAATCATCTTCAAGACCCTGCAAAGTATGAAATCGACTGATGAGTCACAGACAGACCTGGCTCAAAATGTGTTGCCACTTAAAGATGTCAGTTCTCTTCAGGACATGGAGGAACAACTGCGAAGTAATCCTGACCTCCAGAAACAGTTGGTATGTTGACAAATCAATACTAAATTGACTAGCTTCAGTGTTTTCCACAGACTTGCACTCTATTTGTGGTGGCACTTCCCCTGTTAAATGTGGGAACAGTAAAGACGTGAATGTGTGCACACATTCAAAAGCACTCACACACAGACAGCCACATCTCAGATGCACGAAAATACTGAATTGAGTTCTCTTCTGCTTCTTTTTGTGCTTGGATGAACAAATACAGACAAAATTACATCAAAATGGTCATCTTTTCTAACAGACTGATGTAATTTGTAATGTATTTTTTGTGTGTGTTTGTGTGTGTGTGTGTGTGAGAAAGAGAGAGAGATAACTCTATGTTACCAGTGTCACCTATAGTATTCGTAGCATTTCATGATGTATTAAACCATTGCTTTAACAAAAAAAAAATCATTATGATTTCAGGTACACGCACTGGCTCTCAAAGGTGGGGTGGATGTTCATGAGTGCATTTGGAGGATTATGCATGGACTGGTTACTAACGATTTGGCCAAAAAAATCAATATGAGAGGAATAAATGGAAAAATTGGTTTCCAGCGCTTGCGTTTACGGGATGTTGTGATTGGTAAGTTTTACTTAATGCCATAAGAGTGGTTTAAGTTTTAAGAATAATTAAAATGTATTTAAATTCAGGTTACAAATAAGCAGAGGAGAACAAGATGATGGAAATGTGAGGGATGGAAAGGGGGTTTGAGAAAAAAAGCAGTCAGAGGAAGAGGAGAGGGTGGAGAAATTGGGGGATGAGGAAAGAAAAAGATGAGAGGAGGGGACATGAAGAAGGTATATGTAGAGGAGGTAGATGGGGGAGAGAAGAAAAACAATTCTGTTATTCTGTTATGTCCTTGCTACATGTTACATGTACTTAATGTAATAATAAAAGTGAATTACGAATAGTTACATGCAGTAACTTTAAACCAAACCTTAATACTAACACTATAGTAAGTACATGATACATAATTTTACTCTGTTCTTAAATAACAATTACAACTGTGTAAAAAGGACACCGTAAAACATAGTGTAACCGACAATTCCACTAAAACTGATCTATACATACATAGACCAGTTTAAATTGAAAGTGTAGACGTACATGATATGACTGGTTCACATGATTCATAATGTCCTTATTATTTTCTGCTGAGCAAATTGTGTTGAACCAATCATAGCATTGCACTAAGGCCGAGATAAAAAAAATAAAATAAAAGTGTAGTCATATATCTGTCCTTATTGAATTGCACATGACTCCGTAAAAAGCAACTGCTTAGACTGGATTTCTCCTGGAGTCATATTGGAACCTGGTAGGAGGATGGTGCCAGACTCACTACTGATCTGCATCAATTTACAGTCTCTGTGTAGATGTTACATAATGTCTGTCAATAGGTTCTGTGTTCAGTTTTAATGTAATTGTCCTTTAAAAGGATAGTTCACTTTAAAATGAAAATTCTGTCATCATATAGTCACCCTCAAGTTATTTCAACCCTGTATGAATTTCTTTCTTCTGCTGAACACAATGGAAAATATTTTGAGGAATGCCAGCATACAGGGTTGAAACAACTTGAGGGTGAGTATATGATTTATTTTTATTTGATTTTGTTTTACTGAAGGGTGAGAATATGATGACAGAATTTTCATTTTAAAGTGAACTATCCGTTTAAAATCCAATAGCCATATTTTCTTTTGATACAGAAACTAATTTCAGACCATGTATGTTTCAGAGGCTGTGAGGCGTAACCACCTGACGTCTGCGGCCACAGAAAAGGAAATAGATTCCACCATTAAGAGATGGCTATATCTGGCCCCGGATAGGGATGGTGGCAGAAGAGAAAGAATGAAGAGAAAAGAGCGTCAGGAGAGTACAACAGGTTAACCGACTTGCGACTTGGTGCACCGTGCCTCTTGTTCCTGAACTGAATCAGATGTTAAAGAGTTGTGTGCACAGTGCCTCTTGTTCCTGAACTGAATCAGATGTTGAAGAGTTGTGTGCACAGTGCCTCTTGTTCATGAACTGAATCAGATGTTAAAGAGTTGTGTGCACAGTGCCTCTTGTTCCTGAACTGAATCAGATGTTGAAGAGTTGTGTGCACAGTGCCTCTTGTTCATGAACTGAATCAGATGTTGAAGAGTTGTGTACACAGTGCCTCTTGTTCATGAACTGAATCAGATGTTGAAGTGTGCACAGTGCCTCTTGTTCATGAACTGAATCAGATGTTGAAGAGTTATGTACACAATGCCTCTTGCTCCTGAACTGAATCAGATGTTGAAGAGTTGTGCACAGTGCCTCTGTGCACAAGTTTTTTTGCTAATTGTTTCGTTTAAATGTGAAACAATAAATATTTGTTAAGAATACTGTTGTTTTTCTGGCATTTTTCATTTGGGCCAAGGGTGTGTATAAAGTGGCTAGATCAAGGTTTAGTTGTGGCTGACATGTAGAATCAATTGTTTGGTCCTTAAAAGGACCAGAATAGGGCCAGCTATAGTCATACATTTGGCTGAGATATGGCTATGCCATGGGCCATATGTGGCCCGAGTTCTGGCAACCAGACCTGGTCCAGTCATGTACCGTAATTCATTGCTGTATTTGGGCCAAGTGAAAGTGGATTGTGTGGCCCATCACTGGGCCAAACCAATTTTGCTATGTGGGTCATGAGGTTTAAAAAGGCTAAAAACCTACGCGGAGGCATTTTTTTTATAACTGGCAAGACGTGGGAAAAGCCGTGTAAACAGGTTGCCCGCTGTTCATCCAATCAGTGACAGTGACACCGCAAATATGCAAATAAGAACGTTAACCCGGGGTTTAGGAATGTAAAGTGTGAAACGTCTTTTAATGAATACCCAGGATTAACAGTTAAACCCCAGGTATAGTATGAGCAGTGTGAAACGTGATTACAGATAACCCAGGATTCCGTATTTCCGGGGTTTAGCATGACCCAGGGTTAACAATGTCAAGTGTGAAAAGCCCTTGTGTGTGTTTGTGGATTAGCCATTTGAAGCCATGTATTCATTTTTTTTCTTGCTAGATACTGCACGAGGATATTGCTTTAAAACGGAAAGAAAACGCAGCAACAGGTAAAACTGCATGACATTTTCAGAGGACTATGTTTTTATTCATCGCACAGGGCACAATTTAGGACATCCCCAGAGCTCTGCGTCAGGACTCAGATATAACTTAAAATGGCATCGCGCCACAGACTAAACGGCATCAGTTCTCAGCAAAACCGCGTCAGGACTAAGGTCTTTACAATCAGGTGAAACGGCCTCAGACTAAAAGGCATCAGATCTCGTAGACTTCGGACAAAACTAGTGATGTGTCGTTCGTGAACGAGCCGGCTCTAAAAGCCGATTCTTTGTAGCAACAAGAAGAGCCTACTCCCGTCGGGCAGAGCCGAATCTTCAGCAGGAGCCTTCTATTTCTGCCCAATTTAGCAATTGTGAATAGTTTGTGTGTTGGTAAGCAATTTTTTTTGTGTGTGTTTTCATAAAAGCCTTATTTTTATGCATTTTTTAGTTGGCTAAAAACATGTGGCTAATCACATGAGAGTATTCTATTACTCTGATTACAATTACAGAACTGTGATTTTTACTGTAATAAAAAAATACAGTATTTAATAGTTACTGTGATTAAACTTACAGTCAGCATACTCTGGAATATATTACAGCAACTTGCCAAATGCTGCCAGCAGTTACTGTAAATTTGTAAGTGTGGTTGTAACTTTTGAAACCTTTGCCTGAACCCTTATTTCAACTGATTCCTCTCCTCATGCTGATCACATTCTTACATTAAGACTCCACCCATTACAAAAGTGGCCATTTTGAAAAGTACAGTATTCCCCCTTTATTTTTTTTTTGCTACTCCTTCTAATTTTGTGATCTTCGGAAGATGATCTTGGGATGGAGCTGCACAGAAATGACTGAACAGGTTTTTGATATCCAATTTTGTTCAGAAGCTATGCTGTTGCAAACTTAACAATGTCGACCCCAATTGGTTCAGAGGCAGCATCTCAGCAAAACTTTGATCAATTTGAAATTAAACTCAGTATGCTTCATCAGAGACATGATCTGAGGGTCCATGCCAAATTTGGAAACAGTGCCACCTACAGGCCAACCTTTGAACAGTTAATTGTCAGATCATGGTGTCATGATTTTGGTGTCAACTGATTCCTTGTGTCATGCCAAATCTATGCCATTTTGAAATTTTGCATTAATTTGACAACATTTTGACATATTAGTTTGAATCAGAATCAGAATCAGAATGAGCTTTATTGGCCAGGTATGTTTACACATACGAGGAATTTGTTATAGTGACAGAAGCTCCACAGTGCAACAGAGAGATAGCAACAGGACAGGACACAGATAATAAAAGAATAATCTACAAATATACAAATAGGCAATGTACAAAATAGCAAAAACTCAATATATAATATGGACAATTATGTGTGTACAGGTCTGATATGTGCAAATATGAAATAAAAAAAATAAGTATGTGTGGTGAATAAATAATTGTAAAATAGTGTTGTGTGTTCCACGTTAATGTCAAGTGTTCATGAGATGGATTGCTTGGGGGAAGAAACTGTTCCTGTGTCTGGTCGTTCTGGTGCTCAGAGCTCTGTAGCGTCGACCAGACGGCAGCAGTTCAAAGAGGGAGTGTGCTGGATGTGAGGGGTCCAGAGTAATTTTGCCAGCCCTTTTGCTCACTCTGGATAAATACAGTTCTTGGAGAGTAGGGAGGGTTGTACCAATGATTCGCTCAGCAGTCCGGACTACCCTCCGTAGTCTTCTGAGGTCAGATTTGGTAGCTGAGCTGAACCAGACAAAGGTGACTTGACTTGACTCTTCCAGGTCTGCTTTGCCCTTGCTGCACCTTCGGGGATTGGACCCGAATTACTGCTTGCAGCTATATTATTACAATTGTTTTTATGTCACAACGAATGACCTAATAGAGGCTCTGTTATTTTATTTGATTAACTTTATTAATCCCAAAGGGAAATTCACATGTCACAGCAGCTCACCACAAGAAATAGATAAACGAGAAGATACTGCACAATACGGTATTTCATACAGCCCCCCTAGTTTCAGGCATCATAGTACACTCTACACCATGTTATACAAATACAATGTAAAATAATACATCAGTCATCTAATATGACATTGATTATATAACCTAATGGCTGTTGGTAAAAATGACTTTTTATATCGTTCCTTATGGCATCGGGGCTGAATTAATCTTGAGCTAAAAGTACTCACACATGCTTGAACTGTTCCATGAAGAGGATGACAATCTTGTTTCATTATACTGACCAATTTATCAGTCATTCTATCCTGTGCAATCACATCAATAGTGGGCAACACGCAACCCACCACAGAACCTGCCTTTTTTATCAGCTTATTGAGTTTATTCTTCTCCTTCTCTAACAATCCCCCTCCCCAGCAGGTGACAGCATACAAGATCACAGATGATACCACAGAATCATAAAAGGTCTTCAACAGTGCCTGACACACTCCAAAGGATCTCAGTCGCCTTAATAAATGAATGCGACTCTGACCCTTCTTATAAACCTGTACTGTATTGTCAGACCAATCCAGCTTGTTATTGAAATATACACCCAGATACTTATATGACGTGACAATCTCAATTTCTGACTCTTGTATATTCACTGGCACCACTTTGTGAGGATATCTACTAAAATCAACCACAATTTCCTTGGTCTTACTAGCATTAAGCCTAAGACCATTCGTTTCACACCAGTCCACAAAACTCTTTAAAAGCTCCCTGTATTCACTCTCATCATGCTCCTTTATACAGCCAACAATTGCAGAATCATCTGAAAATTTCTGGAGATGACAATTTTTAGAGTTGTACTGAAAATCTGAAGTATAAAAAGTAAATAAAAAACGGAGCTAAAACCGTTCCTTGAGGGACACCAGTGCTACACGTAACTACTTGGGACACACAGTTATGCATCCTTACATACTGTGGTCTATTAGAGAGGTAGTCCATTAACCAACTGACCATACTCTGGTGTAATCCAGCATTTACTAACTTATTCTTGAGTAATACAGGCTGGATAGTATTGAATGCACTAGAAAAGTCAAAAAATGTGATTCTAACGGTGTTACCTAAAGTCTCTAAATGACTTAGAGATTTATTTAAAAGATAGATAATTGCATCATCAACCCCAACACCAGTTTTATAAGCGAACTGCAGTTTATCCTCAGCAGCACACAGTAACTGCTTAATATAATTTAAAACCAACCTCTCAAAAACCTTCATCAACTGAGCTGTTAAAGCTATTGGTCTATACTGTGAGAACTCAGTAGGATTAGTTTTCTTAGGGACTGGTACTACACACGATGTCTTCCATAAAACAGGTACCCTTTCTAAGCGCAAACTCAAATTAAAAATATAGTGAATTACCCAGCATATTTGATCAGCACAGGCTTTAAGAACTCCAGCACTAATACCATCAGGGCCTGCAGATTTCTTCTTTTTTAATTCTCCTTAACCCAGTTCTTACTTGTTCTATTGATACAACAAACTTAGGAACAGACTCACAAGTGGAAGAATAAGATGATCTTAAAACTGAAGGAGGATCTAAATAGGGACTCTGCCGTATACCATCTAAAAAGGAAAATTGTAAATCACTAGCTCCTCCATCAAATCTATTAAAAAATATATTCATTTCATCCACCCACGTTTGTCCACCAAAGGCAGTATATCCATGTGCTCTATTTCCATTACCAGACATCCTGTTTAAATCACTCCATACCTCCCTCACATTCTTCTGTTGTAACTTTTGTTCCATTTTTAATTTATAACACTCCTTCCCCTCCTTAATTTTAACTTTTAATAATTTCTGTACCCGCTTCAGCTCTTCTCTATCACCCACTAAGAAGGCCCTTTTTTTTTCGTTTAGTAATGCCTTTAACTCAGGGGTGACCCATGGCTTATTATTTGAGTAGCATTTAACCTTTTTAGTGGGTACTGTGTTATCAACACAAAAATTTATATAGTCTGTAATACACTCCGTTAAACTATCAATGTCCTCGTCATGCGATTTACATAAAACTTCCCAATCCGTAGTCTCAAAACAATCCATTAATACCTCATAGACCGAATCAGACCATACTTTCACTGTTCTAGTAGTTGGCGGCTGCTTCCTCACAGCCGGAACATAAACAGATCTAATATAAACAAGATTATGGTCCGATCGTCCCAAAGGAGGGAGCGGTGAACAACCATAAGCGTTTTTCACATTTGCATATAACAAGTCCAAAGTTTTATAGTCTCTCGTATCACAGTCCACATACTGAGTAAACGTGGGGAGGGTATTATGTAGAGAAGCTTGGTTAAAATCACCCGAAATAATAATAAGTGCTTGAGGATATTTTGACTGCATCCTGGCTGTAACGGTGTTAATATGTTCACACGCATTACTCACATTAGCCGAAGGAGGAATATACACTGTTATGGATATCACGTAGGAAAATTCTCGAGGCAAATAATATGGCCTCATTCCCACAGCCAGTAATTCAATATCCTTATTACACAGTTTTTCTTTCACCGTGATGTGACCTGGACAGCACCAGCGTTCATTAACAAACAGTGCCAGTCCACCTCCTTTACTCTTACCAGTCTCCACAGCGCACCTGTCCGCGCGTACTAGATGAAAGCGATCCAATGCAACAACTGAGTCCGGCGTTCTTTCCTTCAACCACGTCTCAGTAAAACACATAAAACTGCACTCACGATACTCCCATTGCGTCCTTGCAAGTGCCGTTAACTCCTCCATCTTGTTCCCCAGCGATCGAACGTTTCCCATTATGACAACAGGTAACGATGGCTTGTATCGTCTTTTCTTTAATCGGCATTTCACTCCCGCTCTGCACCCCCTTCTTCTCCTCCTCAGATCCACAGGAATATCCATTCTTGGTACAGATGACATCGTAGTATACTTAAGTGCCAAAAGTTGTTCTCTTGAGTAAATCACGGAATCAAAGTTTTCCGCACTTGACACTGCCCCCGAAGATCCAATTAAAAATGCCAATATAAAAAGAATCATAATCCAGTGCTTTCTGATGCTCTCAAACCTAAGGCTGTACATCACAGTCCTCAAACATTGATAAAAAGAATTTAAAAAGTACAAAAAATATAAGAACTTAAAAACATTCAGAGCTGCTGCAACAGGCTGCCACATGCACGGCGCCATCTTGGTTCACGATATACATATGCAAAACAGTGTCTGTTAAATAAACAATTGTAAGTAAATGTGCCAAGAAAAAATATATTTTAGATATTTTCTTAAGATAGTTATTGTGAACAAGATAATGAAAAAACAATAGAGGATGTTAGTACAAATTATTATTCTTGAAATTATATATTTTTATTTATTTATTTTGTGTTTACTACAAAATGTACTAGAACAATATACTATAAACAGGCAAATAGGCATACAGTTCAAGCAATATGGTGAGAGAGAAATATACGGTGGCTTATGTCAAAATTGATTGATGGCTTTGACCTTTGTGACCTCATAATAATATTAATAATATCCATATGTGACCTTTGATCTCATAATGAGATCCAGATGTTGCAATCGTCATGCGTGAAGCTCCGGCGTCATCCGGGATGTTATCCGGTCGGTGGAAAAACCATAAATGAGCTGTTGAGGAATGTTTTGAAGATATTATGGAGCGTTTTGAAACTTCCTCATGGGAACATCTGTGTGGGCGCCCCTCCCCATCTGCGGCACGCGTGGTGTCCAATTTCATGCTCCCTCTCTCTCTCTCTCTCTCTCTCTATCTCTATGGGATTTTCTCTATGGAAAAAAACTAATAAAAAAACAAAAAAAAAACAATAATGAACGATCAATATTAAAAAAATCATGAGAACATATCACAATATGTGTACCTGCAATATATTCTGTTGAATAAAAATTATTTAAATAAAATAAGCTATCATTGAGAAGGGATAAAAATGCTTAGCTTAACGAATGAAATGGTTAAAAAATATAAATTGCCTTACATTTTCCAAGAGCAAAAGATTTCCTCCTTTTGCGAGGATGACTATTCTTTGAATGATATGAATACAAAAATGGTCACTTTAATTCTGTATCTCATTCTGTCTCTCTTTCTCTGCCCGCCCCTCTTTTTCTTTGTGTGTGTGTGTGTGTGTGTGTGTGTGTGTGTGTGTGTGTGTGTGTGTGTGTGTGTGTGTGTGTGCGCGTGTGTGTGTGTGTGTGTGTGATACAGCCGAAACCCGAGAACCCTGGGCTTTGTCAGCGTAAATACGGCTTGTTTTAAGAAGTCTGTTTAAATAACAGTTCTAGGAGTTTGTGCATCTGTTTCGGTTCTAACCGTACTATTTGAATTATGTCTCTAGACACGCTCACGGTCAATTTAGCGTTCCTAAGCTTACAAAGGAACTAACAGTCACCATCTATCAATTTTATGGGGTTTTACACATGCTGCTAACCTCTTAAACCTTATAGAATTTCAGAAGCTGATTATGTACGGTGTTTTCGCATAAGGTATCGTGTTTTTACGGTCTAACATCACACATTACTCTAATATTTTCACGGTCTCTGTTATTTTTCAGATAGAGCGGAAGAGTCATTTTGAGGAGGATTCGTTGTTATTTAAAATACTAATAAAATATTTAAACAATGTTTGTATACGTTTAATTATTTAATTTCTATATCATATTATTTCATTTATTAAAATTATAACTCTATTCCGATGTGTTAGCCTTACACTATTAAATATATTGTTTCATGTATTTAAATGAATATCGTTGCTTTTTTTTTTTTTTTTTTTTTTTATCATGACCTAGGGGAAAGCGTTTCATTTTTTTTTTTTTTTTTTTTTTAAACAAAATTACTCATATATTTATCTGTGATTTCTTGCAAATGCACAAAAGACGATTTGAGAATTGTGTGGAGGGTTTGTAATAGAGCACGAGCGACCCCTGCTGGTCACACTCAAAATCAATTCTCTCTGGTAAAATATATTATTCTTAATTCCAATTATTCAGGTAGAAATATTAAAACATTGTATTAACATATTACAACAAGTTATATATCTTTTTGTTTCATGTTAAAATTAGTATCCGTGACATTAGTGGTTTAAATATTTCAAAAAGCTACACAAATAAAAGATCTTTTTGTTTAATCAATTTACCAGACGAACTCTCCAGGGATCAATAAAATTCACAGTACCGGCTTTAAATACCCATAAAATTTTTAGAAGAGGGCAGTTACACAAGACTCTCCTAACTTTGGAGCTCTTCAGATCTTCGTAATTCTTGCACATTTTTCAGAAAAATGGACAACAACGGTAAGTTATATTTATTTTCCTCGAAAAACCGATGTCACTCTTTTTAAATGTTATAGTTAATACTCTTTAAAAGCATAGTATATTTTCAACCGAGCTCTATTGATTTAAACTATTTTAACAGTTTTCACATTATAGGGTTTTTAAACGTGGAGCGAATTGCATTTAGCCAGATTGATTCATGTAAGTCTTTTCTGATATTTTGATATGTTTATACACACACACTGATCATTTTAAATATTTAAATGAAAATGATTTCTGGTTTATTTTAGTGGCCGCACAGCTGATGAGCGAACAAGCTTCACAAAACGGTAATATAATCATCTATTGAAACTTAATTTTGACTATCTTGTTAAAGTTCGTGCTACTATGTGCTTGCTAAAATTCTGTTGATGATGAGGTTCTGTTTAGCCGCGAGTCTGATGATCTTTTGATAAAAAATGATTTGATGTTATTTTATTTATTATTTATTTTTTAGATATTATTGATCTCACTCAGGACAACGAGGGTGATGAACAGGCCGATCCGAACTTTTCTGACAGCGAACGGAGTAGCGGCGTGCGTAGTCCCTTGAAAAAGAAAAGGAATGTAGCATGCGTTTTTCCAACTCAGAGAGAAGAAGTTGCACATCATGGTAAGAGACCAATGTATTTTCATCATTATTATTATTATAAATTCTGTGAACCATGTGAAATGCTAGATCGTTTTTTATGTATATATCTTCAAGATGTCTATAACGATATTTAAGCTAATAATGCACTTTTAAATACTTTTGATATTGATATGTAATATTTACATAAGCTCAATAGATAGATAGATATTTTTGAATAAATGTTTCATTTGGTAAAGGCGGATGAAACCTTATGTTACTTTGGCGACCTCTGGTGGCTGAAATTTGGTAGTGCTTTTTTATTTTATTTAAATTTTTTAAATGGAAACTTTGGCGACCTCTGGTGGCTAAAATTTGGTAGTGCTTTTTTTTTATTTTTTTTTTTTTTATTTTTTTTGTAAATGGATACCATGTCTCAGCCTTGTCATTATAAATTAGAGCTATCTATTTATATTTTTTAAATTATTTGGTTTTATCTCACAATAATCTGAATAGTAATTCTCGCTTTATTATTCTTAATATGTCAATAATTTATGTTTATTCTATACAGATAGAACTACAGAACCTACGAGCGAATTAGTGCCTGGTGAGAATCTCAAATGATATTTGATAAAAGAAAAATGTGTTTACGTCATAACTACAAAATCTTTAAAGTGTTGGCAATATTTTTTTTAATTTTATGTTTTATTCTGTGCAGACACATCATCAGAAGCTGACATATCTGACGACGGTGGAGATCCTGATAATGAAATAATTCCTGGTGAGAATCTCAAATGATATTTAATAAAGAAAAATGTGTTTACGTCATAACTACAAAATCTTTAAAGTGCTGGCAATGTTTTTAATTTTATGATTTATTCTGTGCAGACACATCATCAGAAGCTGACATATCTGTTGATGTCGATGACCCCGAGAATGAAATAATTCCTGGTGAGAATCTCAAATGATATTTAATAAAATAAAAAATGTGTTCACGTCATAACTACAAAATCTTTAATGCGTTGTCAATATTTTTAAATTTCTGTTTACTTTATGCAGACAGGGAGGACGATGTGACTAACTGGACCGAAACCCAGCTGCATGAGTGGGAGAGATCTTCGTGGAGCAGCGTCAGAGACAATAGAGTGAGAGAAAGAGGACGTCAAACCCCATTCGCTTTTCAAGAGCATGCTGGGGACGCAGAATTGGCAGCGGAAGATCACCAGACTGACGAGCAGGGCGTGAATAGGTATCTGATACGTACCATTATTAACAGACTCGATTCACAGCGTGAAGAAATTTACAACAAGCTCAACGATCAGCATGCAACCATTTATAACAAACTGAATGAGCAGCATGCTGCAATATGTACAACACTGGCTGCTTACTTTAATGAAATTCATATTCGAATGAACAGACAGGATAACGAAATTCGAGAGATAAAAGAGGTTTTATATCAGCAGCATCAGGCATCGGAGGTACGACTCCATGGTTTGCAAGCATGTGTACTTGAGAATTTTGTAAGTGTTCACAATGCGCTGCAAACACAGCTGAGAGAAAGAACGCTGATTGTTAATTTGCTTTGTTCAATCAATAGCAGTCTACAACCTCGATAGAGGGTGCTCTGTAACCATCTTCTATATTTGTACGATGCTGCTGCCATTTGTATTTTCCATAGAATTTGATATATTTTGTATCTCTTAGTGTTTTGTTAGCATTTCTAACTTTGAACTCCCTGTAACCATCTTCTATATATGTCAACTATATATGTATAAGACGACCATTTTGTTTTGTAGTTCTTTGTATAAGACAACCATTTTTGTTTTGTAGTTCTTTTGTATGATGCGGCCATCTTGTTTGTAGTCAAATTGTATAAGACAACCATTTTGTTTTGTAGTTCTTTTGTATGATGCGGCCATCTTGTTTGTAGTCAAATTGTATAAGACAGCCATTTTGTATTGTAGTTCTTTTGTATGATGCAGCCATCTTGTTTGTAGCCAAATTGTATAAGACAACCATTTTGTTTTGTAGTTATTTTGTATGATGATGCCATCTTGTTTGTAGTCAAATTGTATAAGACAACCATTTTGTTTTGTAGTTCTTTTGTATGATGCGGCCATCTTGTTTGTAGTCAAATTGTATAAGACAACCATTTTGTTTTGTAGTTCTTTTGTATGTTTGTAAGCATATGCATTTTCCATAGGGTAGCTATCTTTTCGCCAATATTATCGCTGTTGTATGCATAGGTGTGTATATATATATATATATATATATATATATATATAAAATCATAAATAAAAGAATATATATATATATATATATATATATATATATATATATATATATATATAATTACAATGGATGTTGAAAATGTACATAGTTGTCATTCAGACCAATCTCTTTCAGACCTGTTACAGAATGCCATCGAAACGCACACAGAGACGCCCAGTAACTTGTGTGACATATTACAACGATTGTTAGCTTTTTATCCGAATTCCACAGAAATGTCATTTAATAATGATCAGACCCAAAATAGATACGATTTGCAACGATTAGAAATGGAAATAGGAAGCTCTTGTGGTTTTCTCCTTTTCCATCTCTCCAAACTTATTCTACTCAAAGGTGATTGGAGATGAGTTTTCTCCGGAAATGCTGTAGGTGACGTCAGACGCTGGAGACTTGGCGGAAAAACTGAATGAACAACGAGGACAGCGAGGAAAATTTAGAAACTCTTCAGGAATACATCGACTGGTGCTTCGACGTTATAGTCATGAAGAAAAACCAAAATGCAGGTTCTCCAGCCAAAAGCGAGACGCCGTCTTCCAAAAGAAGTCACCCAGCAGACTCGCCTGAAACAACATCGCCGACGGGTAAAAGCTTTACCGACATCCTGGATTCAATCGACAAGCGGTTGTCCAGCTTCGACGCGAGGTTGTCCCTGGTCGAGATCCTGCACCGTGAATTTAAATCCCTGAGGGAATCACTGGAATTCAGCCAGCAGCAGGTGGAAACACTCGCTGCTGAAAACGCATCTCTACGGGACTCGGTCAAATCTCTAACTGAAAATATGACCCATCTAAGTGAAGAAAATAAAAAAATAAAAGAGACTGTCATCGATCTCCAGGCCCGTAGCATGAGAGATAACCTGGTGTTTTCAGGCATCCCGGAATCTGCCGAAGAGGACCCAGAAGCTACGGTTAAAAACTTTATCAAGACGTACCTGAAGCTTCCGGAAGACACCGTGGAAAACATCTGCTTCGAAAGAGTCCATCGGATGGGAGCGAAGAAACCTGGAGCCCCGAGGCCTCGTCCAATTGTGGCCAAATTCGGATACTTCAAGCAGAAAGAGCAGGTGAAGAGTCGCGGCAGGGAGCTGAAAGGAACAGACTTCGGCGTAAACGACCAGTTCCCCAAAGAAATCCTGGAGCGACGCAAAATTCTGTTCCCAATCCGACGCAGTCTCATCCAAAAGGGCTCCCGAGCTGTCATCGCAGTGGACCGGCTCTACGTGGACGGGCAGCTCTATCGCAACCTCCGTACCACTCCGTGGTTATATTAACACCACTCCAGATAAGAATCCGTTATATTTATCTTTTCTTTTTCTCTCTTTCCTCGCTTGTTCTTCCATTTACCTCTAAATATTTATGTCATTTCGATAATTTAATACGATATCATAACAAACACGTACAGTCAGTCTCCGCAGCGTTTAAATGATTTTGCAATGTTTTCGTTTCTGTCAAGTTTTTACTTTCATCCCTCTATGCTTGCTTCTTTGTATGTCTTTCTTACTTCCAACTCCTTTCACGGCACCGATCACCTGCTTTACTACACATATAAACAAAACACACTATATTACACATCTGCTTGGCACGACCATGTACATATACACTCAGCATTAACGCAACCACTCAGACCTTACAGCGCACACAGACATGAAGGACATACTCGCATACAAGCGCGTACACGCCCGCTCATATCTTACTCATTTGAGCATCACACGCGGCGAGCAGCATTAG
Source organism: Schizothorax lantsangensis (assembly GCA_027422415.1). NCBI lineage: Eukaryota > Metazoa > Chordata > Actinopteri > Cypriniformes > Cyprinidae > Schizothorax > Schizothorax lantsangensis. Next base: position 49,530,127 of record CM049842.1, read on the forward strand.
CTACACACACACACATCTATGGGTGCATTAAGGTTTGTCACATGGAATGTGAATGGAGCTGGCTCCAAGGAAAAAAAGTTAAAAATATTTAGCCATCTTAAAAAACTACAAGCAGACGTTGTATTATTACAAGAGACTCATAGACCTGCCACAGCTACAGATCAACTTAAAACAACTGAGTTTCCTAATGTGTTCTCAGCCTGCTATAACTCTAGGCAAAGGGGGGTAGCAATTTTAATACATAAAAATGTTAATTTCACAGTACTCAACACAGTTATAGATCCAGAAGGTAGATTTCTAATCATTAAATTATCTATATTTGACAAAAAGTTATGTATTGTTAGTATATATGGTCCAAATGTTGATGACCCCTCTTTCTTTCATGTTTTTTTTACCGCTCTTTCTGAACAACTAGATTGTGCACTTATAATTGGGGGAGACCTCAACTTTGGACTAAATAAAGAAATGGACAGGCTAAGTACAGCTGGAACTCAGCGCAATTGGGAATCCACAAATATAGTTAAACAGTACATGAGCGACTATGGACTTTGCGATGCATGGCGTTCTCTCCACACCAACAGTAGGGAATTTACTTTCTTCTCACATGTCCATCACTCTTACTCTCGTCTGGATTATTTCCTAGTCAGCAGCTCACTGCTGAGTGACATTTCAGACACAGAGATACACACTATAGCTGTCAGCGATCATGCTGCTGTTTCTTTAACTCTAGTAAATAAGAAGACCACTCCACCAAGTAATAACTGGAGATTCAATACATCATTGCTTAAAGACGACGATTTTATTAAATATTTTAAAGAAGAGTGGGCTTTATATTTAGACTATAATGACCTGCCTGGAACATCAGCATCTGTTCTCTGGGAAGCAGGCAAAGCTGTGATGAGAGGTAGAATAATCTCATTCTCATCGCATAAAAAGAAAAGAGAAAATAAATGTATTCAGGAATTAGAAGAAACCATAAAAACTTTAGAAGAATCCTACGTATCCTCCCAGGAACAGGAAATGCTGAAAAAAATATGTAAAGCAAAACTAGAATTAAATGAAATTATTAATAAAAAAACTAAATTCTTAGCACAAAGACTTCGCTGGCAAGAATTTGAATATGGTAACAAATCAGGTCAATTCTTAGCGAACCAGTTAAAAATAAATAAAGAAAAAACAACGATATGTGCTGTTAAAGATTTAACTGGGGATACAGTATATGACCCTGAAAGAATAAACAACACTTTCAGAGATTTTTACGAATCTTTATATTCTCCACAGATAAACCCATCTAAAGACGAAGTTGACCAATTTCTTGACAATGTAACTCTTCCGAAATTAACAGACAATCAAGCGATGGCATTGGATTCTCCACTGACATCAGATGAACTTCAGGAAGCTTTGAACAGTATGCCCAATAAAAAGGCTCCAGGTCCAGATGGCTTTCCAGCAGAATTCTATAAAGAATTCTGGGCTATTCTGGCACCAACATTCTACAGAATGTTACAGGAAACCAAAGAAAATGGCAGACTTCCACCAAATATGAATTCTGCCAACATTAGTCTCTCACTAAAACCAGGCAAAGACCCTGTATTGCCTACTAGCTATCGTCCAATATCCCTTATTAATGTGGACACTAAAATAATCTGCAAAGCTATCTCAAAAAGAATAGAGAAGATAACCCCTCTCATAATTCATTACGACCAAACTGGTTTCATAAAAGGGAGGCATTCCTCAACAAATACACGTAGGTTACTTAACTTGATAGACTATTCATGCAATAGAAACCTTCAAATTACAATATTGTCTCTAGATGCAGAAAAAGCTTTTGATAGGGTTAACTGGAATTTTCTATTTGCAACTTTACACAAATTTGGTTTTGGAAACTATTTCATAAACTGGTTAAAAATATTATATAACTCTCCAACAGCATGTGTCAGGACAAATGCCCAAACGTCCTCTAGCTTCTGTCTTAAGAGGGGCACCAGGCAGGGATGCCCCCTCTCCCCCTCACTGTTTGCAATTTTTATTGAACCACTAGCAGCAGCAATTAGACAGGCAACAGTGATTAAAGGCATTAAATGCAAGAATGTAGAACATAAAATTAGTCTTTACGCAGATGATGTGTTACTTTTTCTTCAACATTCACAAACCACTCTCTCTGAGGTAATTACATTAATAAACTCTTTCTCAAGAGTCTCAGATTATTCAATAAACTGGTTAAAATCAACAGTTCTTCCAATTAATTGCTCCTTCCAGAATTCCTCCACTCCACTGCAATCTGGAAATATTAAATATTTAGGTATTAATGTTTCTCCTAAGCTGGCAGATTTGATTAAATTAAACCACATCCCACTTTTAAAGAAGGTAGAAGATGATCTAACCAGATGGAGGTCTCTACCCATATCACTCATGGGAAGAGTCACCTCAATAAAAATGATGGTTTTGCCAAGAATTAATTATTTATTTGCAATGATCCCGAGCAAACCACCACCTGACTGGTTTAGATCTTTGGACTCCTCTATCTCTAAATTCCTTTGGAAAGGTAAACCCCCGCGTATTAGCTTAAAAACGCTGCAAAAGACCAAGGATAAAGGAGGACTAGATCTACCTAACTTTTACCACTATTTCTTAGCCAATAGGCTTCAACACATTTCAGGGTGGTTAAAACACACCCTCTTAGATGAGCCTTGGCTAGATGTAGAACAGGCATTATGCAATAATATAGAGATTTCGGATCTGCCATTCATTAGCTCGATCAGTAAACGACACGTATGCTTTAAAAGCATCAGTATCAGCTCTTCTCTGACAGCATGGTGGGAGTTTCTAAAAATGACGGAGTCTTCACTAATCCCATGCAAACGTACCCCTATCTGGAACAATCCTGACATATTGCTAAACAACAATATGATAAACTTCACAGATTGGAGTTGTAAAGGTATTAAATACCTGGAACATATATTCGAAGGGACAGACTTTATTCCCTTTGACAAATTAATTAAACAATATGGGATTAATAAGAACAGATTTTTAGAATATCAACAAATTAAATCTATTGTAAAAAGGAAATTTAAGTCTAATCATATCAATTTACAAATACCACCAAGTGTGGCAGATTTTCTTAATCTCAAAACCCCCAAATTAATGTCTAAAATATACAGGGTACTTTCCAATATAGATGAATCAGTATCACTTCCTATTGCAAAATGGGAAGCAGATCTATCAGTAAGCTGGGACCATAATTTCTGGTCTCAGATATGTTTAAAAACCTTTGAACTGATTAGAAATCCTGGATTACAATTAATACAATACAAAATTCTGCATAGAGTGCACTACACAGGTCATCGGATGTTCAGGATGGGTTTTACAGCTTCTAACAACTGCTCACACTGTAAAGGCAATACACCTGACAATTACATCCACGCTCTATGGTTCTGTCCACCTGTTCAGAGGTACTGGTACAGGATTTGTGAAGACTTATCAAAGTGTCTTAAATGCTCTATTCCAGTCTCTCCTTTAGTCTGCTTGTTGGGCGACCTAGATGGTGTCACTACAGAAGATAACACAATCCACATGGCTTTCACTGCACTATGCATTGCTAAGAAGACTGTCCTCATGAACTGGAAAAATAAAAATAATCTTAATATCAACCAATATAGAGATTATTTGTGGGATTATATTAGCCTTGAAACAGCTTCTGCTGACACATTAGATCAATCTCTCTGGGCTCCTTTGATCAGCTCCATCACCTAGTGTGGGTGGGGGTCCCGATTCTGTCCGGCTGTGGTTTTTGTTGTTGGCGTGGGGTGGCAATATGGGCCTGGGGCATCTGGGGGTTCCCTGGGGATGGGTTTCTTGGGGGGTTTGGCGCTGGGGCTGCGGCCTTGACCTGGATGGGGTATTGGTGACTCTTGGATGCTGTTTCTCTGGCGGCGGCATGCGGCGCTGCTGGGGATGCCTGTGCCGGCGGACGTAGGTTGCCAGCCTGGCGGCCGCACTGTTCCGGGGTTGGTCCGGGGGGGGTTTGGGGATCTGGGGACGCTCTGCCTCCGGCTTGGGGTTACGGCTGGGCCTGGGGGGCTTGGGTCCTGGTTGGTGTGCCGCCTGGAGCATGGGTTGGTGCATGCGCTTGGGCCCGGCTCTGGTGTGGGGGTCTTCGATGCATCGGTGCCTCCGCGGGGGGGGGGGGGGTCCAATAGAGGCGGGGTATACGGGCTTTACCTGGGTGTCTTATTGTCTTATGTAGTTTGGGAAGTGACTGGATGATGGGGTGGGGTAGTTTTTCCTCTGCTGTGGGGTCTGGTGGGCCGCCCCGGGCTGCCATGGGCCCTGGTCTGGATGGGCCTGGGTCCCCCGCCCTGGGCAGATTTGGGGTAACGGGGGTGCCTATGGGGGTCAGCGGGGGAGCTGGCTCCAGAGGGGGGGGTATTTTGCCCCCTCTGATGTTTTCCTCCACATCCCTAAGGCTTCACTTCTCCCGCTCCATCACACCAACACATAGGTAGGGTTTTGAGGTGCGGGTGAGTCGCTGGGATGCGGGGGAGGTGGTACTCCTCTGTCTCCTCGTGGCCGCCTGCATCTCGATTACACATTACAGCTTAGACATTCTCATTACTTACTGTCACATGACACATACATATAGGGCCTTGGGGGTGGGCACACTGAATGGCATCCGGAGGGCGGTCTGTTCATTCAGCCTTCCCTCTGGTGCCAGTGCCCACTTCTCAATTTTAAGTTGCACATAGACATTGAGGGCTCTAGGGAGGGGACGAGCTGACACAAGCTTGTGGAGGGTGCCCCTCCCCTGTTTTAAAGCACCCCTGTTTTAAAGCACCTTAGAACAACACACACCAACACTACATTTGAGCGGGTGGGGTGAAGCATGGGGTCTCTTTTTTTTTTTTTTTTTTTTCTCACACCCCTGTTCTCTGTTCTCTGTCTGGGGCCGGGGGATGTGAGGATGAGCTGGCCGCCCGGTCGGGGTCTGGGCTGTTGATTTTCTCTGCTGCTGCGGGGACCGGGGTGGTCTTCCTGTCCCCACGCCGGAGCGAAGGGGGTTTAGCTCCGGGATCGGGCGCTGGCTACCCCTCTGGGGGTGGTGGTGCCTGGACCTAGGAGTATAGAGTGCATATGGGGAGTGTGAGTGTGGGTACCGTGTTCATTTTTGTGTGTCTACATGTGGGGCGAAGGTGTGAATATTTGTTTGCGTGCATGAGGGTGGGAACATATGCTTGTGTATATGTGTGCTTGTCGTCTACGTCTATGTGTCAGGTCGGGCCTTAGACTCCGCTTCACTCATCATCTTAGTCGACCCCCACCCCACCACCATGCCCTGCCGGTGGAGGATGCCGCCGGTGCGTTGGTGATTTCTCGCGCCGGGGCAGGATGCTCGGGCGAGCGCCGGCCCACTCTCGGCGGTCGATTGGCGGGGCCTGGCCTTACTGGCCTTGCTGGGCCCCGATTGTGGGGTGGGGGGCCTTTGGGTCTCCGAGCCCAGGGCCCGGTCCGCCCTGGTGTGGTCGGCTGCCGGTGGAGCCTGCGGGCTTGCCGCCACGGCACCCTGGGGCGCCTACACTGTGGCTGTCGGAGGTCCCGCCTTCGGGCTCTCCTCTGCCCTTTTTTTTTTTGGGTGGAGGCCGCGGTTGTCCCTGCGGTGGTTCTCCTGGGGGTCCCGTGCCCTGGGGGGCCTCCGGATGTTTGGGGCCCGGGTCTTTTCCGTGCCTGCTTCATGCCTTGCGGGATGGGGCTGTTGTTCCCCACACACACTATTAAACATTTACATGGAGGAACCTTATGAACACAAGCGCGCTCACACACACAGGTGTACACTCAAGCATTCACATTGGTGTAAAAACAGGTGCTCACAGACACACATTGTCTTGATCTGCTGTTGCTTCAAAACTTATTTTGTAATATTAGTTATGTGTGCTGCTCAATAACATTTAACATTTAGAATTTATTGTGATTTATACAGATGTTGGTTGTTGCTGCAGTCTCTTTGATGTTGTGTCTTCGGTTGTTTTCTCTTTTTGTCAGCAGGTATTGAAGCAAATTGTCTGTTTTTTTTGTTTTTGCTTTTTCTCCCTCTCTCTCTCTATCCCCCATTCTCCTTTTTTTCTCTCTCTCTCTTCCCCTTCTTTGTTGACTTTCCCCACACCCTTTTTTTTTTTTTTTTTTTTTTTTTTTTTTTTCTTTCTTCTTTCTTCTTTCTCTCTCTTGTTTTCTCTGTCCCCTGGTCTTGTCTATCACAGTGTGGTTAAGTAAAAGGGTATATAAAATTAAATTAATTAATTAATATAAAAAATAAATAAATAAATTTAATTAAAAAAAAGAAAAAAAAAAAAAAAAAAAAAAAAGGCTGTGAATGATGATAGTATAGCCATGCATATGTACTGTCATGTGTTATCTGTGCTACTGACAGGCCAAAAGAAAAAAAAAAAAAAAAAAAAAAAAAAAAAGAAATGGAAATAGAACAAAGTCTAAACACTGATTTGTGCATTCTTTTGCAGACCATGATAAATAGACGTGACCAGCAGCTATGGCAAAACAGCGTACAGAGCGGTGGTACATTAGCCGTTTCCGACAGTACCACCGAGCAGCACTGCAACACTATGCGTTCGTCAGCTATCTCCGCAGGTAATAACGATGCAGAGCGGCCATCAGCATCACATGCCAAACCCCCTACTGATGTCGCACGACCATCGACTAGCGCTATGACTAATAACCATGAACCGCGCCCTTCAGACGAGGCAGAACCGAGTCAAATTAACATTGACGCACTGATACGCCACGGAGGAATCGTAAACGGTTATTACGTGACACCTAGGCCTCGATTTAACAGCGTGGAATTGCGAAGGACTATGAATATGCGTGAAATAAGGTCTACGGATTTATCCTCGTACCACATTTTGTTACAGGAAAAAATTGAGGAAATTGCATCGTTTGCCAGACGTATCGGTGGGGACTCTAGCGTTATTAATTTAACGATGAATGGTGAAGGACTCAAGGCCCCCGTCAACGCCGTTTTAACACCCGGTAATAATTACGACGTTAATCTTTTTACCGAACAAATTGAAAAAATTTTACAGAGCGACGATCAGTTATTGTCAGACGATGCTGTCGAGATCGAAGTTGATGTGGCCATGAACAGACAAGGCGGAGGTCAAAGACGTAAACTCACAGATATTCCTCTTCAGCAGGTGATTAAACGAAAAAAGATGAGTTTATTTGTGCCACTGAATTCCGATAATAATAATTTATGTTTTTCGATCTGTCTCGCACGTTTTCTCGATCCACAATTACCCGAGAGCGAATTAGAAAGTCGGGCGACCGTGATCCACAATGATGCAGGCTTTTCGAACCAAAACAAGATCGGTCTTCATGATATAGCGAGGTTTGAAAATCAGTTAGATATCAAAATCATTGTTTTTTACAGGACGAGCGCAGGCGCGTTAGAAACGTTCAAAAATCATGGCGAATTTCATCCTAAAACCATGTTTCTTTATTTACACGACGAGCATTACTACATGATTCTGAATCTGACGGCGTTCATAGGGGCCAGCTACGTGTGTCAATTCTGCTATAAAGGCTACGAGAAAATTCGAGATCACCATTGTAAACACGTCTGCAATGTATGTTTCGATCGAGATTGTTTCAAATACCCTAAAAAAACCGTTCACTGCCCCGATTGTCTGCGCTATTGTAATTCAAGCTACTGTTACGACATGCACAAGAAGACTCCGCCCGGCAAAGAGAACCCCCCTTGCGACGTTATAAAATATTGCAAGCTATGTAACAGACAGTACGACATTAAAGGTGCCGGTGATGGACACAAATGCGCACCCTACCGATGCTGCAATTGCGGAGAAGTGTTGCATGACCATGGTTTACACGACTGTTACATTCAGCCCCAACCGCCCAAGGAACCTAGCAAAAAATACATTTTTTATGATTTCGAAACTCGTTATGAAAACGGGAGACACGTTGCTAATTTTGTTTGCGCTATCACTTTTGAAGGCGAACGATTTGTTGCCGAAGTCACCAACTGCGTGGAACAACTGATCAACCGGTTCAGACAGCCCCGATACAAAGGCTGCTGTTTCATAGCCCATTGCGCATCCAGATTCGACTCTTTTCTAATTCTCGAGTATTTTTGCAAAGCAGGGATTACTCTCGACATCATCATGCAAGGATGTAAATTAATTTTCATGTACGACGAAGCTTTTGCTCAGCGATACATAGATAGTTACAGTTTTATCCCGATGGCCCTGTCTAAGACGCCCGCGGCTCTAAACCTGACCACGACAGAAAAAGGTTACTTCCCCCATCATTTCAATAGACCTGAAAATGCAAATTATGAGGGTCCTTACCCTGACAAAAAGTTTTACGGGTATGAAAACATGTCGGATAAAGACCAGGCAAAGTTTGATGCATGGTACAGCACGGTCTCTGGTAAATTCTTCCGTTTCAGGAAGGAACTGCACGCGTACGGGGTGAACGATGTCGTCTTATTACGTGAAGCATGCATGAAATACCGAGAAGCGTTCATAGACTGCACCGAACTTGATCCATTCAACTTTACCACGCTCGCGAGCTGTTGCATGGGGGTCTTCAAATCGCATTATCTCAACAGAGACACGTTGGCTCTGACGCATAATAACATGTACGTCCAGCACAGTAAGACTTACTCTAACACGTCAATTGAATGGCTCGAGTATGTGAAAAAGACCCGAAACATAGACCTTCACCATGCGTTAAATCACGGTGAAGTGCAGATCGGTCGTTACTTTTTAGATGGCTACTACGAGCAGGACGGGGTGCGGTACGGGTTAGAATACAACGGCTGTTTATTCCATGGACATGAATGCCGCTTCGAGCCTCATAAAACCCACCCTTTGTCAGGCATACCTTTTGGCGTTCTCAGAAGACGATTTGACGACAAGGTCGAAATTCTGCAAAACGCGTATAGCCTGAAAATAGAGACCCTTTGGGAGTGTGAATGGACCAAAATGAAACAGACCGACCCCTCGGTGATGGAGTTTATGAGTGCTTATTCGGCTCCAGAGAGACTGAAACCTAGAGAAGCGCTTTTTGGCGGAAGAACTAACGCGTACAAACTCTATCACAAAACGACCGACGGGGAGAAAATAAGCTATGTTGATTTTACCAGTTTATACCCCTACTGCCAAGCTAGGAAAAACTATCCGATCGGCCACCCTCAAATCTTTTATAACGATTTTGAACCGATTGAAAATTATTACGGTCTTATCAAGGCCGTTGTGTACCCCCCTCGCAAATTACTTCACCCTGTACTGCCCTACAGATGCGGAGGAAAACTCATGTTCCCCTTATGTCGTACCTGCGCACACACCGAAAACCAGACAACGAGCTGCAGCCACACGGATGAGGAGAGGGCTCTCTCGGGGTGTTGGGTCAGTATCGAGCTTTTAAAAGCGATCGAGATGGGCTATGTCGTGGCCAAAGTCGATGAAGTTTGGCATTTCCCGCAACGAACGGATAAGCTGTTTTGCGATTACGTGAAAAAGTTTTTATGTTTGAAACAGCAGGCATCCGGCTATCCGTCAAACGTGATCACGGATACCGACAAAGCGTCTTACATACGGGAATATTACGAAAAAGAAGGAATTCGTCTCGATCCTGAAAAAATCAGTCACAACCCTGCTCAGAGGTCTATAAACAAGCTATTGCTTAATAGTTTATGGGGGAGATTCTCTATGAGGGAGGATTTAGCACAAACCATACTCGTGAAAGACCCTGAAGATTTCACCAGTATCGTTTTTGGTAAAACCGATACCCTGAAATTTTTCACATTCGTCTCAGATGATGTCGCTCTTGTCCAGTGTCGCCCCCCCCAAAGGGGATGTCAGGCAGACACATGACATTAACGTGTTTATAGGAGCATTTACGACTGCTCACGCTCGACTGGAGTTGTACGACCTGATGGACAAACTCGGCGACCGTGTTTTATACTCGGACACAGACAGCGTAATTTTTGTGTCTAGGGATGGCGACTGGATACCTCATCTGGGGTATCATTTGGGGGAGTTGACGGACGAAATAGGGGGCGACGACTACATCACAGAGTTCTGTTCTAGCGGACCGAAATCCTATGGTTACCGCACTGCCAAAGGAAAAGCGTGCATGAAGGTTAAGGGTATAACTCTGAACGCTAAAAATGCCCAAGCTATCCGCTTAGACTCCCTGATTGGTCTGGTTAACAGCTATGTGAGGTCTAACGATGATACGCAATACATCCTGGCTCGTGCTGAAAATATTGTGAGAGATAAAAAGCATCTCACGCTGCACAACAAGTCAGTCGACAAAAGGTTCAAGGTGGTGTATAATAAGCGCAGGCTTTTACCCGATTTCAATACTCTTCCTTATGGCTACTGATTCGATGATGCCTAGAGGAGTGCGGGATGCTTCTGAATTTGACTTTAGGCTGCAACACCCTTTCTCATGTGTGATAAGTGGCCCGTCCAATAGCGGGAAAACCTATTTTGTAAAACGTCTGATGGAAAATGGTTTAAATATGATTTCAAAAAAAATTGAAAACATTGTTTATATTTACAATTGTTGGCAACCTCTGTATGATGAACTGCTTAAATTGTACGACATTAAATTTGTTGAAGGAATACCAACGTCTCTGAATGATGATCAATTACTCCCTGTCAACAAAGCTAATCTTCTGATTTTGGACGACATGATGAGCGAAGCTAGCGGGAACGCGCAAGTCCAAAAAGTCTTCACTCAGTTTGTACACCATCGTAATCTTAGCGCTATTTATATCGTACAGAATTTATTTGCTCAAGGTAAATCGAGCAGGACCATCAGCTTGAACACAAATTATTTAATTTTGTTTAAAAAACCCCGGGACGCTAATCAAGTGATGGTGTTGGGGAAGCAAATGTATCCGTCCAATGTGAAATACTTTATGGAGTGTTATCAAGACGCTACCTGCCAACCTTACGGATACCTCATGATAGACTATAAAGCGAAAACGCCCGAACAGTACCGGCTCAGAACGGGGTTGCTTTCCGATCGCCAAGTGATCTACATCCAGAAAAGAAGAGCGTGATCATTCGTCATGTCCGCCAAACTTTGTAAACACCTACCTCTGTTAAAGATGTTACATAAAGCGACGCCTAAACAAAGACGTCTTATTTTACAGTCGTCATCCGACGAACTCATTTTAACACTTTGCGAAGTAGCATTAAACATCCTTTATGGTACGATTCCGATCAACCGACAGCAGTACCAAAAACTTAAAAGGAGAAAATCGGAAATTAAATTTCTCGCCAATAAGAAAATCGGTATAACAGCCAAGAAACGCGTTTTCAACCAGAAGGGTGGTTTTCTTCTACCCCTCCTAAGTGTCGCGGTACCATTTATTTCCAGCTTAATAGCATCTAGACAGGGATGAACATGGAGTACTCCGAGAAGATGTATCTTGTTCCCCAGAACCAACTGGAAATGTTAAAATCCGGAACCCCTCGCGAGAACATTCAACAGGTCGTAGAGAATAACCTGGATACGGCCATAAGAAATATTTTACTCAGGACCGATTTAGATCAACGTGAAAAAGTCAAACTTTACTCAAACATCCTAACGAGGTTTTTAACGATCGTAAAACAAGGGGATCGCGAGAGCGGGGTTTTAACCCTCTCGTTACCAAATTCCGATGCAGGACATAAAGATGTTCGGCCCAATACCTCGGCCGAAGATGACGAGGGTTCAGAAGACGTCGTAGACGAAGTTCTGAAGAACGTGCCGGTGAGAAGCATGAAAAACAGTCGATACATATTAGACAAAATGTCTAAAGCTAAAGGACTCAGCGCTTGGAACGAATCGGGCGAATTTGTGTTTAAGGGTAAAGCCGTACCAGGATCCCACATGCTCGATTTGCTAAAAAATGTTACAGCGCCGCACCAGGTCCGGGATGACCGAAGACCTCTAGGATGGTCGGAGTTTCTGCAGGCATTTGCCGAATTAAACATACCGTTTTCTACCGTGCCGAATAATCATGTTAGACGCGTGATTAGTTCTTTAAAAAGCAGACCTGGAACTATCGCATACACCCCAGAACCCGAGCGTCCTTCTAAAAAGACGGTCAAAAAGAGAATTTCACGAACTACGACTCTGAGGACGGATGAACCTGCGTTCAAATCACCGACTATCGATCGAAGACCGTGGTTAGAATTTTAACGATCTTTAAATGCTGTGTATGCCTAGGGAATGAATATTTTTTAATAAATGTCTGTAAAACTGATGTCGGCTTTAAGAGTCTTTATTTACGCTCAAACAAACATAGAAGAATTACACGTCTGCACACAATGAATACACGGAAACATTTTTTCATTACAAACATTAGATCTAAGTCTTTTCACAAAGAGCGACACCATTTTATCATTTTTAATATAATCGTCACTGTACAATTTCATCACGTGGTTATAGTCTCGACCCTTGGCTAAGTGATATAGGAAAAACACACAGTGCTGCCCGCATACATCCGAAGTAAAATCCTGGACCCGTTTGGTAGAATATAACACGACTGGGGCGTTAGATATTAAAAAGTTTTTGATGGATGTTGGAAAGCGATCGCTGTCAGGAGCGTTGCCAAAGCTATCGAAAAAACATCCGGAACCCTCTCGAGATAAATAAGCGGCGACCCAGTGTTCCCCCGGCAGGTCAGAAGGGCCTGTGTTAACGATAGCCAGCGCCGGTAATGTCTTTAAAGGCCTTTCAGGCAGGTGATCGCTCGGAAGAACTCCGAGAAAATGTGTGTTGCACGAAATTTTGTCCATAATAGCGGCGAGTTGTACCGTGTTCATTTTTCTACTCAGTAGTAATCGACCAGGACCTGTCTGCGGTTAGACACTTCGATGATGCTGTCAAACACGGCGTAAACGATGAGATTAATAGTATGCGTCAGCGGTTGTCTGAAACGTGCTTCGAGTCTGATATTCCCGGACTTGATGAGCGATATGTGCTGACCACAGTCTTCGTCAGGCGTGAGGTTAAAGGCGTAAAGCGAATAACCTCTCAGAAAATCATCCCTGTTGATAGAGAGAGCCTGATTTTTAAGATGTCTCCCGGTAGCGGTCGCCGGCTGATAAAATTCACGTACGGCTGCTCCTGAGGCGAAGTCTGGTTGTAGAGGCTTGGCGGGGAATTGCTGTCCGTCTACGTAGACGGCCAAGAACTCCAAATCGTAATGCTTGAACGCAAACGGGTTTTTATCGTAGGATCCGGTGAACGCGTCGTTATCCACCATAGCCAGGATGATAGATTTTGGTAACGTCCCCAAAAACAAGTTTTCTTGATTTGATACGCGGTACTCTGCAGGTATGGAGAAATTTTTTAAGCAGACTCTATCTATGGGGTACTTGGCCGTGGTCGAGAGCAAGGCCTGGGCATGCGCCAGTCTCACGGGTGGCGATACTGACACTTTCTTGACAAAAAGGGATGCTGACACGATATTTAATTTGTAGGCATCATCGCTCATTAGACAGAATTTGTCTTTGCCTCTGATCATTCGTATTTTTATGTCGACGCCGTTTAGCATTAATTTTTCTTGAAAGAAAATGTCGCTGTGAATAGGCGCCAGCAGCTCCACAACCCTGCTCCCGGTAGTGTAGAGCGATCTCTTGGTCAGACCCGCATTACGTCCCACAGGATCGGTTTCGTCCATGTGACCGGCTGTGTCTTTGAAAAACAGTCCGGCTGAGAAAAGCGATTCCAGCGCATCTTTACTGTAGTTGATAAGACTCTCGATGATACATCGGTAAGGGTAAGTGCTTGAGCTCTGAGATATCAATCGATCACCGAGACTGACGTCGACTTGTGAAAATATAGTAGCTCCGGGGTAATTGATTAGTGCTACCTTTGCGGGGTCTGGGATGTCGCCTCCATTAGGTCTTGTGATTTTAAGACGCAGAAACAACAACGTGTTATTTAGGTCTATGTAATCTTCGCCGGTTCCTGCGATAAAAAACTCCAAAGGTGACGAGTCCGATATAGCCGATAAAGGAGCTACTTCTAAATAGGAGATTTTCTCGATAACCGTCTGCGTCATAGGGACTGTAAACAAATCCAACTCGGATTTAATACACTCTCCCGACATGCGGTGCAGTAACGCCATGCTAGAATATGGTTTTTACGGGTCTCTTAACAGCTGCACGTCGCTTCGCAGTCTTCTTACGCTTTCTGCGTGTGTCTGAGACCTTCTTGGGACCGCGCTTTGTTTTCTTTATTGTCTGACCACGCCTCCTTATACCCGGAGGTTTAGACGTTCTCTTACGAGCCATGACCATAAGCCCCGACCCGTCTTGAGCTTTAGAGTTATCGTTATAGGATCTTGACATCACATTTGAGACGACGTCGGTTGCTATATTTTTAGCGGCCGATTTTAGGTGAGGTTTAGCGATGCTGAACCCTCTTTTTAACAACGGTACGGCCAACCTAAACAGACCTCTGAAAAGACCTCCTAGACCGGCTCCGTACATAACGGCTCCACCCGCATATCCAGGTAGACCACCGCCAGCCTGATTTCGATAATAGTCGACGTAATCAGCGGCATTCATCCCGCGAGGGTTGTAATAAGACATTCTTAAAGCACAGATTGTTTCACAGGCCTAAAGTGTAGTTTTACAACGACTTTCCCGTAAGAAAATGGTATTTCGCGGTTTTGGTCGTCCTTTAATTCTACGGAGATGTCTGTGATGAGCGACTTGTTGACCGACACGTAATGGGGTTTTTCGTATCTAACACTGATGGCATCATTGTCACCCCTCTTTATATGTACGCATCTTAAAAGGGGGACGTACGAATCGCCGACCGATTGGTATTCGATAAGGTCGGTATAAACGTACATCGTGTAGAAACCCCCGTTGATATCGGCTTGGTGAGGAGCTTCCGTGATAACGCTAGTTGTAAAATCAGCTTTTTCGTGATAGGCCGAACGTCCTAAAGCCTCGCCGGGTTTCATACCTAAAATAGCGGCTAGTTTCCCATAGAAACTTACCGAAATGTTGGGCTTTGCGACCAGTTGGGTTTTGTTTTTTAATTTATCGTAACCTATTACAGCCGTTGGCCCGACAATCGCATTTATCGCACTGATCACAGCACGAACACTCTCATAGTATCCCCCGCTTATTTGGAGATTCCTCGATACGGACATTCCCGGAAGCTTTTTAAACACGACTTCGCCGGGTTTATTCGCGTGCTTCTGGGATGGGGCTGGGTAGATGTGCAGGCTGAAAGTCCCATCGTCATCGTTGAAGCTGTACCAGCTTCTAGGATATTCAATCTCAGCAAGTCCCACTTGCCACTCTCCTTTCAGGTTTATAGTCTTTGCTAACCTGGTCGTATAACTAGATATGCGATTTTCAGGATAAACAGACAAAGAAGCGTTGCACGGTAACGTGACGTAGAAACCGCGGTCATCCATGGCAAGTCTTTAATCGAATGATCTCTTTCGGTAAAGGCTTGTGCGTTTTAAGGTTTTTGCAAATCCAACACAGATTTTTTGTCTATATAGCTATTAAATTTCGAAGGCCATCCTAACCATTTCACTAAAACTAGCGTAGATCGACCCTGTTTTTTCTCCCCTAAAATCTTTTCCACCTTGAATGCCTTGTTTTTGCTCACGATTATTTTTTGTAACTCTTCTTTGTAAAACACTCCGTCGATGACATCGCCGTCATAATCAGACAGCCTGTATACGGGTGGATCACGTGGGATGCACGCGGATATAGTGAAAAATTCTTCGGTGTAGTTCTGTTCATAACCCTTGGCGAACGGTCCTCGCACTTTAGAAATCCTGACGACATCCCCTACTTTGTATTTAAATACGGGATGCTCATTCTTCTTCATACCGCCGTACAGGTTTTGAAACACGACACCTTCATTTTCTTTGTCGACGTCCACAGGTCTCATCTTAATACTCCGATGGTAGCTGGTATTGTATCCCTGCATAATATCTTGCAGCACATCTATGTATCTCTGCGAATTTGTAGCTGTTAAAAATCTCCACATTCGACTTTTTAGCGATCTATTAAATCGTTCCACGACGCTGGCCTTCAAATCAGTAGCCGTAGCAAAATGATGTACGTCGTGCTTTTTCATCAAATCTTGAAAATGTTTGTTAAAAAATTCTGTTCCCTTATCCGTCTGCAATTTCTTTGGAACGCGTCCCTCTTCGAGTATAGACTTGAACGCTTTAGTAACCTCGAGCCCACTTTAATTCTTTAACGCTCGAGCCCACGCGTACTTGCTAAATACGTCGATGCATGTCAACAAATATTTATTATTAGCATTTTCCTTGGAATAGGCGGCCATGTCGACGAGATCCGCTTGGAACTGCGTATCGACCCCGTACACCACGACTCTATTACGTTTGTAGTTTATAGGGGCCGTTCTGTGGAGCGTATACGCATCCTCCCCAGCCAGCCAGTCCGTGACCTGTTTATCAGTCAGACGGACTCCGGTATCCTTTAAGACCGCGTCTTTTAACCGTTTTTTACCTCCTAAAGAGCCGGGGTTGGCAGGTGTGTAATAAACGTTTTTCATGAGCTCAGACATGATGTTATCGTTTCAAACCTCCTCAAAAGAATAATACGTACAAGCGTTACGTTTCAGTCTTTTATTAAAAAATGATAAAGAGGTGGAATTAGAAATTGGTTACATAGTGACAAGAAAAAATGATTACATAGTGACAATAATATATTTAAAATTGGTTACATAGCGACCAGAATATATTCAAATTGGTTACATATGTCTACATAATAATACAACCGGCGTTACATACTATCTAGCCAGTAAAGACAATTTACACATGCCGTATAGCTGCGATCTAGTGTGTAGTTTACCAGAATTTCAACCATTTCGCAAACCTTGTTTTTCTCATTTTTTGAAACAAGCCTCACACATACATCGGATACATACGTACACATACAAAGGACTTCGCTAACTCCTATCTCTTCATCGGCTGTAGATATCTCATCTAGAATTTTTCTGAGCATTACAGAGGGCGGATCATTTCTGTTTGCACACATGTCAGTCAATTCGGACCATGAGTCGGTCAGACCTCTTACAACGGCCATTTGTTTCTTGAGATTTTTTATACGTCTCGTTTGCCTCTCGTAATCTTTCTCCGGATCGCACGCATGCTCGATGACCGTGAGCATCATTTCGGTCAACTGTTCTTTATAACGGGGGGTAAATGATATGTCTCTGAAAAAATTGATTCTGCTACACACAGACCCCATGTCGGCACGATCACGTTCTGGGGGCGGACGCGCTGCTTTGCCAGAGATCCACGGCGTCGTAAACGACTTTCTTGTAGGAATCGTCCAACAGCTTTGCCCTGATTTCTTGTAGCTTTGCGACGATGAATGGTTCGTCTCTTAATTCGTGCAGGATAGCGCCGGTGGTTCCTTGAATCCTCAGAATGTTGTTGGTCGTTAATCCGTAGCGTCGTAGAGTGAAGTCGATAATGGTCTGAAGATCGGGTTTGAACAATTTGCGGCACAGTTCATCAAAGCGCGAGTCGAAATAGTAGGCGGTAGGCTCAAACAGACAGGAATGTTGCAGTTGGCTCGGGTGGTCCGTCGCACACCCCTCGCACTCTTCCCTCAATTTGTTGTCGATGATGTGCTGCAGAAGCAGCACGATCGTGGCTTTTATGATTCTGAACCCCTTTCCGTTGAAGCAGCCGTCTGTGGTGTCGAACCCTGTGTGGGCCGATGTGGTACACAGATCCTTTAGGTAGTTCAGGTTGCGATATCCGAGATCCGTGCAGAATTTATCCAAGCATTCTTTGCGCAGGCCGGATGAGTGGGTATTGTCTGTCGAAAGATAATCGACAGCATTATCATCAGAAGCTTTGAGGTTGAAAGGAGCATAATCGCACTGTAATCCGTTGTCTTGAGACATGTTGGAAATGTGATGTGGGGAGGAACGACTTACTGTTCTTTATAATGTCTGTAGTGGATGGGCGGGGACGGTAACGCCCCATCACGGGGGTATCTCTCGGGGTGAAACAGCTGCGTTTTCATTTTGTTGTATCCGTCACGTATGTCGCACCATCTAAACATTTTGTTTACGACAGAAAAATGTGCACTCAGCAGATGCAGATCACGCCACTTGAACAAAAATCGAAGGGTGAACATTTCGTGATATTCTTTATGCAGGTCGCTAAGCTTTGTCTTGTCTTCACAGATGAATATGTACACGCAGTCGTCCGGGTTCTTTTGAGTGTGGTCGCCGACCACTCGATACCGGATATTTGGAGCTACCCCGTCCCACTCCCCGACGTACAAAGGCTCTTCTCCACAATCGTTCAGATCTTTCCAGATACGATTGAAAAATAATTGCCAATCTTTTTCAGGAAATACCAGGCAGGGATCTTGATCCTGTACAAATTCGTTGGTTTCGTCAGATGTGTAGAGTGTAACCGTACGTGCCGATTTGTGAAATATGTACCCGAATATGCGACCGCTGATCAGTAAAAATTCGTCTTTCACACAGTCCGAATTTTCGCGGAGAAACCTTGCCAAGCACAAATTACTGTTGTACGGCTTTCTCGGTGCCAAAGTCAGATTTTCCATCATCTCTTCATTCCATTCCTTCTCAGGAGTTTTAGGTGAGTATGTGACATCCATGTCTATGCATTTCACAGCTCTTTTCTGATTTCATACAGAAATACCAGGGTCTATTTATCTAGGCGATCCTTGGATTGCAACCGGACACGTGGTCCACAGATGGGCAATACCCCCACCGGATGAGCATAATATCTTCAAAACATTCCTCAGGGCTTCATTTTATCTCCCGTCACCGTATGGACAAGTACAAACATATGTACAAACATTCACGCATGACGATTGCAACATCTGGATCTCATTTGAGTGGTCAACACCGATGGGGGTGGTCGCAATGCGGGTGGGCCGCGTGGGGGAGGGGGGAAAGGTCACAAAGGTCAAAGCCATCAATCAATTTTGTCATAAGCCGCCGGATATAGACTACTATGGTGTGAAGTATTTGAGAGATATATCTTGCATATCAGGATTTTAAAATATGACAGTGGGAGAGAGCTGTATGAACTTCACTGGGGTTCACTGTATCAGCACAGACACACAGGAGTGTTTGTACACCATTACTACAGAAACATCTGAAAACAATACAAACATACACAAAACAAAAACCCTGCTCCAAAGCCCTGGCATAAAATCCAATAATTTTTAGTTAATACCACATTAACATTGATGAACTCACTTTTTTGAATAATGTCAACGGGATTGTGTGAGGGTTAGGTTCAATAAATATTATTGTTTTATTTATAAACACCTTTAGCATAATATTCTCAATATTCAAATGTCTGTGTGTGATTCCTGTGACATAAAATATGCATATATCACACAAAATATCTGCACTAAATGCAGTAATCCCTCTCTCCCATTTTTGGATCTGTGAGTTCTAGAATGTTGGCAGCTCTTAAACAGAATCACATTTTTATCAGTGTCTAATGGCAACTCCTGCATACACCACATCTTCCTGCTCTTGAACACTCTAAAAGAAAACACAAACATACATTTACATAATACATGTAGTTATCAAGTCAAGTCAATTCAAGTCACCTTTATTTATATAGCACTTTTAACAATACAGATTGTGTCAAAGCACTTAACAGTATCAAGTTGGAGGATAGAGTGTCAGTAATGTATAATAATAAGATTAAACACTCAATTTTCAGTTAAAGGCATTTAATTATTGAATTCAGAGATGTCATTGTCTAGCCCAGTTTAGTTTAAATAGTATCTGTGAAATCAAATTGACGATAATCACTAGAAATTAAGTGTCCCCAACTGAGCAAGCCAGAGGCGACAGCGGCAAGGAACCAAAACTGTTTGTTTATTGTAATTTAAATTTATAGTTTAATTCATTTAATATATTAAGAATATATTATACAGGTGCATCTCAATAAATTAGAATGTCGTGAAAAAGTTCATTTTTTCTTATAACTTATTTCAAAAAGTGAAACTTTCATATATTTTAGATTCATTACATGTAAAGTAAAATATTTCAAAAGTTTTTTTTGTTTTAATTTTGATGATTAGAGCTTACAGCTCATGAAAGTGAAAAATCAGTATCTCAAAATATTAGAATATTTACATTTGAGTTTCAATAAATGACCATCCATACAGTATAAATTCCGGGTATCTCTTGTTCTTTGAAACCACAATAATGGAGAAGACTGCTGACTTGGCAATGATCCAGAAGACGAACATTGACACCCTCCACAAAGAGGGTAAGTCACAGAGGGTCATTACTGAAAGGTGTGGCTGTTTACAGAGTGCTGTATCAAAGCATATTAAATGCAAAGTTGACTGGAAGGAAGAATTTGGGTAGGAAAAGGTGCACAAGCAACAGGGATGACCGCAAGCTTGAGAATACAGTCAAGCAAAGCTGATTCAAACACTTGGGAGAGATTCACAAGGAGTGGACTGAAGCTGGAGTAAGTGCATCAAGAGTCACTACGCTCAGACGTCTTCAGGAAAAGGGCTACCAAGCCACTTCTGAACCAGAGACAATGTCAGAAGCATCTTACCTGGGCTGTGGAGAAAAAGAACTGGACTGTTGCTCAGTGGTCCAAAGTCCTCTTTTCAGATGAAAGTAAATTTTGCATTTCATTTGGAAACAAGGTCCCAGAGTCTGGAGGAAGAGTGGAGAGGCACAGAATCCATGTTGCTTGAAGTCCAGTGTGAAGTTTCCACAGTCAGTGATGATTTGGGCTGCCATGTCATCTGCTGGTGTTGGTCCACTGTGTTTTCTGAAGTCCACAGTCAACGCAGCCATCTACCAGGAAATTTTAGAGCGCTTCATGCTTCCTTCTGCTGACAAGCTTTATGGAGATGCTGATTTCATTTTCCAGCAGGACTTGGCACCTGCCCACACTGCCAAAGGTATCAAAAACTGGTTTAATGACCATGGTGTCACTGTGCTTGATTGGCCAGCAAACTCGCCTGACCTGAACCCCATAGAGAATCTATGGGGTATTGTCAAGAGGAAGATGAGAGACACCAGACCCAACAATGCAGATGAGCTGAAGGCCACTGTCAAAGAAACCTGGGCTTCCATACCACCTCAGCAGAGCCACAAACTGATCACCTCCATGCCACGCCGAATTGAGGCAGTAATTAAAGCAAAAGGAGCCCCTACCAAGTATTGAGTACATATACAGTAAATGAACATACTTTCCAGAAGGCCAACAATTCACTAAAATGTTTTTTTATTGGTCTTATGAAGTATTCTAATTTGTTGAGATAGTGAATTGGTGGGTTTGTGTTAAATGTGAGCCTAAATCATCACAATTAAAAGAACCAAAGACTTAAACTACTTCAGTCTGTGTGCATTGAATTTATTTAATACACGAGTTTCACAATTTGAGTTGAATTACTGAAATAAATGAACTTTTCCACGACATTCTAATTTATTGAGATGCACCTGTATATATATATATCATTATATATCAAGAACATAACTGACCATTTATTAGAACTCATAATACACAAACACACAGAAATTAAATTTCTTACCGACTTCTGTGCTTTTCTTTTGTAGAATGTCGGATCAGCGTATGTGATTTCTTCACCACTCTCAACTGTTTGACAGATGTGTAAAAACATAAATACTCATAAATAGATAGATATTTGAGAGTTTTCTATGCAACGCTGTTTTCTTATTTTAATATTATATTATTAGTCTGAACTGTTTCAGCGGAGACCCAGGGCATGCTTCCTTGTGAGGTTTATTTATTTGTTTGTTCTTGCAATTTTTATTTTTATTTATTTTTTTGTAGTATCATGAACACATGCAAAGTTGGTTGATAACATACTGCAATAAAGTAATAACTTATAGTGAAAAATTACTTGTTAATTTATCTTTTTTTTATAGAAATGTGTCTTTAAACATTTCTACATATTTATAGAAAAAAAAACATATAGACACTGTTTCATGGATTCAAGCTGAAAACAGTATCTTCTCAACATGTTGACAACACAAGGCTAGGGCTGTCGATAATTGTCGATTATTCCTTTGAGATTGTAATTGCGATTATTAATAACGATTATTTTGAACAGATGTATGCCATTGTTTGAAGCTGCATGCCATATTTTTATATAAAATATATATTTAAAAAAAGGCTGAAAACACTCTTCCTGAACTTTTGTTGCTTTTCTATAGCATTGAGCCTCAAATGTCAACTATACATTGGTTTGGTTTCTTCTTTAAACAAAAAAAGGTAAAATTATGCATGGTATAATAATGTTATACTAAAACTAAAAGAAAAAAATGGTTTACTAAAGCTATATATTTCATTTATAATTAAACAGATGAAATTTCAAATTACTGTAACATTTTAAAGTACAATTTATATGATCAGGGCTCCAGACTAACATTGGAGAGCAGTGGCACCAGCACCTGATTTGGTAGCACTGAACATGTAATATTACAAGTTTTGTCTCTTAGAAATGCACATTAGAACAGGAGCTTGAGTTCAGAGTAGCAGGAGCTTGAGTTGGGATGCAGATGTACATTTGACAGTACCATTGTGAAAACTGTAACAGCCTCATCTATTATACATAACCAAAAGTACAGCACCTCATTACCATGGTAAAAAAGTAGCTTAACTATATGGTTTCTATGGTGTTTGCATTGAAAAACAGTAGCCTAAAGACATTCAGTCAATTACAAATCCACATCAACTGATAGAATAATTAACAAAATAATGTAATTATATTCCATTACTCCTTTAACATATTTAGTATATTAATAATATAATCGTGGGAAGTCGTGGCCTAATGGTTAGAGAGTCAGACTTGTAATCCAAAGGTTGTGGGTTTGAATCTCAGGTCCGGCAGGGATTGAAGGTGGGGATTGTGAATGAACAGCACTCTCTCCATCGTCAATACCATGACTGAGGTGCCCTTGAGCAAGGCACCGAACCCCCAATTGCTCCCCGGGCGCTGGAGCAATGGCTGCCCACTGCTACGGGTGCGTGTTCACAGTGTGTGTGTTCACTACTCACAGCTGTGTGTGTGCACTTGGATGGGTTAAATGCAGAGGACCAATTTCGAGTATGGGTCACCATACTTGACAATACATCACATATTTATTCATATTTATTTTAATAATACTCAATATGAATATCCTACTTTTCTGCCACAGTACCATTGTTACCGTTAGTGTCACTACAGTAAAACTATGGTAAATGTGGGTGATTTGTGGATTGAAACGTCTTCTAACTGGATCGTTGTTGCACTGTTTCTGCTGCTTTCTGCATCAGTGTTGATGAGAATAACAGCTCCGATTTATTTGGCTTTAAACTAGTTTAAATTAAAGAGACGTGATTTGTACTGGAGAACTCTGCGCTGAACTCGAGTGCTTCTTACTGGATTTCACAGCGTTGTTTAATGCGTGATCGCAGGTCACTGTAATAAACGCATACGCTCTAAGCTCGCGCTGCGCTGTTGTCTTTTGAGGCACGCGGATTAAGGTCAGTTAAGGTCAGTGTGGTGCGCAGTTCAAACGAGTTCCGCTATTTTGTTCCGCTTTTGACACGTTTGGCGTTTAACATATCTATCATGCACAATAGAGTGACAACGACTATCAGTTACACAACATGTCTTTTATCCAGTGTGTTTGAGTTTGTTAAACTTTGCGCTGCAAACACCTATTAAGCACACAGAATAACGCAAGTGGCAATTTTTAATTGTTTATTTATTTTTGTAATCGCAGCTTTGAACGATTATGTAATCGTGGCATCCATAATCGTAATCGCGATTAGAAATTCGATTAATTGTGCAGCCCTACACACAAGGCCAAACTCTTCCAGGCCTCAGCTACAGCTACAGTGTTTGTCAAAGTAGATGTTGTTCATGGGCAACCAATGAAGACCATAGGCTGGCATTATGCAAATGTGTTACATTGTTAAGTAGATATGTAACTAGGGTTGGGAATCTAAAATCGATTCTGATTCCGGAATCGGATACTTAAGGTCAGGAATCGGATACTTGTTGTCAAATTAAAATTTTGATTCCGCCTATCGATTCCTATGCGCTGTCTTTTTTCTTCTTCATCTGTGAAAACCCGAACTAGTGATCTGCCAGGAACTTGCTCGCTAATCTAAGTACTCCAAAGTTTGGCCAGAGATTATCTTACTATAGGCAGGTGAGAGGGTCTGTATTACGTACTATTGGAGAAAGCGTAACGGCTAACATGGATCACGTGTGCCTTGATAACCAAATCATATTATAGCCTTGACGTTATTGAATTTCAGTCCGAGTAGAGTGACACTCATTGGCCATTTACGGATACCATAAGAATGAATGAGTGCCGTAAACTGAATCCCACCTGTCACAAAAAGTCAGTGACTTCTCTTATAAAACGGTATTTTTTTCGGTGTAAACTCTAAAAATACTTCAATCCAAAAGTATTGTTTAGTGTAAAACATGTTGTAGATTAGCAGATAGGCTATCGATTCATTAAATGATGAGCTGTTTCCTCTAAAAAGCTGTTTATTCAGCGTAGTAAAGCCTCTCCTCCATTGACACCCATTAAAAAAATACGGTCTCTGGTCTCCTTTGCCAGACCGGAAGCGTTAGCTTTAGCCATTACGCTTTATCGGCTAATGGTTGCAGGCTTGCCTTCTAGTGGCTTTGGTTTGGCTACATTTGTGATCAGAAGCCAAAAAAGCTAAGTATAATATCTGTGATAGCTATGTTGCAAGAGAGGTGTCACCACCAACATGACAAAGCACGTTAATTAAATAGATCGTTAAAGATTGCAAACACGATTCAAACACCAATGTGATTCTATTCCTAAATTACAATGATTCGTTTGTAATGCCTTGGGGGAAGTTAGAATGCACACACATGCCATAATGGCGAGCACATTCCTAAGTTCCGTTTTCCTGCCATAAAACCTCCTTATCTCAAGAGACTTTGTTAAAACAAGGAGAAACTGGAGGAGAACATCTTGAATGTGGTTTAAAACAGGACTTCACTTGGTTCTTATAACTTGACCATAACTCGACCGAAACAGGACGAAAAAAAACCTCCCTATCTGGCCATGGTCTGGGATGATCGTTAACGCATAATTCAATGATTTTTATCAACAAGGAAAGACTTTTACGAGCGCTGGAGTTGGGCAGATGCATGCCCCAAAGTGACCTTCCTGACCTCCCGTTTCTCCCACATTCCACAGCTCGTTTCTGTTCTGGGACAGAACAAAGACTCAAACTCTCATAAACTTTATACCAAAAGACAAATAATAATTGTTGCTGTTATCAAAAGCAATATATATAATATATTTACAATATATATATAGTCAGGTTGCATTTTATGAAATGAAAGTAAGCTTACTGTGTTATTGTAATCAATGGTATTTTTGTAATCTTTTGAGGTATAATTTTCTCCTGTAAATGAAGTACTAGACTTATAGTATCATATGCATGATGTGTTGTTTTTAATCTTTAATTTGAACCCTTTTGTGTGTTTTAGCAGGAAAACCATTAACGTGTAGGAAATACTGTATGCTGAGTTTGGTTTAATTTTAATGGTCATGATAAATGCAACAAGGTGTAAATGAAAGTTGACTTTTCTGATCCTAATGTATGATTAAAACACTTCTAGGAATCTGCTAAGATATGTTCTTCATTTGACGAAATAACTAGCAAAGTATTTACATACGGAAAACTGAGCCGTACGGGGCGGGGCTTCGCCCTACAAGAACTATTTCATTGGAAGAGCATCGAGTGGGAGGGACCGAAATCTCCCGTCTAATACTGACTCCCAGCTCTCTGGCTCGCTCTGCTTGCTGGCGCGATGTTTAACAGACTTTGACTTTGGCTCCCTGAGCTACAAAGCGCCCCCTCAGCCATATACCATCTGGCTCGAGGATTCACACAGGTCTCCAAGTTCTGACCCAAAGGAACTTCAACATCTGAAGCCGTAAGAACTCGAAACAGACTTCCTAAAGAGCGTCATACAGCAACGAGCAGCCAACCAACCACGGAGGGCATCCCCAGAGTGACGTCACGCGATGACGACGCGCGGGATTCCTTCAACCAGCCAGGAAACGAAACAACAGATCAGCGTCAAACTCAACTTAAAGCAAGTATCAAACAACAACCTCTATAATTCTGCTGGAAACTGGTTGAATTAATTTTAAGAGTAAAGATACTAGAGTTCTCCTCTCGAGGATCTGCACGGGTAAAATCATGTGGAAATAGCAAACAGTGCTATATTTTAATCAT
Organism: Schizothorax lantsangensis; assembly: GCA_027422415.1. Taxonomy (NCBI): domain Eukaryota; kingdom Metazoa; phylum Chordata; class Actinopteri; order Cypriniformes; family Cyprinidae; genus Schizothorax; species Schizothorax lantsangensis. The sequence continues at coordinate 49,556,459 of CM049842.1, forward strand.
TCTCAAATTGCAACAATTCATTGCCTGTGCGTGTGTATGTATATATTTTGTTTTGTGTTATTTAGCTTAGTTCATGTATTTTAGTAAGATAGCAAATAAACTCTTGTTTGATTTATAGAGAAGTGTTCTGTCGTGTAATATTCAGATCAAACTTTGCCCAGACCGCGTTACCTATGCTCATAACTGTCATAAAGTTACTTAAATAATTCTGTATTATTATATCGTGGCCACGAAAATAAACAGAATTTCTCAGATATACTGAAACTTAACGACTCGCTGGACGATTGTTAAATAAGGTATAAGTTGGACGTTTTGATTAATATCAATTGATCATATCAATATTGAATCTTAAGATTCCCTAAAGCTGAAATTCAAAATAAAAGATTAAACCAAGGAGCTAATCTATTACAGTTTCATTCCTCAACCTTTGACGTGTGCAATCAATTTTGTAATCACTCTTGGTTCGTCCATGCAACGTACGATCATACCATTCAGTGTGATTTGAACATTTAAATCTGCGTTCACGCTGCTGCTGATCTGAAGAGAGCAGCTGTCATCTGTCACGAATGAACACTGGTGTCAAAAGTATTCACATTCATTACTCAGGTAGAAGTATAGATACTAGGGTTTAAAAAGACTTCTGTAGAAGTTGAAGTATCAACTCAAGCTTTTTACTCAAGTAAAAGTGTAAAAGTACTGGTTTCAAAACTACTTAAAGTATAAAAGTAAAAGTTATGTAAGGAAAAAAATGCCATTAAGGACAAAAGCTTAGGCCGCGCCACAGAGGCCTATTGTGCACTACCCCACCTCCTCAAAAAAAAAATTTTTCTAAAGGCCATAATGACTATAATGTTATATTAAAATGTTAATGTTGAAAAATCTGGGATGCACTAGGCTACCTGTTTCAGCCGCATATATGCCCATTGAAAATGAACACATTTTAGTACAATGCAAATACATAAAAAAACATATATGTGTACTACTGAGCATTAACGTGTTTCATGGAGCGGAAGATGATCCTGGCTACAAACCTCCTCGCTGGTGCTTGGTTGGGACATTTCGCTCGAGTTCTCTTCTTGAGTCTCTGCCACGGACACTGATGCCAACTCTCGCGAGACAAATAAGCAACCGCAGCTTCAAAAACAAGCCCAATATTTTTTTTGATGATTCAGTATTATTTATTAACAATTATTTATAACTAATAAATGAGCCTGCAACATATTAAACTGAAACCACTATTTTATCTGAAAAGCAAAAACAGAAGCTATTTTACAAAAATCAGCAAACTGCAACAAAAGTGGGAACAAAACTCATCTCCAATCACATGTGAGCAGAATAAGATTGGAGAGATGGAAAAGGAGAAAAACACAAGAGCTTCAAAGGAGAGCTGTAACATAGCTACATATTTATAGCCTAAAATATATAGGGGTCATTCTATGGAAATGTCCATTTTTCTGTCCCTAGCCGTTACAGAAATATTACACTTGGTTACAATTTTTTATATTTTAAAATGAAACAATGTGTTATTTGAACAATTACACCTTCTTGAGCCATCAATGTGGCAATATTTGTTTTTAATTAATTATAAAGAATTCCAAGCACCACAAAACTGCTCGTCCCCACAGCCATGTACAGAGGGAACGTGCTTTATTATGAGGTCAAAAACAGGTTTTTCTACCATTTAAAATAAAATAATGTATACATAACTATCAAATAAATGACATAAAAAAACAAAATTCCAAATAAATATTATAGACAAATGTATAAAAAATATTATATTAAATATTATAATAAATTATAATATATATTATATTAAAAAATAAAATATATTATAATATTATTTTAAAAAATCATTAAGCTGTCATTTATGTGTATTCATGAAGTCAAAAGGTAATCTAATAATGTGGTCTAAGTTTAAAAGTTTAAAACATCTTGCCAAACCAGGCTATTGAAACCAAATATATTTACTATTAGGACGTGGCTACTTGATTTTTTATTACAGCCCGTGATAATTAATACTAGGGATGCACGATATTTATCAGACAGATAAATTATTGACCGATATGGGTGAAAATGACGTCATTTTTATTGCTCCGATAAATAAATTAAATCCGATAAAGTAGCTTGCTGGTAAATCAATCAGTCAGTCTGATTTATCTGAGATTCATCTGCTTTCCGAGCGCAAGTGACTCTCAGCTTGTGTCGCGCTCATTACATCATCATCTGTGAACATGTCTTCGCCTGTCTGGAAGTTTTTCGCGGTGGCAGAGGAGGACAATGCCATTGCTATTTGCAACGTATGTTCAGCGAGGATTCTCAGAGGAGGAAAAAAGGCATCAAGTTTTAACACAACAAATCTTATATCTCACTTAAAAGGTCGTCATCGCGGTGAGGCTGTATTAAGGGACTTTAAGCAGCCTCCACTGTTGGAACGGCAATGGTATTCCAACGTCATATTGCGCGTTCGCGACTTTAACTGCTACTTCGTGGCGTTCTACTGTAACCGTCTACTGTAACCGTCTAACCGTCTACTGTAACCGTCTGCTACGGGATAACAGCTGCTTTGCCTGCATTCAGCTGTTGCTTAAAGTCCCTATATAACTTCCTCATCCTCATGCACTAAAAATGTTGAATAGATTCATTTCTTTATGCATGAAATACTTGAATATAAATTTGTTGTTAATGAGTTGACCGTTCGCAAAACCCGCCCACCCTTAATTACTGTTGCTATGCCCGACATACAATGCTGCCCTCACACTACACATGTTCTCACGCAGTGAAAAATACATCGCAGAGCAAAGAGGAAACTGACAACACACTGACAGAGCAGGTTACTTATGGTATGAAACAAGGTCTCAGGACCCTCAGCTTTTAAACGGTGTCATTTTTAAAGAAATTCAAACAATAAATACAGTTTTGTGTCTCTTTAATGTGTCGTGACAGATCACTGTATTGCCTCATTTGAAACACGTGAACCGATAGTCTTTTCATATTTACCTAAAGCACGAAATGAACATGAATAAACATCAGAAAGTGTTTTATTTCAACCGCGGAACACACCATTTTTCAAGTTTAAATCCACAGAAGTTAATGTGCTCTTCTGTCTGATTTGTGGTTAAGGCTAGAAGGGATACAGCTGTGGCTTCTGGGCTATATGCGTATTTACATATTTTCCAAGCCGACAATATAACGTGAAACCTATGAAAATGGTTTTAAAAAGCACATAGCGCCGTAGTTTCATCACTTTACAGTGTCACAGTGACGGTCTTTTTGCAGTAAAGTATCTGTCATAGTTTAATGAGAGGGAAGATGGAAGCGATCCGAGGTTATAGCTGCATTGTAAACAGATGAGCGCACATGTGCATATAAAGCTCCCGATCGGGGCCAAGTTCACAGGATTTTGTCTACAGAATGATAAGAGCACACATTTTAACATATTATTTTATTATTTCACACTCAGTATTTAACTTTAGCGCTGCAAGCCATGCATACAGCGCCGGACATGACAGATTTTCTGTTACGCAAAACAAGTACTTTAAAGGAATACCTTAGCTTATTGCCGTTACCGTGGCAGCCATCAACAGCACAGCTTAACCCTCAGTACATTTTTATATTGAGTTATTGAAAAAGTTTTAATTCAGTCGATCTTTTTTACCCCGTTTTAACATGGATTTCTATGGAGACAGGCCGTAGCTGTCGGGCAAGATGGCGGATAGCAGCGGCGGCGCATAGTCTCTGCGTTCTGATTGGTTAGATCGCCTGTCAATCAAGCTCTTTGCGAAAGGTCAATTGCAGATAAGCCATAGTTATGTTAAACCATTTCTGTTACTAAGTATTGTGGCGCCTTACACAAAAAAATAAAAACATTTGAAGAGTCAGGACTGATGTTTGCTATTATAGTTAGGCCAGAGCTACTAAAATATTAGTTTCATGAGTGCATCTTAGATTTTGTATTCTCCTGGGTGCACAAACTGCAGATTATTTGAAAATGATAATATAAATATAATATAATTATAAATATAATAATTATATATATAAGTATATATATAATAATTATATATATAATAATTATATATATAATTATAAATATAATATAATTATAATATAAAAATATTAATTTATTGGTTATCGTATCGGAATCGGCCACGAGAAGGACTTAATTATCGGTTATCGGTATCGGTTCAAATTTTTCATATCGTGCATCCCTAATTAATACATTACAAAAACATTGTAAAAATTAGGCTAAAAGAAAGTCACCCCTCTCCTCTACGTCTACTTCTATCATCGCTTGGATTACAGCGTCACGCGTCTTCTTTTTGAATGTGATTTTTCTCCAATGAGGAGCGGAACATATGGCAAATTACTCTACGGCTCTTATATTATTGCACTGGTGCTATTAACTGCGAGCAGACAGAGTGTCAATCAATGCATTGAAGAATACGGCGAACATAAATAAAGAAATGAAGTCGCTTGTCAGATTTCCCTAACAAGCAACCATATTTTTTTAAATAAGCCCAAAAAACAGCAACCCGCGACCAGGGATTTTTTCCTGCAACTTTACAAAAAAAGAAGCCCAAAGTCACGTATGATATACGGACTTGGCAACTGTGGCCACGGACATCTTCGTACTTGGCTACATACGTCTGCTATGTCCAGTGTTGGGGGTAACGAGTTACAAAGTTAGTATAGCCTACTTATCACAACATTGTCAATAGCGTTGTCAATCGCAAACGCTAATTTATTCAAATGTCTCTCTACCGAACTACCTACTGTAGCTTAATTTGCGGAGGACGAAGAGAAAGCACCCGTTTGATAAATGAGCCAGTAGTGGAGAAATAATAACTTTTAAGAAATAATCTATTTTGAGTAACGACCCTAACACTGGCTATGTCCTTGCTGGAGTGTGACGTGATTTGTGTCATGTGCAGGTGCGATGGATCGCGTACAAACCAATAGGGTGTCGGAATGGTGTTTATTCTTCTCATCCAACCACAATCAAATTCACTTTATCCGGATGGAGCGATTTATCTGGATAGTTTTTTTTTTTTTTTTTTTTTTTAACGATGACAAGCCGGAATGAAAACAAGCCGAAATGAAATGGAATAGAAGTAAAAAGTCGGCTGAAACATAATTACTCCAGTAAAGTATAGATACCCAAAATTTCTACTTAAGTAAGATAACGAAGTATTTGTACTTCGTTACTTGACACCTCTGCGAATGAAACAGTTTCACAGTCTTTTCAACCACACAGTATCATTATTTCTGTGTTACAAACATTCAAATCACAGAAGTAGTGGGAGTTTATAGTTCAGATATAAACTCTGATGTGTACAGTAGCGATCAGAATAGAGTAAATCACCTTTTGAAAGTAATTAGACACGTCACTTCAAATGAAGATTTATCGATTACATTGTTATGCCAGTACGTGACGAAAAGGGGCTGTTAAAATGTATTTGTCTTTGAGAAACAGTATCTCTTCCGCGGCTCGGTACGCTTTCAACGCGTTTTTTTTTTTCTCAAGCCTTTGTCAAGACACTGTACGACATTCATGTTACATGATTTGACAGATTTTTACGTAGAGAGGGTGACAGCGCACGCATTAAAAGAAATGATCATTCATGTTTTCAGAACCGCTTGCCAAACTCAAAACAAAACTAAAATTAAAATTAAAACATCTTTGAGAGTAAGGGGGCCCCCTGGTGTTTTTGGGGCCCTACGCAGCTTGCATATTCTGTGTTTAGGGAGGAGCTGCTCTGGTTAAAATGTATTTGTCTTTGAATCATACAAGAGACTCGTTCAAGAACGCTGATTCATCCAGTAATGAAACATGTACATCTTGAGTGAGTCATTCAATCATTCATTCATAAATTACATGTGATTTTGTTTAGCTGTCTAATGTTTTTCTTCAGAATCATGAGAGAACCACAATGCAGAATCGATTTTTTCTTTTAGGAGACAGTAACTTTATTTGTTGTGCATATGTCTCAGCAGTAAGTAATACTTACCCGCTTGGTCTCTTTTCCTGCAGATGCAGAAGATGCTGACTGCAGCTACAATCAACAGAGATCCAGCAGCAACAGAAACCAGCACTATCAGAGAGACTGATACTGGAGGACCTAAAGGAGACAGTCATTAGTGTGAGTGAATCTGCACATAAACACTAAATATTATTACAGACATACCTGCACATGGTTGACAGTGTGTGGTGATGTCCAGATGTGTGGTCTGGTTGCTGATGGGGTTGTTGATCACACAGCTGTAGGTGTTTTTATCCTGATATTCCACCTCCAGAGGCAGAGAGAGACTGATGCTGAGATCAGACACACTGATGCTGGACAATAAACTGTGTCCTCTGTACCAGGAGAGAGTCGCATCACTCACATTCACCACTGAACACAACAATGAACAATTCTGCTCTGAGGATGATGAAGATGATGAAGAACCGTCTCTACTGATGACAGGAACAGAAAGACGAGCTAGAAAACATGAATGAAGATAAATGCAGAAATAGATGAGAAAGAAAGACTCAAAAGTAGAGCATTTAAAAACAATCTGATATAGAAAGAGTGTTTAGCAAGCAGACAACATTGTCACTGAAAAACTTGAGATGAATTATGAGACATGATGTAAAAAATAAAGCATGCAAATTTTAAGGTTAATCTCATAGAATCATTTTTTTTATTATTATTATGCTTGATTTCCAGTCAAGCTGTTGCAGGAATTGACCATTAAAGAAACACCCATAGCAGCAAACAGAGTAAATATTCTACATACCATAGAAATGAATGTGTTGTGTATAACTGAATGTGTTGCAAAAATGAATCCACAGAGTTCTATCATTTTATATATTCTCAATTAGGGCTGGGCGATAATTCGATAACGAAAATTATCTCGATATAATTTTCCTCGATAAAACGATATGAAGAGTTCGATAAATGTTCGATATACCGTTTATGTGCCAAAAGCAGAACGAAACAGCGCAACTCATTTGAATCGTGCCACACTGCGTTTCCATCCACCTATTTTTATGCGCATTTTAGAATATCACATAAAAAAAATGCTGGATGGAAACGGCAAGATGCGCATAAATTCTAAAAATGCGCATAAAAAACTTATGAGCACATTTGAGTAGGATAAACTTTTTATCCGGTAAGAAGAAATGCGCATAAACTACGATGGAAACACATTTACTGAATAAATTCCTCCATGCGCATCAAAAAAGTCATGTGACTTTGCGCTATGAGACGGGATAACTTGACTAACCAGCGGACCGATCTCGTTCACAACATCTATATGTTGTTATGGTCGTTTTGAAAAGCCTGAGGAGAGTCTGTCATCAAAGTATTTCTGTATAATTGTCTTACACGACTGCATTCCCAAACAGCAGCATCCACCTCCGAACGCAGTGACATTTATTGTGTTACGTCTGCTCTCTCTGAGGTGCAAATAATTTATATCAGGGCATAGAATTAGGGGGGGGGGGACGCTACCCAGCCGCCATTTCAACGTTGATTCACCGGTGAATCAACGTCGGGTACCATGGTTGAATCAACGTTGGATTATGTTTCGATTTTGCAAATTGGATCAACGTTGATATTGTGACGTTGTTTCACCGCGAAATCATGACGTTGTTTCACCGTCTTACCTTCAGCATTGGTGAATTAAGGTCGTTCTGTAGACGTTGGATTAACGTTGAATTATGTGATTTTGCAAATTGAATCAACGTTGATATTGTGACGTTGTTTCACCGTCGTACTTTCAACATGAGTGAATACACAACTGTACGTTCAATTAGAACCTAGTTTGCATTTAGATCAACACTGTACACATACATAAAGTTTAAAAATCAAATGACTGGCAGCAATGGCTTTACAATCAACTTCAATAAACTACCACATGCTGAAAATGGTAAAACAGCAGTTTTATTTTGGAAACATACAGTATAAAACAGATGAAAATAATCCCAAACTTTAGCTTGCAGTGTTTGTGCTTGGATGTATTGTTAAAAACCTGTAAAATCCAAATACAACACTTAAAGACTCAGTGTTTGTATCATAACATGCATATTTTGCGCTGCACTTGCAAGAGAAACCCTTGTACTTCTTTTGACTGAAACCAGTTGATCTTTTATTTTGGTGTAAATCTATAGTTTCTGTGAAAACATGTTTTACTAATGTGTCTCATTACAAGAGATTTGTACGTTTGTGCAGTGAGAACGTGTAGAACAGTTTGAGAATGGAACCAGCAACAGAAACCATGTCGGTGGTAAAGGATAGGACTGTCTGAGTTTTGTCGACAGCCAGAGGAAATTCTTTACGCAGGAAAAACGCTGCCTTGAATGAAATGCATTTAATATTTTAAGTAGAAATGTTTCTTCAAATTCTGATAAAATGTTAGAACCAACTGCCTTGTGCATATAGCGTGGTTGTGCTTTGGGTGATCCTTGAAAGAGTCCCAGCTCGAGGTCCTTTCTGATGCTGTGTCCTCCTCTCTCTCACACTTGTGCACTTTCTGTACTGTCCTGTATGTATAAATAACAAAAACACCAAAAATAAATACTCATAAAATATCAACTTTAGTATTGTGAAATATCTGTAACTGAAAATTGAATGCAAAACAAATCACATACAATATTTTCACTTTAAGTTCAATAACAGTGGGGTTGGAAACAAAGTGCACAACACTATTCATTAAAGGGGGGGTACAATGCCGTTTCATGCATTCAGAGTTGTTTACACTGGTAAAGAGTTGGATTCTCATGCTAAGCATGGACAAAGTTTTAAAAAAAAATTTGGACGTATACCAGAGTATTTCTGTGCCAAAAATCTCACTTCCGGATTCGTACAAGTTTCGGAGAGTTTTTTTCGATCGTTGTACTTTATGACGTAAACGACGGTGGAACTCCTTATATGGGCATTTCTCGTCCGTGCACGCATCGACCAGAGTGAGAGCCAGAGCGCGCCCATCAACGCGCTTCAATCGACAGGCTGGCAGCACGGGCCTCGCTCGGGAAGAATGTCTCTAAAGAAGTGTGTTTTTGGTTGTGAGGGAAAGATAACCTTGTTCAGCTTCCCAAAACAACCCAGCGTTACGTGAACAGTGGATATAGTTTGTTTTTCCGGGGCAGCAATGGAGTTTCTCAAGTGTTTTGTTGACGAACGTTTTATAAACAAGGCCCAATTCGACGCTGGATTTGCACATGGTTTAATACTGAAAGATGGAGCGGTCCCAGCTATAAAAGATCCCGCTCATGATTCAGAACTGCAGACGGTGAGTGAAACGGCATCAAATGACTGTTTTGTTGGCAATCGGAGCAAGTGCTCGTCACTCTTTAGCTCCGCCCACGACACAGCTTCATTCTTTAGCTCTGCCCACACGGCACGCCTCCAGGAGCTCGGCTTTTTTCGGAGAGGATCGTAAATCTGTATCTTTCTTTTATAAATATGATAAAACTAAAGACTTTTTGGAGATATGAAGGATGCAGTGCTACTCTATAGGTACTCAAGATTAACATGAGATTGGGTGAAACGGTGTGCGTTAGGTCCCCTTTAAACACCTATTTAAAGGAAAACGCCACCGTTTTTCCATATTCCAAGGTTATTAACCTCTACGCTCCAGATGAGCGCTGGAGAGACTGCGGGTGAATAAAGCTGGCGTGTAGGGAGGTTTATTAACCTCTACGCTCCAGATGAGCGCTGGAGAGGCTGCGGGTGAATAAAGCTGGCGTGTAGGGAGGGTTATTAACCTCTACGCTCCAGATGAGCGCTGGAGAGGCTGCGGGTGAATAAAGCTGGCGTGTAGGGAGGGTTATTAACCTCTACGCTCCAGATGAGCGCTGGAGAGACTGCGGGTGAATAAAGCTGGCGTGTAGGGAGGGTTATTAACCTCTACGCTCCAGATGAGCGCTGGAGTGACTGCGGGTGAATAAAGCTGGGTGTAGGGAGGGTTATTAACCTCTACGCTCCAGATGAGTGCTGGAGAGACTGCGGCTGAATAAAGCTGGCGTGTAGGGAGGGTTATTAACCTCTACGCTCCAGATGAGCGCTGGAGAGGCTGCGGGTGAATAAAGCTGGCGTGTAGGGAGGGTTATTAACCTCTACGCTCCAGATGAGCGCTGGAGAGGCTGCGGGTGAATAAAGCTGGCGTGTAGGGAGGGTTATTAACCTCTACGCTCCAGATGAGCGCTGGAGAGGCTGCGGGTGAATAAAGCTGGGTGTAGGGAGGGTTATTAACCTCTACGCTCCAGATGAGCGCTGGAGTGACTGCGGGTGAATAAAGCTGGGTGTAGGGAGGGTTATTAACCTCTACGCTCCAGATGAGTGCTGGAGAGACTGCGGCTGAATTAAGCTGGCGTGTAGGGAGGGTTATTAACCTCTACGCTCCAGATGAGTGCTGGAGAGGCTGCGGTGTGTAGGGAGGGTTATTAACCTCTACGCTCCAGATGAGTGCTGGAGTGACTGCGGGTGAATAAAGCTGGTGTGTAGGGAGGGTTATTAACCTCTACGCTCCAGATGAGCGCTGGAGAGACTGCGGGTGAATAAAGCTGGCGTGTAGGGAGGGTTATTAACCTCTACGCTCCAGATGAGCGCTGGAGAGACTGCGGGTGAATAAAGCTGGCGTGTAGGGAGGGTTATTAACCTCTACGCTCCAGATGAGCGCTGGAGAGACTGCGGGTGAATAAAGCTGGTGTGTAGGGAGGGTTATTAACCTCTACGCTCCAGATGAGCGCTGGAGAGGCTGCGGGTGAATAAAGCTGGTGTGTAGGGAGGGTTATTAACCTCTACGCTCCAGACGAGCGCTGGAGAGGCTGCGGGTGAATAAAGCTGGCGTGTAGGGAGGGTTATTAACCTCTACGCTCCAGATGAGCGCTGGAGAGGCTGCGGGTGAATAAAGCTGGCGTGTAGGGAGGGTTATTAACCTCTACGCTCCAGACGAGCGCTGGAGAGACTGCGGGTGAATAAAGCTGGCGTGTAGGGAGGGTTATTAACCTCTACGCTCCAGACGAGCGCTGGAGAGACTGCGGGTGAATAAAGCTGGCGTGTAGGGAGGGTTATTAACCTCTACGCTCCAGACGAGCGCTGGAGAGACTGCGGGTGAATAAAGCTGGCGTGTAGGGAGTAGGGATGTGCGCTACGACTAATTTGACTGTCGTTTAAACGGAAGTTTTGTATCCGACTAGTCGACTAGTCTAAAAGCTAGAAACCCCCCAAAAACGGCAAAAAAAAACAAAACAAAACTGTGCGTGTGTCTATATAACAGCAAACAGTTGAAATACTTAATCTTTGAATCACACTGTCAAATCCCTCAATTAATTCAGCAAAAAATAGGTCACGATTATGCCGTATGCTTGCCTCGCGTTATCGTCAATTAATTTTAGGCGGACGTTAAACAGAAAAAAAGGAAGAGCATACACTCTTCATAAACCAGTGCATAGCTTATTTATTCAGATTGTCTGGAGCAATGCAGAAATTGAAAATCAATCAATAGACTGACAGAATTTTTCATTTTCATATAACGTTAGCCAACATATTAAAACGCATATTAAAACAAAAGTTTAAAACAATAGGAAAGTTTATCAAGGAATAGCATTAAAACGGCTTTTAAAAATGTACTTCATGTTGGCTATATTGCCTAAAAACAAAACAAAGCTCGTTTTACTTACTCAGACCGTGCGCATTTGTTCAGTGAATTTGACATGTTAACATGGTCTGGCGAAAGACGGGACTAAAAAAAGCGCTCGGCAGGAACTGAAGTCACAGGCACGCAGAGAAATAACTACAAGCAAGCAGACAGTTTCGAAAAGAGCCTGGAAATCCCGCAGCACCACCGAAGTGGGTCTTCGTTTAGAGGAATAGAAAGCGCGGATAGGATCGCGGACCGCAGCGACAGGTTGTAGTGTTTGACATGATTGACATTTGGCTTTGGCTAGCCTCCAAGCTAACGCATACATGCCTGTATTGAATATGATTACGCATAGCTCCAGTAAAGTTATTGTAAGCCAATTTGACATTACACAGTTTACAAAAAACGTTTCCATTTCCTTCTGATTCAAAATAATCCCAGACCTTGCTGGTCTTTCGCGTGGAGCTTGCCGCAACTGACATGAAGAAAACGCATATGAGGTAAAATTATAGTTCTCGCCCAGATACGCTTTTAAAAATATTTATTTAAATATTTTGATATGTATTCTTTTTCAAAAGTTTTATTTTAACTGTTCTTCAAAAGTTTTAAATGTAACGTGTTCTTTAAAATGTAACGTTAAAATGATGGTAATTTGAATGATAAAATCATCTTTTTTTTCTCTCTCGTGTAGTCGACTATTGTTTTCAGTGTCGACTAGTAGGAGCTGTACCGTTTAGTCGACTAGTCGACTAGACCCGCACATCCCTAGTAGGGAGGGTTATTAACCTCTACGCTCCAGACGAGCGCTGGAGAGGCTGCGGGTGAATAAAGCTGGTGTGTAGGGAGGGTTATTAACCTCTACGCTCCAGACGAGCGCTGGAGAGGCTGCGGGTGAATAAAGCTGGCGTGTAGGGAGGGTTATTAACCTCTACGCTCCAGACGAGCGCTGGAGAGACTGTGGGTGAATTAAGCTGGCGTGTAGGGAGGGTTATTAACCTCTACGCTCCAGACGAGCGCTGGAGAGGCTGCGGGTGAATAAAGCTGGCGTGTAGGGAGGGTTATTAACCTCTACGCTCCAGACGAGCGCTGGAGAGGCTGCGGGTGAATAAAGCTGGCGTGTAGGGAGGGTTATTAACCTCTACGCTCCAGACGAGCGCTGGAGAGACTGCGGGTGAATAAAGCTGGTGCGTAGGGAGGGTTATTAACTGTATGCACACCCATCCACCGCTAATCAACGCTCGTTTACATACGATTTACTGTTGAGTTATAATAATAATAATAATAATAATACATTTATTTTATACAGTGCCTTTAAAAGTGGCTTTCTCAAAGCGCTGTACATAAAAGCTTACATAAAGGAAAACACAACAATAAAAACAATAAACTATAAATACAGCAAAATATAAATCACAAAAGCAATACAACAGAAAACTAATCAAATAAAAACATTCCTGAAAAAGAATTCTACCCCCCCCCCCCCCCCCCCCCTACATAACACATATAGTGTTATGATAATCTAATGAGTATGACTCTTGAAGCTAATTCAGTCAGACGTGTGGTTTATTAGTGCTTCTCTTAGCCGAGGCTGCTTCGTATCAGTGCTGTCTGCGTTAAGATACACTCAATCTACATTGTTGATTACAAATTAATTCACAGCGTGCTCAAAGAGTGGCAGGAAAAATGTCATCTAAGCAGTTTACAAGCTCTCATTATGCTCTGCTTCAAGCACCAGTCGACATACGGCTATGTCTCCATCACAAGCAAGAAGAAGAACAGATGCTGACAGCAGTGTCGTTACTAAAGAAATATACTGATAATAGCTATACATATAAATAATTATAGCTACTAATTACATCTTCAGCTATTTAATTATAGATTAATTACTCTCTAAAATACTGCATTAGCCTTCTCAACCTGGACCGTACTAGTTGAGATGAAACTGTTTAATAATTTTAAATTAATCATATAAAATTGCATAAATTACTCTTGAAGTATTTAAAGAAAGGACACATTAAAAACATAAATTTTCACATTAGATGATAATTTAGATATTAAATCCACTATTGTTTTGTATAGAATTGTTCTATAGTCTATACAGTATATAATAGAAGTACAGCAGAAGTAACTGTGATTAAATTACAGAACATTTGAGAGTAATCCCTTACTTTTTCAGGGAACAAAAGTAATTATATTACAGTTTTTTATATAATTAAAAAACACATTTTCTGTGTGCTTTAATAGTTTTTTTATTCATATTTTTTCTAGGTTTGCTAAATGAAAACAGACATGTAAAATGGAGAAACGTACTCAGTATTTACACTGAAGTGCAAACAGTAAAAGCTCATAAAAGCATGCTCTCCTTGTGATCTGCTCCCTGTATACTGAAGCTGATACTGATGACCGATAGATCAGCTCTGTTCACTGACCGCCTGATGCATACGGCACACTTCAAACAAGCTTCAGTGCCTTTTCTTGCTACACAGTCGTGAATGATCTTACCGGTTTTCCAGTTGTTGGTTTACACAATGCTGAATCAGTTCTGTCTTCCTCCTGGGTCTGGACTACAGTAACAATGACCACAGATGTGTTAAAATGATAAAGTTGACATTTGTGTCTTAAAATATTTTTGAATAGCTTGTGCTGACCTGTTTTTCTATGTTTCTTACAGATGAAGATCATCACGACTGCAGCTACAATCAACAGAGATCCAGCAGAAATCAGCACACTGTACAATAAAGGTAGGATCTGATCTGTAATGAACAAAACAAGCCTTTAGTAGAGTGCCATATAACATGTCTATCACTGGTGACATATATACCTGCACATGTGTGACAGAGTGTGCTGATGTCCAGATGTGTGGTCTGGTCAGTGAATGAACTGTTGAGCACACAGCTGTAGGTGTTGTTATCCTGATATTCCACCTCCAGAGGTAGAGAGAGACTGATGCTGAGATCAGACGCACTGATGCTGAGATCAGACACACTAATGCTGAGATCAGACGCACTGATGCTGAGATCAGACTCACTGATGCTGAGATCAGACGCACTGATGCTGAGCTGAGATCAGACGCACTGATGCTGAGATCAGACGCACTGATGCTGAGATCAGACTCACTGATGCTGAGAGTAGTCTATAGACGGTGGCTTATGACAAAATTGATTGATGGCTTTGACCTTTGTGACCTTTCCCCCCTCCCCCACGCGGCCCACACACATTGCGACCACCCACGTAGTGTTGACCCCTCAAATGAGATCCAGATGTTGCAATCGTCATGCGTGAAGCTCCGGCGTCATCCGGGATGTTATCCGGTCGGTGGAAAAACCATAAATGAGCTGTTGAGGAATGTTTTGAAGATATTATGGAGCATTTTGAAACTTCCTCGGGAACATCTGTGTGGGCGCCCCTCCCCATCTGCAGCACGCGTGGTGTCCCGTTGCACGCTTTTCTCCCTCTCCCTCTCTATCTCTATGGGATTTTCTCTATGAAAAAAGCAATAATGAACGATCAATATTAAAAAGTCATGAGAACATATCACAATATGCGTACCTGCAATATATTCTGTTGAATAAAAATAATTTAAATAAAATAAGCTATCATTGAGAAGGGGTAAAAAAAAATGTTTATCTTAACGAATAAAATGGTTAAAAAATATAAATTGCCTTACATTTTCCAAGAGCAAAAGATTTCCTCCTTTTGCGAGGATGACTATTCTTTGAATGAGATGAATACAAAAAATGGTCACTTTAATTCTGTCTCTCTCTCTCTCTCTCTCTCTCTCACTCACACACACATTTGCGTAGTCATCTAAAACGGCGATATTACACAGAATCCTGATGTTTTTATCTACAGATAATTATACATGTTACAACCATCACAGAAAACATTACATCTTAGAAAATAAATAAATAATTCATGTGCTTTATAAGCAATTTACTCATGGGCTCAATAAAATGGCCCCTCTCTCTCTCTGTGAGAGGACACTTGCCCCACACCATAGGTTAAACAAGTAGGCTACACAGACACACATTCAATCGTCAGAGTCTTACTCTCGTCTTTGAAAATAAATATTTTAACAGGCAAATGGTAAGGGATATAGTGGACTCAACATGTCCGGGCATGTTTTATGGAGTATTTCCATATACATATTTCAGTTCACGTTTATTTGTATATTTGTATTTGTATCACAGACATTTGAGTTTCTACATTATATTTAGAACCTTTAATATTTATATTACCATTACATTAATGCATTTTATACCGTATCATCCCCTTAACCCACCCATCACAGTAAACTTTCTGCATTTTATATTTTCATAGAAATCGTTTAGTATAATGTAAAAAGCTGTTATGATCGTGGGACAATTATTTGGAGTATTACTACACTCCATAGACACTCCATGACACTCCATAGACAAAAATATTTTTTTACTGTACTCCTTCCAAAATTTTTTTATATATATTGTTTTTAAGCGATCTAAATTATGAGGACTCAAGAAGTTTAATCATAAACCACATTGTTATATCAGAGTAATACCCATGTCATTAAACAAATTTGTGTTCTGATAAATCATACAAACATTTCAAGCTAAAGAGAGACTCATCTCTATTTTAAAGAATATGGAAATATATAATTATATATGACGGCATGTTACTACCATGTTACTAAAGCAAATCATTCATCATTCATTTTAAACAAGTATTCAACATTTATTTAACACATCATTCTCTTCATTTAAAGAATATGGTAATAAACAAAATATATAATTATATATGTCATAGTAACAAACATGTTACTAAAGCAAAGCAAATCTTTTATCGTACATTTTAAACTCATATTCAACATTTAAGTTTATTGAACTTATAAAACACACAACTCTCTTCTTTTAAAGAAGGTAGTTAAAAACTGTGATTATATATAACATACATTATTCTGGGGGCAATTAACTCAAATTAAATGTTTACAAAATGTACCTAAGTTGGGAAATTAAGTCCTGCTTTTGAGCTCTTCTAACTCACAAGAGTAAAATGTCAGTCTGAGTTGGACGAGCTGACACACACAAACACACACACACGTTGTTTTGTATGTTTTCTGTGGACGTTCCACATATAGTCGTAATGATTTTGTACTGTATGTTTACCAAAATTCTGCATACACCCCTTTTTAAATAAGATATTGATTGCAATCTTAATTACGAGGACTCAGGAAATTTCATCATAAACTGCATTTACGTTGTTATATCAGAGTAATACCCATGTCATTATACAAATTTGTGTTCTGATAAATCATAAACATTTCAAGCTAAAGAGAGACTTGCCTCTATTTAAAGAATGTGGAAATATTTAATTATATGACAGCATGTTACTACCATGTTACTAAAGCAAATCATTCATCATTATTTTAAAACAAGTATTCGATATGTAGTTTATTGAACTTATAAACACATCCTAGTAACAAACATGTTACAGCAAAGCAATTCATTTATCACACATTTTAAACAAGTGTTTTCGTTTTTCACTAACCACGCATAAATGCTGTTTTCTTAAAACCACAAACATGTGTGTTCAAGCTACAGGCATATTATTGTAGCCAAGTTTGTGCTGAATACAGTATAATCAGACTTTAGACTATTAATATGCTTTTTAAGATTCTGAAAAACACCAATGTCAGGGACATGACAAAATTTCTACAGGGGACCCCAAAACCCTTCTGATCCAGAGGGTTAAAGAAGGTGGTAATACATATATAATTATATACGACAGCATGTTACAAAGGCAATTCATTCATCATACATTTTAAACACATTCAACATTTATTTAAGTTTATTGAAACTTATAAAACACATAATTATCTTATTTTAAAGATGTTAATAAATAAGTTTGATTATATGTAACATACTATATAAACATTTACAAGTCTTAGGCGATAATAAAATGTCTTACATTTTTTTCTGTGAACAATGATGTCCAAATTCTGTGAATAAAAAAAAATAAAAATTAAATAAAAAGTTTAAGTTATAAACATTATTAAATATAAACCAAAGTCACAGCTCCTCTTTGGGAATCTCCAATGTGAAACTGCAGGGTCTGCCTCAGACCCTGACAGACAAGGGAGGATGAGGGGTCGAGTTACAGACCAGATGATCTGAGATGTTATTCTGTTTTTTTCTCCAAGTGAATGTTATGGCCGTGTTAATAATGATTTCAAAGCCTAATCTTAAGACTTTAAATAAACATTTGGTAGAATCCTGTGGTTTTTGCTTAAATTTCTGCAGACCAACATGTTTTGTTGTAATATAAAATCAACCAACGATCCGACAATTTCACATATCATGGATTCATAATTTTTTGCGATCAGCGACGTACATAAATCTGTTACATACGTACACAGACAAAGAACCTCATTAACGTCCATCTCATCCTCACATTCACACAACACATACAGAATTTTTCTGGCCGTTAAAGGGACTGGGTCTCTGCCAGTAATAAACACGCTCGTCAAATCGGGCCATGAATCGGTCAGACTTCTTACAACGTCCATTTCGTTCTTGAGATTTTTTACACGCTTGGTATCCCCCGTAGAATCATGATACGGATCGGACGCAGCATCGATGATCGTGGTCATAAGATCGATCATTTGTCCTCGGTAATGCGGTTTAAAAGTAGAGTCTATAATGCCTTTTACAGGACACGTTTTACCCGCGCCACAGTCGCACTTCGGCTGATCATCCGCAGCGTTGCTCTCCATCGGCTTTTGCGCGGCGTCAGACATCCTTTTCAGAAAATCGATTCTTTCTTTTGACTGTTTTAATCCACGATGGATCCTCCGAAGCGATATTAATTGAAAAATTGCAGAGTTCTCAGGATGGTTGAAGCGGATTCTGTCGGGCCCGTGTTTTGATCGTTGTAGTAGTTCCGCGCTGTCAAACGCAGGTCTAGAGTTTATCCGGAACAGCTCCTCCTTGCACACAGAGGATGTAGCGTAGATGTACGCAAGTAGTGACAGATCTTTTGTACATTCGAGCAAAAGTAAATTGTTGAGGTCCACGTGTCGGCTGTTGGTTGGTTGTTGAGATGGCGGGTGTTGCCGGAGGCGGTGGGCCTGCAGGGGCATGTTTTGGTCAAAGAGAAATAGTTCTCACAGAAAGATATTATGGTTAACGATTACGAGGTCATTTATTAGGATTTTTGTTACGGCAAATTGTTTCAAGTAACGTATCGTGGATCGGGAAAACGTCAGACAAAACACCCGTTGATCAGGTTTGTTATACCGGATACACAGACTGATCATTTAACTTGACTGAAACAGTTCGTCTATCGTCGAAAAAATGGTGTTTAACAGAGGCACGTCGCTCCGATCGAAATATAGATTCGTTTTGCAGCACCCGAAAGGGTTGTCCTCAGGAATAGGAAAGTCACGATCATACTCGGAGTCGGTCTCGTCAGAGTCTGATTCATCGTCTGATTCATCATCTGACTCGTCGCTGCTTTGAGACAAAAAGTTTTTTTCAGATTCCTCCCGACGTTTATTTCCCATCATGAGATAATTATGGTCATGATGCGTTTTGTTCCAACAGGATGTAATGCACATGTAGGCCGTCCGCGTTGTCACCCGATACCTCATCCCCTGCGTAACAGCATCCCACTGGAAAATGTACCTGATTTTATCGCCAAAATTAAATTCTCTCCAAATTTGATTGTAGAAGTATGTCCAGTCTATGGCGGTCAAAAGCAGGTAGGCGCATTCGGATGTATAGTCCTCGTAAGAATCCAAAACGTATAGTTTCACGGTCTGCAATGACGTGTCAAACAAAAATCTACCTACACGATCATCAGACACTGGGAAATCTTGTTTCACAAAATCTTCACGGACAATCTTCGTCACACGGAGCGCGTCTTCGTCCGTTTCAACAGAACTTCTTGGCGGTGTTACAGACATATCTCTTGTTTCAGGAGTGGCGGAGGCTGTTGTAACGATGTAGAAAACCTTATTTAAATACCGAATTCTGAATCTAGGGCGGGCCAAACAACCGAGGAGTAACGCGGCGTGCGCTTTAACGCGTGATATTATCTCTTAAATTATTAGATAATTTATAATAATAGTAGTTTGTGAAAACCTCTGATAGCGGTATTTATCCATTTTCTAAAAAGAAAACGGCCGGAATACGAGCGTAGAGGGAAATAATTATCGAGAAACGATCATGCATGATATAAACTAGGACGGTGTTAATAATATAACGTAAACGTCTCGAATGAAGACGACGGGTTGAAGCCATATTTTAAAAAAATCAAGCAAATTCACAGAAATATGGACAAAGAGCCCGCTAACATGACAGCAAAAACTAGGATGCAAAGCGTAAGGCCTGACAATTACCATTAGATGGGAAATACAACAAGAGCGGTAAACAAATTCAAACGGAAAGAATGCGCAAACTATGAAAAACTTTGCGGTTTATATCTCACAACGGTGTGGCAAGGCCTAGCGCCGTTAAACACACGGATAAAGTCAAGATATCTAAGTTTTAGGCAAGGCAAGGCAAGTTTATTTATATAGCACATTTCAAACACAGTAGTAATTCAAAGTGCTTTACATAAAAGAAAGTGAAATAATCATTCACAGCAATAAAAACAAGGAATTAAAAATAATAAAACAAGGATTTTTAAAATGATATAGAAATTGATTTAAAATGAAATTTAAAACAGTTAAATAGAAAAGGATTATACATAAAATACAATGCAGTCAGTTCGGACGTAGCACAGTGCTCATTCAACAAATGCACAGCTAAATAGATGAGTTTTGAGACTGGATTTAAATGTGGCTAATGTTTTAGCACATCTGATCTCTTCTGGAAGCTGGTTCCAACTGCGGGCGGCATTTGTCTCAATCCAAATGATCTGAGTGGTCTGTTAGGTTTATATTCAGTGAGCATATCTGCAATGTATTTAGGTCCTAGACCATTGAGTGACTTATAAACGAGTAAAAGTACTTTAAAATCAATCCTAAATGTAACTGGAAGCCAGTGTAAGGACCTGAGGACTGGTGTGATATGCTCAGATTTTCTGGTTCTAGTCAGAATCCTGGCAGCAGCGTTCTGGATGAGCTGCAGCTGTCTAATGGTCTTCTTTGGAAGGCCGGTGAGGAGACCATTACAATAATCCACCCTGCTGGTGATAAAGGCATGAACAAGTTTCTCCAAGTCTTGACTGGAAACAAAACATCTAATTCTTGCAATGTTTTTGAGATGATAGTATGCTGATTTAGTTACATGACTACTAAAACTAAGGTCTGTCTCAGAATCACCCCAAGATGATGAAAAAAAAAAAAAAAAAAAAAAAAAAAAAAAAAAAAAAAAAAAAATAAATAAATTTAATTAAAAAAAAAAAAAAAAAAAGAAAAAAGGCTGTGAATGATGATAGTATAGCCATGCATATGTACTGTCATGTGTTATCTGTGCTACTGACAGGCCAAAAAAAAAAAGAAAAAAAAAAAAAAAGAATCACCCCAAGATTTCTGACTTGATTTTTAGTTGTTTGACCCCTAGAGTCAAGGTATGCATTCACCTTGAGAACTTCATCTTTGTTTCCAAATGCAATGACTTCAGTTTTCTCCTTGTTTAACTGAAGAAAGTTTTGGCACATCCAACTGTTAACTTCATCAATGCATTGGCAGAGGGAGTCAATGGGGCTATAATCATTTGGAGATAAGGCTAGGTAGATCTGGGTATCATCAGCATAGCTGTTCATTATCTGACTTAGTGGGAGCATATAAGTCATATTTTAGGCGTAGTTAGCAAGGATCAGTCTGGTTAGAACAAGCATTTGTGTTTGTGTTGTTAGACCGTATTGTTCTTATTGTCTCTATAAAGATTTGTACGTTTATATTCATTTACGAACGCTGTTACAGAATTTGTCTTAGTGACATTCAATGGAATATTTTAATAAAAGATAACACAGAGGACTTATTGAGTAACACTCTGGCAAGCGTTCGCCCAAGAAACCTGTAACTTTGTCGTAAGTATTTAAAAAGACATATAAGCATCATGCCTGACACTTTTGTAACTGACTAAAAACTAATATTTAAGCTAAAAAACATTTGCGATTGTGAAAAATTAAGAGATGTTAAAAACCGCCGGCCGCTTGTTTTCTTAAAGAAGAACAGACAGTTACAGTCGTACCTGTTTCCTGGAACAAAACTAAAAAGGCACAACGACTGAATAAAACGGACTGAATCATAGCTTTTGCTTAAAAACAACAGTGATTTATTAAAGTCACATTTAGAGACGCGTACACAGAAAATTGTGTTTCCACGCCACCTTCAACTTGTAATGTGCAACTTTATACGCTCTAAATGATGTACATGTAACAGTGAGATAGTAAGATCGATGCCTTGTGTCGCGTGGCCTCTTTGTAGACAGACCAGTAATCTGTACACCACAATCTCAGTTTAAACACTCTCTTGACTTTCCTTTAATTATCTTATACCGCATTTGTTCTCGTTTTCACTCGCTGCATGATTGACCAAACTCTGAGGATGGTCTTCATCTAAATACTGTTCAAAAACAATGACAAAGGTATACAGCTATTGGGGTAGGCCGTCAAAATCAACACTAAAACTAAAAACATAAAATATATTTAGAAGAGAGTATTTCAGTATTAGGTATTTGTTATACTGATACATATTTCTGTTGTGCAGGCATATTTCCTGTATTAAAGACTATGTCTATAACCTTTTCAAAGGGGATGTAGTATAATTTCTTAACTGCGGTCACATAACCTACACTTTAATCTCAAGCGGAAATGACGAAAGAAATGAGTACAACAAATAAAATGCACACATCATCATCAGCTGTCTGAACAAGAGCTCTAGATGTAGTGGCATAAGGAAAAAGTAATTTAAAACAACATTTACAAAAATATACCCAAATATCCCAAGCGGGATTTTCTGTATTCATATGGTAAATTTCTAAGTGGTTTGTCGCTTGAGTTACGTAGGGTGCGCAAAAAAAAAATATTCCTTTATATTTTATATCTGTAGCCTTTTCAAAGCTGCGCACAACTTCAGACTTTATTGAATGTGTAGCAATGGTTAGATATGTTTCAGTTGTAAGTGTAAATCAGCAAGACTTATCATCCAAATGGATATGGAGATGGATAATTGTCCTAAAAAGTAATACCGACATAGTCAAACGCTCTCAAGTCGAAATTTTCTTAATTTCATTTATTTCTATAAACACTGAATGCTGACTGCTCTTAGAGAGAGAGAAGCCTACAGTCATTGTGATGACATATACAGTCCAACAAACAAAATGTGAACGGCGTTATCCGTAACACTAACCCTAAGTAAAAAGACAGTCACAGTAGATCGAGAGGAGGTTTTCTGTATTCTGTATGCATTATGACCCCTTTTCTTAAATGATGTAAACTAGACATCTAGGAATTTACAACTGTGCCACCATAGATCTTGTTGGGTCTGTAGGGGAAAAGCATGGACGATAAGGTTTATTCTATATCTATTCTATATTTATGCGAGTCAAAATAATAACCTAAGAAAATGGTAAGTTGAAACAAGCTCGGCTGATACACCTCTTTAATTTCATGTTGGATGGTGAAAAATCCACATTAGACAAAGGCAAGAAACCGTGATACACGAGCAAAAATATTGAATGAAATATGTTGAATGAATGTGTAATGTGATTTCTTTGTTGGGATAAGAAGGTTCATCTATTGGAACGTGTAAAATAAGAGCAAATCATTTTACGATCAAATACTTTTAAATGTAGGTTTGTCAAAAAGAAAGAAGAATCTTTTATCTGTTTAGTTGTATTTAAAAATAAATAAAATCCCTTAAAAACATCGCATCAAACTTGGTAGCTCAATTCTCGTTTCATCTGACTTATAAAAGTATCATGATCCTTCGTAGAAGTAAATCGTATAAAACAAAGAGAATAGATTAATGACTTTGTTAGAACACAACGGGTATGAAACTATATTTGGTAACCTTTTATTCAAACTTTAAAGTAAGTTTGTGATTTAAAATCAGCAAGTATTATAGAAATAATTGATTCTGGGGAAAAGGTTTGAAAACTAGCTTGCCTATGCAGACCTGAACTGCTGACCTTCCTGTGTGTGTGTGTGTGTGTGTGTGTGTGTGTGTGTGTGTGTGTGTGTGTGTGTGTGTGTGTGTGTGTGTGTGTGTGTGTGGATCTGTTTGCAGTTGGCGTCCCCTAACAACAGTATTACCATTATTAATAAGCAGTCTTAGCAACAAAAGCGTATGTTTAATACATATTGCATATAGGTTTTAACAACGTAGGTTTTTCATACCGTCGGACATTCATTTAGCTTGTACTGTGTTTTGTTTTTTAAGTGCAATGAAATATTCTCAGGAGAGGCCATTAATCACTGAAGATCCTCCTCGCATGTGCTGCTTAATTCAAGCGCGTAATCCAAAGAATGCGCGTCGTGGCGACATGGATGTTTTTGGAAAGTCTTTTCTCGTATCTGTAAGCAACCTTATGCTCGACAAGTTGTTGTTTAAACAAACATTTTAAATGAACCGTAACGTTATGGATAAAAGGGTTGGTGCCTGCAAAAGCCATAAACTCGCTCAAATAAAACTTAAATAAGACCCTCATATGGAAACTTTTTAACATATTGCTAGATTATTATTATTTTTTTAAAAACATACGGAAAGACTTTGGCGAAATGTTTTATCGCATGTGTGAGGGGATTAAAACATTGGAGATGATACTTAAAATAAGAACCTTTTAAAGATGCTGAAGTGTTTAATGTGAAATAAATCTGATATAAATTAGACTTTAGTTGAAATTTAAGCAAAAACCACAGGATTCTACCAAATGTTTATTTAAAGTCTTAAGATTAGGCTTTGAAATCATTATTAACACGGCCATAACATTCACTTGGAGAAAAAAACAGAATAACATCTCAGATCATCTGGTCTGTAACTCGACCCCTCATACTCCCTTGTCTGTCAGGGTCTGAGGCAGACCCTGCAGTTTCACATTGGAGATTCCCAAAGAGGAGCTGTGACTTTGGTTTATATTTAATAATGTTTATAACTTAAACTTTTTATTTTATTTTTATTTTTTTTATTCACAGAATTTGGACATCATTGTTCACAGAAAAAAATGTAAGACATTTTATTATCGCCTAAGACTTGTAAATGTTTATATAGTATGTTACATATAATCAAACTTATTTATTAACATCTTTAAAATAAGATAATTATGTGTTTTATAAGTTTCAATAAACTTAAATAAATGTTGAATGTGTTTAAAATGTATGATGAATGAATTGCCTTTGTAACATGCTGTCGTATATAATTATATATGTATTACCACCTTCTTTAACCCTCTGGATCAGAAGGGTTTTGGGGTCCCCTGTAGAAATTTTGTCATGTCCCTGACATTGGTGTTTTTCAGAATCTTAAAAAGCATATTAATAGTCTAAAGTCTGATTATACTGTATTCAGCACAAACTTGGCTACAATAATATGCCTGTAGCTTGAACACACATGTTTGTGGTTTTAAGAAAACAGCATTTATGCGTGGTTAGTGAAAAACGAAAACACTTGTTTAAAATGTGTGATAAATGGCTTGCTTTGCTGTAACATGTTTGTTACTAGGATGTGTTTTATAAGTTCAATAAACTACATATCGAATACTTGTTTTAAAATAATGATGAATGATTTGCTTTAGTAACATGGTAGTAACATGCTGTCATATAATTAAATATTTCCACATTCTTTAAATAGAGGCAAGTCTCTCTTTAGCTTGAAATGTTTATGATTTATCAGAACACAAATTTGTATAATGACATGGGTATTACTCTGATATAACAACGTAAATGCAGTTTATGATGAAATTTCCTGAGTCCTCGTAATTAAGATTGCAATCAATATCTTATTTAAAAAGGGGTGTATGCAGAATTTTGGTAAACATACAGTACAAAATCATTACGACTATATGTGGAACGTCCACAGAAAACATACAAAACAACGTGTGTGTGTGTTTGTGTGTGTCAGCTCGTCCAACTCAGACTGACATTTTACTCTTGTGAGTTAGAAGAGCTCAAAAGCAGGACTTAATTTCCCAACTTAGGTACATTTTGTAAACATTTAATTTGAGTTAATTGCCCCCAGAATAATGTATGTTATATATAATCACAGTTTTTAACTACCTTCTTTAAAAGAAGAGAGTTGTGTGTTTTATAAGTTCAATAAACTTAAATGTTGAATATGAGTTTAAAATGTACGATAAAAGATTTGCTTTGCTTTAGTAACATGTTTGTTACTATGACATATATAATTATATATTTTGTTTATTACCATATTCTTTAAATGAAGAGAATGATGTGTTAAATAAATGTTGAATACTTGTTTAAAATGAATGATGAATGATTTGCTTTAGTAACATGGTAGTAACATGCCGTCATATATAATTATATATTTCCATATTCTTTAAAATAGAGATGAGTCTCTCTTTAGCTTGAAATGTTTGTATGATTTATCAGAACACAAATTTGTTTAATGACATGGGTATTACTCTGATATAACAATGTGGTTTATGATTAAACTTCTTGAGTCCTCATAATTTAGATCGCTTAAAAACAATATATATAAAAAATTTTGGAAGGAGTACAGTAAAAAAATATTTTTGTCTATGGAGTGTCATGGAGTGTCTATGGAGTGTAGTAATACTCCAAATAATTGTCCCACGATCATAACAGCTTTTTACATTATACTAAACGATTCTATGGTGTGGGGCAAGTGTCCTCTCACAGAGAGAGAGAGGGGCCATTTTATTGAGCCCATGAGTAAATTGCTTATAAAGCACATGAATTATTTATTTATTTTCTAAGATGTAATGTTTTCTGTGATGGTTGTAACATGTATAATTATCTGTAGATAAAAACATCAGGATTCTGTGTAATATCGCCGTTTTAGATGACTACGCAAATGTGTGTGTGAGTGAGAGAGAGAGAGAGAGAGAGAGAGAGAGAGAGAGAGAGAGAGAGAGAGAGAGACAGAATTAAAGTGACCATTTTTTGTATTCATCTCATTCAAAGAATAGTCATCCTCGCAAAAGGAGGAAATCTTTTGCTCTTGGAAAATGTAAGGTAATTTATATTTTTTAACCATTTTATTCGTTAAGATAAACATTTTTTTTACCCCTTCTCAATGATAGCTTATTTTAATTAAATTATTTTTATTCAACAGAATATATTGCAGGTACGCATATTGTGATATGTTCTCATGACTTTTTAATATTGATCGTTCATTATTGTTTTTTTCATAGAGAAAATCCCATAGAGATAGAGAGGGAGAGGGAGAAAAGCGTGCAACGGGACACCACGCGTGCTGCAGATGGGGAGGGGCGCCCACACAGATGTTCCCGAGGAAGTTTCAAAATGCTCCATAATATCTTCAAAACATTCCTCAACAGCTCATTTATGGTTTTTCCACCGACCGGATAACATCCCGGATGACGCCGGAGCTTCACGCATGACGATTGCAACATCTGGATCTCATTTGAGGGGTCAACACTACGTGGGTGGTCGCAATGTGTGTGGGCCGCGTGGGGGAGGGGGAAAGGTCACAAAGGTCAAAGCCATCAATCAATTTTGTCATAAGCCACCGTCTATAGACTACTGCTGAGATCAGACTCACTGATGCTGAGATCAGACTCACTGATGCTGAGATCAGACGCACTGATGCTGAGATCAGACTCACTGATGCTGAGATCAGACGCACTGATGCTGAGATCAGACTCACTGATGCTGAGATCAGACACACTGATGCTGGACAATAAACTGTGTCCTCTGTACCAGGAGACACTCACATCACTCACATTCACCGCTGAACACAGCAATGAACAACTCTGCTCTGAGGATGAAGATGATGAAGAACAGTCTCTGGTGATGTTAGGAGTGGACAGATGAGCTGAAAAATGAGAGAATAATCAAATATGGGTAAATGTCTTATTTTTAGTGTGTTGACGGTCAGTGAGTGTTTCAGTCATCTCAAACTATGAAATGATTTAATATTTCATTATGTGTATATTTAAAGGAATATTCTCATTTCAGTACAAGTTAAGCTCAATCAACAGCATTTGTGATTACCACAATATATTTCCATTTGTTCTGCAGAGAAGCAATGAATGAGGTTTCAATCATAAACACGTCTAATTTTACAAATTTGTCACTTTGACAACACAGCAATATAAACCCTAAAAAGATGAAGAATTTGCACATTTTTAAATAACTTTACAGCTCAATACACAAGAGAAGAATGAATGTTTTTATTAAATAATACGCTTCACATTTCTGCTTTTAAATCCTTAAAGAAATTGTGTTGTAAGCGCCTCAGCATAACCTTATTGTTTTTGTTGTAATCTGTTGGTTGTGCTTAACTTGTATTGAACTGAAACTGAATTGAAGGACAGAAGAAATGGTCTGTACTCACCATAAACTGAAACACTGAATGTTTTTAACAGCCGTTGTGCTCCACTTATAAGTAATTCATAAACTCCAGCGTGTTGAGTTGTGATGTTTGTGATGGTCAGAGATGCCGTTTGATTGTCCAGCTTCAGTCTGTCTCTGAATCTCTCATCAGAAACATCAGATATTGAGAAGATTTCAGCAGCTTTACTGATTTCAGCTATCTTTTCAGCTCCGTACTTCCACAGTATGTCTTCGTCTTCATGTATTTCAGTAACATCAGAGTTTAGAGAGACAGAGTCTCCCTCCATCACTGACACTGACTCAACAAACACACCTGAAAACAGTTATCAAAGACACACAACTACATGAAACGTGTTTTAAAGTTATCTGCTCAGAGCAAAATAAACATGACTGAACAAGCTGATGAGTTAATCACAGCGGAGTCAAACTAAAAGTGTAATTCTGCTGGATCTCTCAGTAATATCTGCTTGATTTGATGTATTTCTCAAATGAAAATCCTTGCTTTATTTCTCTGAAACTGAAAGCAATTAGGCTGTAAAATACATGCATAACTTACCAATCAGACTCCACCAACACAAACAGAGCAAAACAAACACGTCAAACATTTTCTACAGTTGTTTAGTGAGAACTCTGATCTAATAATACTATCTAACACTCAATCTGATGAGAATCCTCCCCATCAGACTCTGACCAGCCTACTAGTGCACACACACACACACACACACACACTCACACACACACACACACACACACACACACACACACACACACACACACACACACACTCTCTCTCTCACACACACACACACTCTCTCTCTCTCACACACACACACACACACACACGCACACGCACACGCACGCGTACGCGCACGCACTCGCACTCGCACACGCACTCGCACTCGCACTCGCACACGCACACGCACACGCACACGCAGGTAACATTGTGAGATTAGGATTAGGAGATTAGGAGAGAGAGAGAGACTTCGTAGAGAGAGGACACGGACAACATGAGCTCCTGAAACTTTTAGAGTTTCTTGCTTCGAATATGAGGTAAACCAAAGATAAAAACACAAAATTAACAAAAAATGTGCTAGTGAACACAAGTTCACTCAAAAAAAAAAGAACTGTCATGTGTTATCTTTTGACAGGCCAAAAAAAAAAAAAAATAAATAAAAATAAATTAGGAGAAAATCTTATGAAAACAAGGAAAGCTTTTGGAACCTAAACAAAAGGACACTGAACGGGACCCTACAACAAGGCTTCAGAAGGAAACAAACACAGCACACTACTGGAAAAGAACCAAGCAATAGGCCCTCAACTATCCATTTGGTGGAGGTAAGACAACAAGTGCTCTAATTCAACCAAAATACATTTTATAATCAACTTGTCAAGAGAGATTTAACTAAAAACTGGATTTTTATAAACTTTGCAAACAAACTTGAGCAAAAGTTTCCTGGCATACTACAGCTGTAGAACTGCATAGCAACTTAAAATAACAAAAGAGGGCCGTTGTCGTTCACACCTTCTGATTGGATTAACTGAGCCATCACTATCAATACCAAAGACCTGTAAACGGCATCACCATGGCAACACCAGCAATGGGGACTGGAGCTCACACCTTTTCCTACCCCCCAGAAATCCAGTCTGAGAAGAGCAGACAACATCACAAGCTCAAAATAAAGAAGGAAAACCCAGAGACACTGTTTAAGGATAGTTCAAACAGCAAGGGCAAAGCCATCACCACAAACCTGCTCTTCTACACAGAACGCCCAACTGCATGGCATACAGCTTCCTGCACACTGTTCCCATACCACACCAAACATGGAATCTGTAGAGGCAGACAACTGTGCATTTATGAGGACTCAGACAAAGACCCAGAGAACAGACACCTGACAATAAACCTTTATCAAAATGGAACTGTAATGGTACAGGGAAGCAATGCTGCCCTCACAAACTTTGAGCAGACCTTCCACTGCTTAAAAGAAATGGTTGAAAGAGATGAAGTAAACCACACAAACACAGTAGAAGTCACTGGCCAGAATGAGCCCTCAACCCATAACAACACAAAGAACAAGACCACTCCAGAAACCACAGAGAACATCAGCATCCCCCCAAGCACAGGATTACACAACACAGTTATTCAGCTACAACACAGCTTAGCACTGCTTGAAATGGAAATAGTGGAGCTGAGTGAGCAAGTCCACACCCTGACCACTAAAGACACTGAACAACTCAGAGAACAGCTGGACCAGATAAGAAACCAGCTGAAAATGTCCATCCAAGAACTTAAGGGAGAAATGGACACTCTGCATCAAGACAGGGAAATGCTAAAAAAAGACAGCAAAGAACTTAAACGGATTATGGGGAAGGAACTTTCAGAAATGAAAGACTACATGGGGAGGGAGCTCTCAAGCTTCAAAGCTGAGCTACAACAAAGGGACAGACAGATAGAGACCCTATCAACACAGATGAGGTGTCTCTCTAACCCTGCAAATGCCCCAAAAGTCCCCCCACCCTCACCGACACCTACACAACCAAACCCCAGCAGCACATCTCCGGCATCCACCGAACCATCACAGCCCAGCAACAGCCAAAGGGAAGCAGAAACACCTGCAACCCCCAGAAACCCAGAACCCCCTCAGAAAAACACTACAGCTACAACCCCAGCTGAGAAACAGCCAGTGAAAACAGAGGCTGACATTGCCATCCTCATGGACTCCAATGGAAAGTTCCTACAAGGAGAAAAACTGTTTCCAGGCCGTAAAACAACAAAACTCTGGTGCCCAAAAACAGGAGATGCCCTCAGAATACTTTCTGACTCCAGCTTTGGCACACCCTCACACATCATCATCCACACAGGCACTAACGACCTGAGAAGGGAACAGGAGAGAGTTGGGCAGCTGATCTGCAGAGTAGCAGAGAAGGCAACAGAGATCTACCCCAACACCAAGATCACCATATCTACCCTCCTACCCCGCAGAGACATTCACCCAGACACCATCCAAAGAGTCAACGCTGACATCTCCAAAGGATGTGCTCGCCTGCCCAATGTGCACCTGGCTCATCACCCCTCCATCACAATCAGAGACCTGTACGACCATGTACACATAAGGAAGGACAAAGTCAATGTGTTTGCAAAAACACTGAAAGACATAGCATGGGGCAGACAAACCACCTATACACCCCTTAAAACAACACACTTGCCAACCCAGAGAACACAAATCCAGACACCCAGCAGAAACACACAGTCTCATCACAGAGAACGACCCCCGCTGGCTGCACAATACGGGGGACCCCCACACCATGCCAAATTCCCCATCAGAACACCCCATGCACCAATGCTACACCACCACAGACCTACACCAGCCCATCAGCAGAACCCCCAGTCTGCACCAGATGATCATCCAAGACACCCCCGACCACAAAAACATCACTCCAGGCAGAGGAGCAACACTAGGATGGGCCCATCACCAGCAGCATCCAGCCTCCCACCCGCTCATGCACCCTCAGCTGATAACACACTGATCTCAGCACCACTCCCACACTCCAGGAGCTACGCTCAGGCCCTGAAAGGACCAGCAAAAACACTGGAGATGAGCGAGATCAGACAGCTGCTGAACTACATCAGCGCCCAGCTGACAGCATGAGGGTCCACACAGCATACAAACATCTGCCTAACAATGAGAAGAAAAAATATATATTTTTATTTTATTCAATATATTATATTACATTAGAAAAGGATTACCTCTATTTTTTGAAAACAAGAACTCTATACCTTGAACTCTTGAAATGACTCTCTCAATATCA
Source organism: Schizothorax lantsangensis (assembly GCA_027422415.1). NCBI lineage: Eukaryota > Metazoa > Chordata > Actinopteri > Cypriniformes > Cyprinidae > Schizothorax > Schizothorax lantsangensis. The sequence continues at coordinate 49,588,367 of CM049842.1, forward strand.
ATGTGGAATATTCAAGGCTTGAACTCAACAGCATTTGGGCTAAAGAGTTTAAACACAGAATTCCAGAAGAGCATCAAGGAGATGGACATTATAATTCTACAGGAGACATGGAGCAGGGCAGACGCAATCACCCACTGCCCACCCAACTACAGAGAAATCATCCTACCATCACAAAAACTCAACACAGTCCGACAGGGAAGAGACTCAGGAGGAGTAATAATCTGGTACAAATCAAAATTCCACAACCACATCAACACAGTAAAGCAAGGCAAATACTACACCTGGCTTAAAATCCACAAGGAACTGCTCTCATCCAGAAAAGATACATTCCTGTGTGCTATATACATCCCGCCATCAGAGTCCCCCTACTACAGCGAAGACACGTTCTCCACATTAGAGGAAGAGACGAGCCACTTCCAGGCCCAGGGAAACGTGCTCATCTGCGGGGACCTGAACGCAAGAACAGGACTACAGCCGGACTTCACCGACATACAAGGGAGCAAATACATCAACAACAAACTGACTGTTATTAATAACACATTCTCCCATATCCACAGAAATAACCATGATCATACAGTAAACAAGAATGGGAAAGACCTCCTGCAGCTCTGTCGAAGCCTGGGTCTGTATATCATCAACGGTAGGTTACGAGGGGACACTTTAGGGAGATTCACATTTTGCTCACCTCTTGGGAATAGCACAGTTGATTATATGATAACAGACATAGATCCTTCATCTCTCAGATCATTCACTGTTAGAGAACTGACCCCTCTGTCTGATCACAGTCAAATCACTGCGTATCTCAAAAAGACTGAAAATAACATTAACACAAAGCCCAGTAAGCTGTACAACATCAGAAACCCATACAGATGGGCTGAAAACAGTGCTGAAGAATATCAGAAAGCACTTAGCAGCCAAAAAATACAAGCGCTGATAGATAACTTCCTAAATAACACCTATGCTCACACTAATGAAGGGGTCAATCTGGCTGTCAAAGATATAAATTACATATTTGAAAAATCAGCAAAACAATCCAAATTGAAAACAAAAAATGGAAAAAATCAAATACTCAAAAATGACAAAAATTGGTTTGATCAGAACTGTCAAACTATTCGCAAAAAGCTGAGAACATTGTCAAATCAGAAACATAACGATCCAAATAATGCAGAGATCCGTCTTCTTTACTGCGAAACACTAAAACAATACAAACACACACTCAGAACCAAAAAAGCACAATACACCCAAAAACAACTGACAATAATCGAGAAGTCCGTGAACACAAACCAATTTTGGGATAATTGGAACAATCTGAAAAAAACTGATCATGAAGAATTGCCAATACAAAATGGAGAAATATGGGAAAGTCATTTCCAAACATTGTTTAATAAAGTACAAACAGACACAAACTGTAAGCAAAACCAAACAATCAACCAATTAGAAAAACTAGAATTAACAATCAAAGATAACCAAAACCCATTAGATTTCCCAATAACTGATAAAGAACTTACAGAAAAAATCAAAAACCTCCAACTCAAAAAAGCATCAGGACCTGATGGGATATTAAATGAAATGATAAAACACACAAGCAGCAAGCTCCAATTAGCCGTTCTAAAACTATTCAATGTGATCCTGAGTGTAGGTTACTTCCCCGACATCTGGAATCAAGGCTTGATAACACCAATCTTTAAAAACGGAGATAAATTTGATCCTAACAACTACAGAGGAATCTGTGTGAGCAGCAACCTGGGAAAGTTATTCAGTAGCATAATAAACGCTCGACTACTAGACTTCATCACCACACACAATGCACTGAGCAGAAGTCAAATCGGATTCTTACCAAATTACCGTACATCTGATCACATCTATACACTACATACTCTAATTGAAAAACACGTTAACCAAGATAAAGGTAAAATATATGCATGCTTTATTGACTTTAAAAAAGCTTTTGACTCAATTTGGCACCAAGGACTATTCTACAAACTTATTGAAAGTGGAATAGGAGGTAAAACCTATGACCTCATCAAATCAATGTACACTGAAAGTAAATGTGGCGTAAAAATCAACACCAAACGTACAAGGTATCTCTCCCAGGAGCGTGGAGTGAGACAGGGCTGCTGCTTAAGCCCAACATTATTTAACATCTATATAAATGAACTGGCGCTCAGTCTGGAGCGATCTGCAGCTCCTGGCCTCACTCTACACGACTCAGAGATCAAATGCCTGCTGTATGCAGATGATCTGGTTCTGCTGTCTCCCACTCAACATGGTCTACAGCAGAACCTGGACCTGCTGGAGCAATACTGCCAGACCTGGGCCCTGACAGTCAACCTGAAGAAAACCAACATTATGATCTTTCAGAAGAGACCCAGATCCCAAGGAACACAACACACATTTTCATTAGGCACGAACCAGATAGCACACACATCACACTACAACTACCTGGGTTTGAAAATCACATCCACTGGAAACTTTAATCATGCTGTGAATGAACTGAGAGATAAAGCGCGCAGGGCCTTCTACGCCATAAAACGGCAATGTCCTATAGAAATCCCTATTAGAATTTGGCTGAAAATATTAGAATCAGTAATTGAGCCCATTGCACTATATGGCAGTGAGGTGTGGGGTCCGCTGACAAACCCAAGTCAAGATCTCACTAAATGGGAAAAACACCCGATTGAGACACTGCATGCAGAACTCTGTAAAAATATACTACACGTGCACCGGCACACAACAAATAACGCATGCAGGGCAGAATTAGGCAAATATCCTCTAATCATAAAGATACAAAAAAGGGCTATTAAATTCTGGAAACATCTGAAGCTCAGTGACCCCCAATCATACCATTATAAAGCCCTGCAATACCAAGAGATGAGCAAAGAAAGCAAGCCCTTCCTCCATCTGATCCAGAGCTTCAGTCCTGATGCTTCACTAACATCTACTGATGCTCTGACTCACAACATCAGAACCAATCAGATCACTGCACAAATCAAACAGAGTTACATCACTCATTGGCAAACCCAAACTCAACAACAGAGTAAAATGCAATGCTATCTGTCCCTAAAGAGAGAGTACAGTATGGCAGAGTATCTGTACACAGTGTCAGATAAGAAACTGAGAAGCACGTTGACCAGATACAGACTCAGCAGACACAAGCTGATGATAGAGACGGGCAGACACAGACAAACATGGCTGCCCCCCGAGCAGAGATTGTGTTCACACTGTGATCTGAATCAGACGGAAACAGAACTGCACTTCCTAACAGAATGCTCCAAATACACAGATATACGGACAGTGTTCTACAACAAAATACAGCAGATCCATCCCGCATTTAAAACTCTTCCAGACCAGGAGAAACTAGCGTATCTGCTCGGAGAACACAAGAGCTGCTGTGTGTTTGCTGCTCAATATGTGTCTCTCTGTCACCACAGAAGAGAAGACACTCCACCTGCCCTGAGCTGATGCTCCCAGCACATCTACATTATATTATGCCATATTACTTAAATGTATATTTTGCCTCTGTATATCTTATACTTTATCTATTTAATTCTATTTTTAACACATACTTACACTAGCCATTTATTTTGCACTACACGCTTAATACTTTTTTTAATATTTGTACTATTCCTATTATTATTTTTCTTTCTGTTAATTCAAATGTGCACTATTTGTGAGCAGCCCAGCTGCAATTGCTTTGGCAATACAAATGTATAGTTTTTGTCATGCCAATAAAGCACACTTAAATTGAAAATTGAAAATTGATTAGGGGCAGTCGTGGCCTAATGGATAGCGAGTCGGACTTGTAAGCGGAAGGTTGTGGGTTCGAATCTCAGGTCCGGCAGGGATTGTTGGTGGGGGGAATATCCTCCTTCAATATCATGACTGAGGTGTCCTTGAGCAAGGCACCGAACCCCCAACTGCTCCCCGGGCCACTGCTCCGGGTGTGTGTTCACTTAGGATGGGTTAAATGCAGAGAATACATTTCACTACTGGTTATATATGTAATCGTGTATGTGACAAATAAAAAATAATCTTAAATATATAGAATCATTTGTTTTTATTCCTAATGTAAGATAATTAATTTATGGTTATTAATGGATTGTTGCAGCAAATTGCAATGATTTTTTATTTATTTATTCATTTATTTATTCTTTTACGTTCCTTTCTATAATTCCGTTTGCATTGTATTTCTGTATTATTCAAGAACCCAAAACGCTCCAAAGCGGAAAACCACGCAGTTCTTTGTTGGTTTTGAGGAAGAGAAAGAGAAAGAGAAGAGAGTGGTCCACGCAGACAGCAGGTGGCGGTAATGCTGTGTGTTTGTTTGGGATCCGCTGTGAAGAAGAAGAAGAAGAAGAAGAAGAAGAAGAAGAGAGTAGTGCACGCAGACAGCAGGTGGCGGTAATGCTGTGTGTTTGTTTGGGATCCGCTGTGAAGAAGAAGAAGAAGAAGAAGAAGAAGAAGAAGAAGAAGACCGTTATCTCCGCCATTACACTGCTGTTCGCTTTGACGGTGTTTTACAGATTTGGAAACACAAACTTTCTTCTTTTTCATCTTCTTTTTTAAATAGCATATACATCATTATGTGTTTAAAACAGTCTTAGTCGGCATAAAAAGCTCAGTGTTGGCTGTAAGTGGTTTAGTTAGCAGTCGCTCTCAGTCTGTTGGGTGTGGTTCAGAAACAAACAGAGAGTAAGTTATTAATAATATCTGTCGAAGTCTGATTAAATCATGAAAACATGATGAAGAGCGCTTTCAGATGCGTTCAGATTGTTCTGCTGTTGTTCGGTAAGTGGATGATTTCTGTTGATTCTGTAACACTTTCGGTTTCACTCCTAACATCCCAGCCGGTGTCGTTGTTTCACCGGTGTTGATTTTGCAAATTGGATCAACGTTGATATTGTGACGTTGTTTCACCGTCGTACTTTCAACATGAGTGAATACACAACTGTACGTTCAATTACAACCTAGTTTGCATTTAGATCAACACTGTACACATACATAAAGCTTAAAAATCAAATGACTGGCAGCAATGACTTTACAATCAACTTCAATAAACTACCACACGCTGAAAATGGTAAAACAGCAGTTTTATTTTGGAAACATACAGTATAAAACATGTGAAAATAATCCCAAACTTTAGCTTGCAGTGTTTGTGCTTGGATGTATTGTTAAAAACCTGTAAAATCCAAATACAACATTTAAAGACTCCAAGTGTTTGTACCATAACATGCATCTTTTGTGCTGCACTTGCAAGAGAAACCCTTGAACTTCTTTTGACTGAAACCAGTTGATCTTTTATTTTGGTGGAAATCTATAGTTTCTGTGAAAACATGTTTTACTAATGTGTCTCATTACAAGAGATTTGTACATTTTGAATGAAATGCATTTAATATTTTAAGTAGAAATGTTTCTTCAAATTCTGATAAAATGTTAGAACCAATAGCCTTGTGCATATAGCGTGGTTGTGCTTTGGGTGATCCTTGAAAGAGTCCCAGCTCTAGGTCCTTTCTGATGCCGTGTCCTCCTCTCTCTCTCACACTTGTGCACTTTCTGTACTGTCCTGTATGTATAAATAACAAAAACAACAAAAATAAATACTCATAAAAGATCAACTTTGATATTGTGAAATATCTTTAACTGAAAACTGAATGCAAAACAAATCACATACAATATTTTCACTTTAAGTTCAATAACAGTGGGGTTGTTAACAAAGTACACTATTCATTAAACACCTATTTAATGTATTCAGATGAAAGTTTGCAATAATAAATTATTCACAAGCAGTTTTTTCAGAGCCCCCAGTTACACTGTTTTAATCAGAATCCTAACTATACAGTGTATTTAGTAAAACAAGTAAAATCAAATCAAGTAAATCTTTATTAAACTAAGTAAAATCAAAACCTTTCACAAAAGGTGAATGAATCTCTTCCAGAAGTGACAGTGCAATGTAGCAGATGAACAATTCCTTACCAGATTGCCAATAAACAGCTGGATCCTTGATGAATCTACAAGGGGAAAGAAGAAATGGTTCACTGAAAAGTTCTTAAAAAGCAGTTTTTTGTTTTATACCATTCCTTTAAAACAGTGGTTCTCCAACTTTTTATATCAAGTACCACCTCAGAAAATATCTGGCTCTCCAAGTACCACCATAATGACCAACATTAAAATACAGTAGCGTAGTAGGACCATCTATTCAGCTTCAGCTCTGCACAGTTTAAAACGAGGCAGTTTTATTCCTAATAAGAATATTTATTGTTGTCAGCCACTTTATCATTGTAAATACAGTTTGAACATTAACACTGCACAGTGCTTACATACAGGTAAATACAAAACTTAAATAATGATTAAATTAAAATGCGTTGTACCAAAAGATAAATAAAAACTGTACTATACTTAAATGTAAAAAAAAAACAAAAAAAAAAAACTTTAAATTAAAATATTAACATCGTTATATTTAATGTAGTGATTCCTCTGCGTACCACTAGAGGGAGCCTGAGTAGCACTAGTGGTACTCATTCCACACTTTGAGAATCACTGCTTTAAACAATCTTAATAAGTTTAAATTTGCAATTATATGATATTTAGAAAACATGAACAGAGTATGTTATTTTTGAGACTATTATAGACTATTATTAAACATTTTTTCAACGTTGTTTCAATGTTAAAACAACAACTGTCATTATTTCAACCATATTTCAACGTTGAAGGTTGGTCATGTGCCGGCTGGTTTTCAACCGTTCAGCATTAAACGTTGTATTAACGTTGTTTCAACGTTAAAACAACAACTGACCTTATTTCAACCATATTTCAACATTGAAGGTCGGTCATGTGCCGGCTGGGTTGATCACAGTTAAAAAAGGGATTTGTTTTACCCTTTAAAATCCAATATGGGTTTTTAAGTTTAATTTTGTCAACTCACTTGCAAGGTGTCAGGTCTGATGATAAAAGCCCACGCATGGACGACTGGATTTTTCAAGTGTTGTTATGGAAATGGCAGATGAGGGACGAAACCGGTCCTTCGAACGTCCACCAGCGAACGTCAAAAAGAGGACCAAATGCGGACGTAAGTGGACGTCCTCAAAACATCCGCCAGCGAACGTTACAAAGCAGACCAAATCCGGACGTCCTCCGAACGTCCACCAGCGAACGTCAAAAAGAGGACCAAATGCGGACGTAAGTGGACGTCCTCAAAACGTCCGCCAGGGAACGTTACAAAGCGGACCAAATCCGGATGTCCTCCGAACGTCCACCAGCGAATGTCAAAAAGAGGACCAAATGCGGACGTAAGTGGACGTCCTCAAAACGTCCGCCAGCGAACGTTACAAAGCGGACCAAATCCGGACGTCCTCCGAACGTCCACCAGCGAACGTCAAAAAGAGGACCAAATGCGGACGTAAGTGGACGTCCTCAAAACGTCCGCCAGGGAACGTTACAAAGCGGACCAAATCCGGACGTCCTCCGAACGTCCACCAGCGAACGTTACAACGCGGACGTACTGCGGACCTAAACGGACGTTCGGAACGTCCGGGGGACGTCCCCTGTTTGCTGGGAGACACATAACCCAAGGATGTTGTTTTTCATGCAAAATCTGTTCAAAATGTTTGGGTTTGATAATTTTTTTTATATTGTTGTTTATCTATTATTATTTTTAATTAGGCTACGTGTTTTCATTTATCTGAATTTCCTTATTTACATGCTGCCCAGCTAACCATAATACGTGATTGTTACGTAACTGCAACGTAATTTGACGACCAAACTTTCGTTGTGGCAACGTAACTAGTTGCGTTGTGACAACTGGAAAAGTGAAATTCCCGGATACGTTGCTACAACGTAACTTCGTGACGTTGCCAGTTAGCAATCACGATGTTGTGACGACGTCGTGTGCTGGTACAAAGTTGGTCATTTTCAGGGCGGACAGTTTGTGTCCTCATTTGCCCAATAAAGACAAAATATTTTATGAATGATGGACGCATACTCAAAATTAGGCAAATCCAGTTTATTTATTTTGTTTTTGAAAACAGTACACATTAAAATTATATTATTATTATTATTTTGTATATATATATATTAATTTATTTTGTTATGAAATGAAGAAAGAAATGGAACACTTCCTAGGAACGTAGAACTGTCCAGGTGAGAACTACTCCATTTCTACAGGTAGGCCTACTGGCAGGCGATCCTAAAGAAACAACAAAAAGAACAGGTTAGTCGTTTTCATTTTAACTTTTAAATAAGAGTTAAGTGTTACAAGGCAATTCTTAAAAAAAGAGAAACGAAGGCATAAGAATCTACTGAAAATGTGCCACGTAAGATAACCAGTGATCCTCAACATTGTCAGAACGTCCTTATTACTTATTACTACAAAGTTACGTTGTAGCAACGTATCCAGGAATTTCACTTTACTAGTTTGGACGTCAAATTACGTTGCAGTTACGTATTATGGTTAACTTATTTACGTTGCCACTAAGTCGCAATTACCTTGCATAGTAGCCTACTGGTGATGACCAGTTTGAAAGTCTATATTAAGTTGTGTTGCAAATTATCTTTACCTCCAATTCATAAACTGGCCTTACGGTTCCAAACGGCGTAATGGTAGCTTTCAAGGGCACTTAGCAAATTTTTATAGTTTTGTTTTTGCTGCAGTCGAAGTAGCCTAAATTATGTTAGTGATTCTCTCATTTTAAAGATTATCAAGAATTATTTTATTTTCCCTGAATATTCAGTTGTTTATGTCCCTTTTTTATATTTGCATACAGTACATCTATTGTGTCTAGAATTATTGTAGCAAAACTGAGCACCTATGAGCATGGAATTTGTATTTGTAGAGAATATTTCAGTACAGTCATCGAGAAAATGTTTTAGGAGTTACAAAATTGTATTTTGTTTCTTTCTCTCTCACAAACCAACAAAACCTTCTCAAAATATTCACTGCAGGTGCATAAATCCTATTCTACAAATCAAAAATGTGGGGATATATATATTTTCATGTTGGAATGACCTCCCTATCTCAAATCAAGCAGCTTTAGCTTTGAGTCTTTAGCCATTTTCAAAAAATGTCTGAAGACACATCTTTTTCATCAACACCTGACCAATTAATGCTATCACTTACCTATTCTATTCAGTTCAATTCTATTCAGTTTGATCGAATTTCAAATTCTAATCAAGCGTGCAAGTGGGATCTCACATTCTGATATGTCATGTGAGATCTCACATATGTTCTCATTCTTACAGTCGTGGTCAGAATTATTGGCACCCTTAGTAAATATGAACAAAGAAGCCTGTAAAAATAAATCTGTACTGTTTAAAATGTCACAAATCTGCCTGGAAGAGGATGTGTGTCTATATTGTCTATATGCAAGGTGAGGAGGATAGTTTGAGTGACCAAAGACTCTCCAAAGATCTCTTGTCAGGTGAGCTCCAAACTCATCAAGCATTATAGGAGAGACTCGGAGCTGTTATTGTGTCAAAAGGAGATTGCAAAAAGTACTGAATAAAAAACTGTGGCCAATGTGTATTAGAGAATTTTTTTTTACTCCTAATGAGCTTCCCCTACCCCCTTTTTGATCTTTTATCAAAAAGGATTGACAATGCAGATTTATTTTCACAGGCTTCTTTGTTAATATATACCAAGGGTGTCAATAATTCTGACTATGACTGTTGTGACGAGTCAGCTGCCTCCCCCTAATTATCAGCACTCCCCGTCCCTTAATCGCCGCCCTTCACCAGGCTCCCGACGGGAGTGGGTGTGTGAGAGAGGAGGGGCGCTGAAACAGCCAGGTCTGGCGGCGTGTGATGAGGCACACACCTGAAGTGAATGGAGCCTCATCACCGCCGCTGTTATATGCCGGCTGCGCCTCTCCTCTGGAGACCGGTCTCTTCCCTGTGCATGCACGCTGGTGTCCTCGTGGGTCCAGGAGGGGAGCGTTGAGGGAACGGATGCCGCCGAAGGCGCGAGCTGCCGGATGAGGAGGTTGGTCATGATTCCGGGCCGTATAATCCCTGAAAGCGCCGCAGGGCAAGAGGAGGATGAAGCCGCCGTCCCTCGTGCCCCGGACCTGAAGTAGGGGAGCGCGTGCGGCCGCCGGACTCCGCCCCTTACCTGGACCCTTCCTCCTTGAACACTGCCCACCCTTCACAACCCGCGCAGCACAACGAGGACACCAGATTCCCCTGTTTATTTTGGACACTTCATCCCCTTTGGACACTATTTTATTATTTCTGTTTAATAAAAGCCTCTCCGAGGCCTGATGCCACACCCACTGTGTCTGTCGTTTGCTCCTCCCGCCACACTGTATATATGCAAATGTGCAAAATTTGTTCATTACTTCACATTTTTTATTCGGGTGTGTGAATGTGTTTTGCCCCACATTCACATGAGTTTCTTAATTTGTGATTTGTAGAATATGATTTGTGCACCTCAGAATTTTAAATGATGTAACTGTTGTGTTGTGTTTGTTAGAAAGAAAGAGTAAAAAAAAAAACATTTGGAACTCCTTAAAAAAAAAAAAAAGAAAACCTATTTTCTCTGTGACTTTAAATGTACTACCTGTAATACGCATGTGTGACTATTCTTTAATTACAACTACAAATTCCACTGTCACAGGTGCTCAGTTTTGCTATAATAATATCTTAGAACATAATACCAATAATACCATAGAACATGGTAGTAGTCAGCCATCTATGCAAAGGCAGAGAGGTCAGTGTGGTGTACTGTAGATGCAGCTGTCCAGGCCAACATCTGATGTACTGATGTCTTCAACTGGCAATCCAGAAAACCTGCAATAAATATAGTACAGTTCAAAATCCATCATACATAACCAATATAACAGGACTGCCCGATCCTGTCCTGGAGATCTACCCACCTGCAGAATTCAGATCTAACTCTGATTCAACACACCCATCTGTAATTGTCAAACTGCTTTCATTGATGCGCTGTGAGGTAGATTTGTTGACAAGTTCCTCCCTAAAAGTACATTGATAAAACTGTATTTTCATAGTGGGTCATTTAATGAAGTCACTATATTGCCTTTTTAAATGATCTCATTAATAACTTCACTAAATAATATTATTGTTATAATAAATAACATTGCTAACCTTATGAGAAAGGCATGTAACAGCTTTTTAGGTTCATTTACAGTCATTTACATTTGCATCATAAATACATACTCAGTCCCAAAGGGATCTTTAGTAAATGTGGTAAAAAGATTTCCAAACTGATTAATAATTTATTAGTAGTAGTATATAAAAAAACGAATAAAATAGGGAGAAGGGAGAAACACAGCTAAACCCTCCATCTAAATCTTCTCAAACAAGTCAAAGGAGTATTAGTTCCTGTTCAAAAGTTATGGTACACAGGACAAAGAAATGAGACATACAATCACCCCCTAACCTTTTGCATCATCTGGCAGAGTTTTGCTTACAAATAAATGTGACCAGTGCTGGCAAAATGAGTCGGAATGCACACGAGCTAATTTCGAGTTACAGGCAAAAGAAGTGAAAGGTTTTCACAAAAATGAGTTCATTAAGCCCTCTTCTAGCGATCCCAATGCTCCAAACAGTATTTAAACATCTAAATATATCTTTATTTGCATGTTTTCTGAGAGGAGTACCTTTTCTCCGCTCGCTTCTCACACTGACTGTCATACGAAGCGAGCGCATAACGGCGCTTCTGACGGCGTGCGATCCCGATAAATATACACAGAATTACAGTATTTAAGTATTCACGCAAACATAATCTGTTATGTCTTAAGTGAACGTTTGAGGAAATGTTGGGTAAAAACATCGGATGTGACATTATATTAGATCCGTGCAGTACAGTAGGTCTAATATATAGGCCGTCTGTCTCAATGTTAATCTAATAATAAAAGAAAAGAGGGAATCACTCACTGCTCTTGATTGAACTGCTTTTGTAATCAATTTATTCATAATGAACACACTAAAGTGATTTTTACATTTGTTTTACTTACTTGAATGCTTTTGTTTAGATGTTAAATGAAAACAGTAATACATTACTTGTTTCTTTCCTGTATATATATATATATATATATATATATATATATATATATTAGGGATGTGCGGGTCTAGTCGACTAAACGGTACAGCTCAACACTGAAAACAATAGTCGATTACACGAGAGAAAAAAAACATGATGATTTTATCATTCAAATTACCAGCATTTTAACGTTACATTTAAAACATTTTAAAGAACAGTTAAAATAAAACTTTTGAAAAAGAATACATATCAAAATATTTAAATATATAAATATTTTTAAAGCGTATCTGGGCGGGAACTATAATTTTACCTCACATGCGTTTTCTTCATGTCAGTTGCGGCGAGCTCCACGCGAAAGACCAGCAAGGTCTGGGATTATTTTGAATTAGAAGGAAATGGAAAGGTTTTTTGTAAACTGTGTAATGTCAAATTGGCTTACAATAACTTTACTGGAGCTATGCGTAATCATATTCAATACAGGCATGTATGCGTTAGCTTGGAGGCTAGCCAAAGCCAAATGTCAATCATGTCATGCACTACCTGCCGCTGCGGTCCGCGATCCCATCCGCGCCGTCTATTCCTCTAAACGAAGCCCCACTTCGGTGGTGCTGCGGGATTTCCAGGCTCTTTTCGAAACTGTCTGCTTGCTTGTAGTTATCTCTCTGTGTGCCTGTGACTTCAGTTCCTGCCGAGCGCTTTTTTTGCAGAATCGCCTCTAGTCCCGTCTTTCGCCAGACCACATTAACATGTTAAATTCAAATTGTTGGCTAACGTTATATGAAAATGAAGAATTCTGTGTCTATTGATTGATTTTCCATTTCTGCATTGCTCCAGCTGATCTGAATAAATAAGCTATGCACTGGTTTATGAAGAGTGTATGCTCTACCTTTTTTTCTGTTTAACGATCGCCTAAAATTAATTGATGATAACACGAGGCAAGCATACGGCATAATCGTGACCAATTTTTTGCAGAATTCATTGAGAGATTTGACAGTGTGATTCAAAGATTAAATATTTCAATTGTATGCTGTTATATAGACACACGCAGTTTTTTTTTTGCCATTTTTGGGGGGTTTCTAGCTTTTAGACTAGTCGACTAGTCGGATACAAAACTTCCGTTTAAACGACAGTCAAATTAGTCGTAGCGCACATCCCTAATATATATATATATATATATATATATATATAGCATTGTTTTTTTTGCATTGGTTCATATTAATAACAACAAAGATAGAATAAAAAAATTGCTAAATTGTGATTATTAATCTAGTAATGATTATTAAGAAAAGAATTGGGTGGAAAGAATTAATGTTGCTAGGTGATTTTGCTTTGGAACCTTCAGAAAACTTTAAATCAGTTTTTCTCGAAATGGTCTTTGCTGACTTTATCAACTTCAAATGGGTGTAGCTGTCATTTTTTGTCCGATTCTAACAACTCATATCATTTTGAAGGTCTTTTATTGGAGAATGTAATAATAAAAAAAGTGACTCATTTTTGAAAATTTGTTCATTTTGACTCATTTTGCCAGCACCGATCACAAATGGTGAAATCTCGATACAAGTAATTCAGAGAACAGGTAAACCTTGCTCATTTACATATACTACCAACACTGTAACAATACAAAGCTGGTTGAAAATCTGCAAACTTACCTTTTAGGGCAATGATTACAATATAAGGATTATTTGGCAGCTTTGTATGTTCATCTAGTTGCCATCATCTGAAGTCTTTGTGAGTGTTGGCGTCTTCTGAAGTCTTCACACGCCAGGCTGGATCCAACTGGGACTGGTGTAATCTCTAGTAACCTTGGGATGGACATCCCCAGATATAAACAGGAAACCAAAAGGAGAAAGATTAGAATAGCTGCTGTTCATATTATTTCAGACAAAATATTATTTATTTCATCACATATAACTGAAGTGCAAGGTTATGAGATGTTTTCTGTGGGAATATGTTAAAATGTAATTTGGAGTTGTGTCACTGGTGTTACCGTTTAACAAAAATCATTTATTTTGTAATAAAAATCACACTGATGACATCACTTGACTTCCTTCTTCCTGTTTCCTGAAGATCTATGAAGAAAGGCCCATGATATTATGCTTGATTGCTTCAAACTCGCCTGACCTGAACCCCATAGAGAATCTATGGGGTATTGTCAAGAGGAAGATGAGAGACACCAGACCCAACAATGCAGATGACCTGAAGGCCGCTATCAAAGCAACCTGGGCTTCCATACCACCTCAGCAGTGCCACAAACTGATCACCTCCATGCCACACCGAATTGAGGCAGTAATTAAAGCAAAAGGAGCCCCTACCAAGTATTGAGTACATATACAGTAAATGAACATACTTTCCAGAAGGCTAACAATTCACTAAACATGTTTTTTTATTGGTCTTATGAAGTATTCTATTTTGTTGAGATAGTTAATTGGTGGTTTTTTTTTAAATGTAAGCCTAAATCATCACAATTAAAAGAACCAAAGACTTAAACTACTTCAGTCTGTGTGCATTGAATTTATTTAATACACGAGTTTCACAATTTGAGTTGAATTACTGAAATAAATGAACTTTTCCACGACATTCTAATTTATTGAGATGCACCTGTGCATGCCCTGCGTCCCAATGTGCATACTATCCACCCTATCTGCCCTAACAGGGCTCCAGACTGCGACTACAACGGTCGCATTTGCGACCAAAAATATTCATTTGCGAGTGATGTTTTTGCTGAGGTCGACCCCTGGCGACTATATAAATTTACATGTTATGACTTAAAAATTTGCATGCAATTGTTTTGCAATCACATCTTTTGTTATGTTCCCGTATTAAACTTAAAATTAAAAGACGATGCGCATCAAAGTTTTAGTGGAAAAAAAAAAAATTTCAAACAAACCTCGTCTCTGCCGCACAGCAGCGCTGAAGCACACAGTCTGCTGAACGCAGCTCAGTTGTGCAGCGCGAGAGAGCGAAATGACGGAGATGTGCAGGTGAAAGTGCAGAAAAGCAGTGTCCATTTAGTGCACAACTTCAACAAACTACAACAGTTAAAGCTGTCAGCTGTGTGGATATTGGCAATATTGTTAAGAATTCTCATTTATAATCATTACTAATATGGCTTCTTCTTACCAAAATCTTAGTCTATATGCTGTGTTAATACGTGAACTTCATATTATTTGTAGCACACTTGCCGTCCAGTAATCGCAAAAAGCTTTGTGCTTTATTACTTTTTAATAAACAAAGTATCATGACAACATTTATAGGATGCACCGAGGAGGAGCCCAAACTACACTCAGTTGCCAAGTGATGCTTATGATCCATGATATTGGTACAGATTTTGTGTAATGAACAATTCTTTGTGACTGTATATTTCAAGTTGGAAAAGACATTTAGTTCCCTTTAAGTGAACCTTAGTTCCCAGGTTGACCTGATCATCTATTAAAATGCTGATAAAGTCAAGAAAAGATGAGACATAAACACATTACAGTATGATTGAAATGCTAAAATGTAGGAAAATAATAATAATAATAATAAAATAAAACACTTTTATTCTGTGGCACCTAAAATAATTATTTGGCGCCTAAGTTTTTTTCTTATAGGAGCCAATGGCTCCTTACTCGATTTTTTTGTCTGGAGCCCTGCCTAAATAGTATTGAAAATGACTAATATCACATAGAATATAGGATGGGTAGAGTACACATTGGGACACAGGCAAATAGCTTTTCTTTTTTTTTTAATAAGCATTTTATTGATATTTTTCACGTGACCACACCTAGGGCATAAGTTTGCTTTCGACATTGGTGGGGACATAAACCCGACCCGAATGTCTTTGTTCTGCTGAACACTAAGGAAGATATTCTGAAGAATGAGAGAAACAGAGCAGTTCTGGGGCAACATTGACTTCCATAATATTTTTTTTTCCTACTGTGGAAGTCAATGGTGCCCCAAAACAGCCTGGTTACAAACTTTCTTCAAAATATCTTCCTTTGTGTTCAGCAGAACAAAGACATTCATACAGGTTTGGAACTACTTGAGGGTGAGTAAATGATGACAGAATTTTTATTTTTGGGTGAATTATCCCTTTAACCACACATCACTTTATTTTAATATTAATAGAATTGGACCCAGGATGATTCTGAAAAAATACTCTGCTGTTGCTGTAGTTTTCAGTTTCAAGTTTCAAGTTTTATTTGTCACATACACAACTATACAGAGATTGTATAGCCAGCAGTGAAATGTGAGTCGGGTCCGCTCCATGGACAGTGCAAATATTGTAGAATACAACACAAGGGAAGTATACATAAAATAAAATGAATAAAAAATAAGATATAAAGAATAAAATATAAGGTATAAAAGAATGTGCATGACAGTATGCTGTAGAATTAAATATTAAGGTAAGCATGACTGTACAGAGAGGAATGTGCAAACAGGTTGAACATGGTTGACATGAAGCAGCCAATCACAAAAAAATAAATATAAAAAATAAGATAAGATATCAAGACACAGAAAGTGTTGTGTGCAAATGACACTGTCCGTATGAGGTAGAGAATAATGAGTGTGTAATTAGTGATTATGAAGTAAGTCAGATGATGTTAAGAGGCTGAGTTGAGTTCAGGAGTCTGATGGCCTGGGGGAAGAAACTCCTCCTAAGTCTCTCAGTTTTTGCCATCAGGCAGCGGAAGCGCTTACCAGATGCAGCAGAGTGAATAGACAGTTTCCAGGGTGATTTGAGTCCTTGATGATTTTGACAGCTCTGCTTCTGCAGCGTTTGAGGTAGATGCCCTGCAGAGAGGGGAGAGCAGACCCAGAGATACGCTCAGCTAAGCGCACAACTCTCTGCAAGGCCTTGCAATCTTGACTGGAGCTGTTTCCATACCACACTGAGATGCACTGAGTCAATACACTTTCTATGGTCCCTGCATAGAAAGTTTTCAGGATTGTTGGTGAGACCCTGAATTTCCTTAGCTGTCGCAGATGGTAAGTCTTTGCCTGGCGTTTTCAACCTGTGTTTGAATGTGTGTAGTCCAAGTCAGGTCCTCGGAGATGTTTACACCGAGATACTTGAAGCTGCTTACTCTCTCCACAGGGGTCCCCCTGATCATAAGAGGAGTGTAGGGCCGCAGGTGTCTCTTTCTGAAGTCCACAATCAGCTCTTTAGTTTTGCTCACATTCAGAGCAGGGATGGAAATTAACTTTTTTGTCCACCGGCCACTGTGGCTGGTGGATTTCAAAATCTACCAGCCACTCAATGTTTTTACCAGCCACTTTCTTGTTTTTAACCGACAAAGTGTCGGTTAAAACACTTAACCTGTAGTATTAATTTTCTTGCATGTGAAAATTAATACTACAAGATCTACAATACTTAAGCAGTTTATTTAATCTAAAGTCTCAATGAAATACTGACATTTTCATTAGGGATGCAACGATACCATTTTTTCAGATCCGATCCGATCCAGAAAATTCTGAGTATCGCCGATTCCGTTCCGATCCTAGCGCAGGTTTTTTTTTTTTTTTTATCAATATAGTTTCTATACTTCAGTGTCACTCTTTTGTGTGTTAAACACAATCTACTAGACAACTTAATTTTAATGAAAAATAACATGAAAATATATATAGGGGCTGTTTACACCTGGTCACTTCATGCGTTTTGTAATATAAATCCGATCTCTCAAAACACTTCAGGAGGAGGTCTGGGCCACATTCCAGACGAACTGGACATGTGTAAATGCATCTGGTTGTTGAAACCACATATGTGAATTTTACTCCTCCTAAAATGTAAAAATAATAAACGTGTGAGACCGTGTTATAGGCTATATGACATTTTAGTCAGATATGACTGCACTAATGCAACAAGCCTCACCGCAGATGAGTAGCTGAGCATCGCAGACGCACAAACTGCCGCGAATGAAACTGAAAGAAAGACGTAGACGCTCAACATCTTCATTAAAAGTATAAGACAGGCTTATCTTTCCAGTGCTCTCATATTGCGGTCTTTGATCTTGAAATGAGCTGATAATTAATAAAATGCAGCACTTTTGATTTCGTTGACGTGAACTTCGTTAAATTTATATACAGCGCGGGAATTGAAGATCGGATTTATATCCATTTTGTGAAGATTTATGTGGCCAAGTGTAAATGGAAACGTTTTAAACAAATCAGATAGATATCAGATCAGAGAAAACACATGACGACATACCGAGCAGAACATTGTCAGACTTGTCTCTTCGTAAACTAATCAATCACGGGACTCCCCATTGTCTGCTTTTCTCCATCGTTCTTTAAAAAAACGTTTTTTGACCTTCGCCTCTTTGTCCACTGGCTCCTCCTGAGATGTTTTCTCTGCAGACCTCTTAACGCCTGCGATGTAACGCCACATTTTTTTTTGAAGGTGTGCCTCCTCTAAAAGTGTCCGCCGTCCGGGTGAAACAGTATGCTATTTTTATTTACCCGCCACGGTGGCCGGTAGGTGAAGCGAGTTTACCCGCCACAACACAAAAACACCCGCATTTGGCTGGTGGCGGGTGCTAATTTCCATCCCTGATTCAGAGAGAGACAGTTGTCCTGGCACCATGATGTGAGTCTCTCTACCTCACCCAAGTATGCGGTCTCATCATTGTTGGAAATGAGGCCCAGAACCACAGTATCATCAGCAAATTTGATAATAGATGTGGATCTGTGAGAGGACACGCAGTCATGTGTGTAGAGAGAGTAGAGCAGGGGACTCAGGACACAACCCTGCGGGGCTCCTACGTTCAGGGTGATGGAGTTTGAGGTGTACTGGCCTAGCTTCACCACTTGAGGTCTGCCGGTGAGGAAGTCTTGAATCCAGTCACAGAGTGAAGTGTTTAGGCCGAGGCCTGTGAGTTTGGAAGTCAGCTTGATGGGGACTATGGTGTTGAAAGCTGAGCTATAGTCTATGAATAGCAGCCTTGCATAGTTACCATTGCTGCTGTCAATGTGTGTGAGGGAGGAGTGGAGTATGTGAGAGATGGCATCATCAGTTGATCTATTTGGGCGATAAGCAAACTGAAGAGGGTCCAAAGTAACAGGGATGGATGAGCTAATGTGGCTCTTAACAAGTCTCTCAAAAACCTTCATGACTATTGATGTGAGGGCCACTGGTCGATAGTCATTCAGGCAGGAGGGTTTACTGTTCTTAGGCACAGGGATGATGATGGATTTTTTAAAGGAGGTGGGAACTACAGAGGTAGCAAGGGACTCGTTGAAGATAGAAGTGAACAAAGCAGTTGTTTGTTCACACTTCACAATTGCCCCAATTAACTTTTGCAGTAGATGCCCTTTCATATACCTCTATACTCTTTGTAAGATTGATGACATCATCTTGTCCATTTATAAAAAATGTTACATCGTCAGCATAAGCAGATAATACAATTTTATTACAATTAAAATCATTTGGTATTAAAACCCCTTTAATATCTCTTCTAATTCTTCTTAATAGTGGTTCAATGGCAATGCTATATAACTGTCCAGAGAGTGGGGGCATCCTTGCCTAATTCCTCTTTTTACAGGGACTGATGCACTCAACCCTCCTCCCACCTTCACCAGTACAGAAACATCTCGATATAACAGTTTTACCCAAGAAATAAACCTTTCACCAAAACCAAAAGAACTCAAAGCACTGAAAAGATATCCATGGTCAACCCTATCAAAGGCTTTTTCTTGGTCTATTGTAGGGGTGACTCCGAATAGTCGGCGATTCGATGCTTCTGATTCGACTCCCAATCTCACAGTCGAATATTCGCGGGGTGTTATGATCATGCCATTTTGGCTATATGGGGGTGCTCAATGTCTGATTTCACATAGAACTACCAGTTTTCTCACAATAAGTTAATATACAGCTTATTAAGATAATGATGTAAATAAGAATCTGAAAAGAAAGAAGCTTTTAATAAATATTTTTAACATACATGAATAAATCCAACCACCCCTATAGATTTAAGTTTCACTTAATCCAACATCTTGGCGGCAAGGATTTAACTCTTTAACAAGACAGAGTAAAAGACTGGATTTTTACGATCAGGTAGGGTATAAGCAGTGTTGGGCACGTTACTTTAAAAAAGTAATTAGTTATAGTTACTAGTTACTTCTCACAAATAGTAACTGAGTTACATCATTATAAAAGTAACTAATTACCAGGGACAGGATTCCTACGGGGTTTGGAAAAGTATGGAAAAGTATGGAATTTGATTTAAGTATTTTCCAGGTCTGGAAAAGTATGGAAAAAGAAAGCAGAGTATGATAAATAGCTGGAAGCAAATGAGACCGGAAGCAAAACCCATAAAATTTACAAATGGCCATGCCCATTTTTACATGAAGAATAAGGTGGATAGGACAATGCACACTGAGCATTGTCCTATCCACCAGTTGTGCCATCAGCCCATTTCTCGGTGTGGTTTCTTGGCCGCCACAGACTGCATTAAAGAGACCTAAGGCCTTGAAATATGGCATACTGCCCCAATGAAAGTCAAATCTTAAACACTTTTTTTACAGTACCAGTATTTTTTTATAGACCCTTGAACTTGGCCAATTTTATGCCATCAGCGCATTTCGTGTCATGGTTTCTCCACCACCACAGAGGATGTGTTAAATTGGACATTAGGCCTTGATATTAGAGGTACTACCATAAGACGGGCAACATTTTGAGCAGGTAGATCTCTGTTAATTCATGTGCATCCATGCTCTCGTTTTATTCATAGTAAGATGGCAGTGATTCACAAAGGAAACAGGTTATATAAAAGTAGAAATTGTAATGTGTAAGCATGCAAAACATTCCCATGCACATGTGAATAGTTTCTCGAGGGCTCAAAAAAGTTTCTTGTGTGCATGTAAAAGTCTGTATATTTTATTTATTTAATATTTTTTATTTTAGGGACTCTGTATGTTGTCATTTTGAGAAAAACAATGTCAAAAACAGTGGGAAAATAAAAATATTTACAGATGACTGTGCTATATACCAAATATAAAGCTGAAAATAATGCTATATGAACCATTTTATGTTAAATGTGGTCTGAAAATCTACCGAGAGGTTTGGAAATTTGAGTCTGGAAAAGTATGGAATTTTGAAATGGAAAATGTGTAGGAACCCTGCAGGGAAAATTACCAGGAAAACTATTGCGTTACTTTTTTTAAAAAAAATGTTCAAATGTCAAATAACTTGTATGCCCCAATATTAAATATGTTGAATGAAATGGACACTAAATAGAATAAATTATTATTATAAAACATTGTACATTAATCAACACTATTTATCTACTGACACTTAGCATCAGTTAGTCAAGCATTATAATATGATATTATGATAATTTAGCATTATATGACGATAGAACTTTAGTAATTAGAATAACCAAGTATGAATTCATATTTGTCATGTTGACTGAACTTAGGACTGGTGCTTAAGATATTGTTTGTCATTTTGTGTTTCTATAAAAAAAGGGGGAAAAAATTGATAAGATAACAAAACTACTACGAATTATACCACTAATAACAATATAAAACGCACTAAGGATAAAGGAGCTGCTGGGTTCATGAATATTAATCACGTTGTATGGGTTCGCTCGAATTGATTCGCTGAAATCAAAACAGGGATGATAATAGGTGAGCGCTGGCCAATGAGATTGTCGTTTGCGCAGTAGCTCCGCCCACTACCGGAGATCCCGGCAGTTCTTAAAAGCTGAAGAATTCCAAAGGAACTGCGTTATTTTGACAGGAAAACAACAAAGAATATCGTTTACATGTAGCGCGTCAATTCTGCATGTATTGAGAACGAAAAACGTTTATTTTTCTGATCTAGTCTATGAATATTGCGGGGGGGGAAATCATGTATTCAGCAGCATTTAGCTCAAAGAACCACTAATCTTAATCTTAATCCTAATAACACAGTGGTGTAGTGGACGGCCAGCAGTGCGGGGCGGCAAATAGCAGCACATAAGGATTCACACAGTCACCTCACGCACCTGCAGCGCTTCTGTGTAGGGAGAAAAACATCATAAAACAACATAGGCCTATATAAAAGGAATACATAAATAGTCCTGAACGAAATGTATTTCACTTAAATTATTAACATATATAAAAAAATAAAAAAATTGTGGACATGTCTACACTGAGTTTCGTTTTATTTTTGGGACCGCGCATTTGTATACGTGCCGAATTCAGTTTCTCTTTAAATACATTAGTTTTGGCAATACTTTTATATGTTCTTTATAATGAATGCCATTAGGCTATAATTTGTGTTTTATTTTATGATTTGTATATATAAATTTATACTATAATTTTTATAGCTGCTTAGACTCCATTTTCTGATTTTTATGTTGCTTTGTTCTGAATACCGTAACATTTAAATGATTTGTTGACAACTTCTGTTTTTTTTCTCTATATAATTTTGTCTGATATGAGTCTAGGCTATAGCAGTTGTTTTTTTATCCATGCAGCATATGTTTTAAAAATGGCTCGAATTTTTTTTTGCAAATTAGGCCTACTTTATTGCATTACAGGTGCTTTTAAAGAACTTTTCACTATTAACTTGTATAAAAGATGTAAAATGTATAAAACATTGTCATAAATTCGTTGTATTCCCATTTTAAAATACAAATTCACTGTTATAAGCCTACAGATAGCAAAAATAAATAAATAATAATTTTAGAGTAGCATATAGTGTAGCATGATGTATAGATAAATCATATAAGTGTCTTAACTTTAAAACATAGCATAAAACCCTTAAATTCCCTAAAAAAATCTCCCTTTGCTCAGCGCATGCGATCGTGAATCACATTTTATATTGCTATAGTCATGCTTAGCAGCATGATAAACAAAACTTATATTCAAATTCTGAATGGATTATATATGACATAGAAAGCTCCCTTTCTAGTAATTAAAAAGCTGTCACCCATCTAGTTCATCACGATCTCACAAAGTTAAGCTATAGGATCAACGAATCTCTCTCTACACTGCAGTGAATCTCTATAGTGTTATAAAGAGAAGACTCGCCAGCGTGCAGAACTAAACTCTGGTGATTCTAACATAGCCTACATACAAGTCATAATATAACATAATAACACACAAGTCGACAGATTATCGACAGGCTATCTTTTTAAATATGTTTTAATATAGAACTTGATCAATTTAAGTAATAATACAGGTTGTTTTGGTGAATGTCTGTTTCTGAGATCATAAAAAAGTGTGCCCCCTATGAAAACGAAATGCCCCCCCACTGAAGATTTTCTGGGGACGGCCCTGTGCTTGAGTAAGGATCATTATGAAAATAATAATATCCACAGAAGAGGTGCTGATTTTGCAATAAATAATTTAAATAAATAAATATAAATAGACTGCAGCAACTGGCATTTTGTCAGAACCTCTAGTAAACTACAGGCTATTTTGTTTAGTTGTCTGTTCAGAATCGTGATCTCTATTTGAAACAAACAAAACATCGTGATTCTCAATCAGTTCAGAAGTGAGGGGGACAGAAATCTCAAATATAATAACTTTTTTGTCTAATTGACAGATTTTATTACGATTATTATTATTATTTATAAATTATTACCTCTTGCTTTTAATTGGCTGAGAAATCAAATACACTGCTTGACATTAACCAATAATTTATAATATTTTTCCTGTATTTTCCTAATGACAATTGTATGATTTGCTTAGCCTATATACTAATTTTTTTCCCCATTTTTATCACAGAATAAAGCAGAATATATATTTTGTAGCCTATCTATTGCCAAGTGTAATAAATGTTATCAATTAGCACTGCATTATTCAGAATCAGATGCTTTTTTATTACCTGGAGATGACTTGAAAAACACATATCATATTGTCGCGATCATGTTTACTGTCTTCAGGTTTCTTTTTATTCAGCTTAGCTACAGTAGAGATAGCTTTGTCTACAGCGATAGCTGGGTTCTTGCACGTCGTGACTCGTAAGTTAATACTTCTGAGGCGGAAGACCGGAAGGGAGACCGGAAATGCTGTAGGTGACGTCAGACGCTGGAGACTTGGCGGAAAAACTGAATGAACAACGAGGACAGCGAGGAAAATTTAGAAACTCTTCAGGAATACATCGACTGGTGCTTCGACGTTATAGTCATGAAGAAAAACCAAAATGCATGTTCTCCAGCCAAAAGCGAGACGCCGTCTTCCAAAAGAAGTCGCCCAGCAGACTCGCCTGAAACAACATCGCCGACGGGTAAAAGCTTTACCGACATCCTGGAGTCAATCGACAAGCGGTTGTCCAGCTTCGACGCGAGGTTGTCCCTGGTCGAGATCCTGCACCGTGAATTTAAATCCCTGAGGGAATCACTGGAATTCAGCCAGCAGCAGGTGGAAACACTCGCTGCTGAAAACGCATCACTACGGGACTCGGTCAAATCTCTAACTGAAAATATGACCCATCTAAGTGAAGAAAATAAAAAAATAAAAGAGACTGTCATCGATCTCCAGGCCCGTAGCATGAGAGATAACCTGGTGTTTTCAGGCATCCCGGAATCTGCCGAAGAGGACCCAGAAGCTACGGTTAAAAACTTTATCAAGACGTACCTGAAGCTTCCGGAAGACACCGTGGAAAACATCTGCTTCGAAAGAGTCCATCGGATGGGAGCGAAGAAACCTGGAGCCCCGAGGCCGCGTCCAATTGTGGCCAAATTCGGATACTTCAAGCAGAAAGAGCAGGTGAAGAGTCGCGGCAGGGAGCTGAAAGGAACAGACTTCGGCGTAAACGACCAGTTCCCCAAAGAAATCCTGGAGCGACGCAAACTTCTGTTCCCAATCCGACGCAGTCTCATCCAAAAGGGCTCCCGAGCTGTCATCGCAGTGGACCGGCTCTACGTGGACGGACAGCTCTACCGCAACCTCCGTACCACTCCGTGGTTATATTAACACCACTCCAGATAAGAATCCATTATATTTATCTTTTCTTTTTCTCTCTTTCCTCGCTTGTTCTTCCATTTACCTCTAAATATTTGTCATTTCGATAATTTAATACGATATCATAACAAACACGTACAGTCAGTCTCCGCAGCGTTTAAATGATTTTGCAATGTTTTCGTTTCTGTCAAGTTTTTACTTTCATCCCTCTATGCTTGCTTCTTTGTATGTCTTTCTTACTTCCAACTCCTTTCACGGCACCGATCACCTGCTTTACTACACATATAAACAAAACACACTATATTACACATCTGCTTGGCACGACCATGTACATATACACTCAGCATTAACGCAACCACTCAGACCTTACAGCGCACACAGACATGAAGGACATACTCGCATACAAGCGCGTACACGCCCGCTCATATCTTATTCATTTGAGCATCACACGCAGCGAGCAGCATTAGCTACACACACACATCTATGGGTGCATTAAGGTTTGTCACATGGAATGTGAATGGAACTGGCTCCAGAGAAAAAAAGTTAAAAATATTTAGCCAGCTTAAAAAACTACAAGCAGACGTTGTATTATTACAAGAGACTCATAGACCTGCCACAGCTACAGATCAACTTAAAACAACTGAGTTTCCTAATGTGTTCTCAGCCTGCTATAACTCTAGGCAAAGGGGGGTAGCAATTTTAATACATAAAAATGTTAATTTCACAGTACTCAACACAGTTATAGATCCAGAAGGTAGATTTCTAATCATTAAATTATCTATATTTGACAAAAAGTTATGTATTGTTAGTATATATGGTCCAAATGTTGATGACCCCTCTTTCTTTCATGGTTTTTTTACCGCACTTTCTGAACAACTAGATTGTGCACTTATAATTGGGGGAGACCTCAACTTTGGACTAAATAAAGAAATGGACAGGCTAAGTACAGCTGGAACTCAGCGTAATTGGGAATCCACAAATATAGTTAAACAGTACATGAGCGACTATGGACTTTGCGATGCATGGCGTTCTCTCCACACCAACAGTAGGGAATTTACTTTCTTCTCACATGTCCATCACTCTTACTCTCGTCTGGATTATTTCCTAGTCAGCAGCTCACTGCTGAGTGACATTTCAGACACAGAGATACACACTATAGCTGTCAGCGATCATGCTGCTGTTTCTTTAACTCTAGTAAATAAGAAGACCACTCCACCAAGTAATAACTGGAGATTCAATACATCATTGCTTAAAGACGACGATTTTATTAAATATTTTAAAGAAGAGTGGGCTTTATATTTAGACTATAATGACCTGCCTGGAACATCAGCATCTGTTCTCTGGGAAGCAGGCAAAGCTGTGATGAGAGGTAGAATAATCTCATTCTCATCGCATAAAAAGAAAAGAGAAAATAAATGTATTCAGGAATTAGAAGAAACCATAAAAACTTTAGAAGAATCCTACGTATCCTCCCAGGAACAGGAAATGCTGAAAAAAATATGTAAAGCAAAACTAGAATTAAATGAAATTATTAATAAAAAAACTAAATTCTTAGCACAAAGACTTCGCTGGCAAGAATTTGAATATGGTAACAAATCAGGTCAATTCTTAGCGAACCAGTTAAAAATAAATAAAGAAAAAACAACGATATGTGCTGTTAAAGATTTAACTGGGGATACAGTATATGACCCTGAAAGAATAAACAACACTTTCAGAGATTTTTACGAATCTTTATATTCTCCACAGATAAACCCATCTAAAGACGAAGTTGACCAATTTCTTGACAATGTAACTCTTCCGAAATTAACAGACAATCAAGCGATGGCATTGGATTCTCCACTGACATCAGATGAACTTCAGGAAGCTTTGAACAGTATGCCCAATAAAAAGGCTCCAGGTCCAGATGGCTTTCCAGCAGAATTCTATAAAGAATTCTGGGCTATTCTGGCACCAACATTCTACAGAATGTTACAGGAAACCAAAGAAAATGGCAGACTTCCACCAAATATGAATTCTGCCAACATTAGTCTCTCACTAAAACCAGG
The DNA here is from genome assembly GCA_027422415.1 of Schizothorax lantsangensis. NCBI lineage: Eukaryota > Metazoa > Chordata > Actinopteri > Cypriniformes > Cyprinidae > Schizothorax > Schizothorax lantsangensis. The sequence continues at coordinate 49,615,280 of CM049842.1, forward strand.
CAAAGACCCTGTATTGCCTACTAGCTATCGTCCAATATCCCTTATTAATGTGGACACTAAAATAATCTGCAAAGCTATCTCAAAAAGAATAGAGAAGATAACCCCTCTCATAATTCATTACGACCAAACTGGTTTCATAAAAGGGAGGCATTCCTCAACAAATACACGTAGGTTACTTAACTTGATAGACTATTCATGCAATAGAAACCTTCAAATTACAATATTGTCTCTAGATGCAGAAAAAGCTTTTGATAGGGTTAACTGGAATTTTCTATTTGCAACTTTACACAAATTTGGTTTTGGAAACTATTTCATAAACTGGTTAAAAATATTATATAACTCTCCAACAGCATGTGTCAGGACAAATGCCCAAACGTCCTCTAGCTTCTGTCTTAAGAGGGGCACCAGGCAGGGATGCCCCCTCTCCCCCTCACTGTTTGCAATTTTTATTGAACCACTAGCAGCAGCAATTAGACAGGCAGCAGTGATTAAAGGCATTAAATGCAAGAATGTAGAACATAAAATTAGTCTTTACGCAGATGATGTGTTACTTTTTCTTCAACATTCACAAACCACTCTCTGTGAGGTAATTACATTAATAAACTCTTTCTCAAGAGTCTCAGATTATTCAATAAACTGGTTAAAATCAACAGTTCTTCCAATTAATTGCTCCTTCCAGAATTCCTCCACTCCACTGCAATCTGGAAATATTAAATATTTAGGTATTAATGTTTCTCCTAAGCTGGCAGATTTGATTAAATTAAACCACATCCCACTTTTAAAGAAGGTAGAAGATGATCTAACCAGATGGAGGTCTCTACCCATATCACTCATGGGAAGAGTCACCTCAATAAAAATGATGGTTTTGCCAAGAATTAATTATTTATTTGCAATGATCCCGAGCAAACCACCACCTGACTGGTTTAGATCTTTGGACTCCTCTATCTCTAAATTCCTTTGGAAAGGTAAACCCCCGCGTATTAGCTTAAAAACGCTGCAAAAGACCAAGGATAAAGGAGGACTAGATCTACCTAACTTTTACCACTATTTCTTAGCCAATAGGCTTCAACACATTTCAGGGTGGTTAAAACACACCCTCTTAGATGAGCCTTGGCTAGATGTAGAACAGGCATTATGCAATAATATAGAGATTTCGGATCTGCCATTCATTAGCTCGATCAGTAAACGACACGTATGCTTTAAAAGCATCAGTATCAGCTCTTCTCTGACAGCATGGTGGGAGTTTCTAAAAATGACGGAGTCTTCACTAATCCCATGCAAACGTACCCCTATCTGGAACAATCCTGACATATTGCTAAACAACAAAATGATAAACTTCACAGATTGGAGTTGTAAAGGTATTAAATACCTGGAACATATATTCGAAGGGACAGACTTTATTCCCTTTGACAAATTAATTAAACAATATGGGATTAATAAGAACAGATTTTTAGAATATCAACAAATTAAATCTATTGTAAAAAGGAAATTTAAGTCTAATCATATCAATTTACAAATACCACCAAGTGTGGCAGATTTTCTTAATCTCAAAACCCCCAAATTAATGTCTAAAATATACAGGGTACTTTCCAATATAGATGAATCAGTATCACTTCCTATTGCAAAATGGGAAGCAGATCTATCAGTAAGCTGGGACCATAATTTCTGGTCTCAGATATGTTTAAAAACCTTTGAACTGATTAGAAATCCTGGATTACAATTAATACAATACAAAATTCTGCATAGAGTGCACTACACAGGTCATCGGATGTTCAGGATGGGTTTTACAGCTTCTAACAACTGCTCACACTGTAAAGACAATACACCTGACAATTACATCCACGCTCTATGGTTCTGTCCACCTGTTCAGAGGTACTGGTACAGGATTTGTGAAGACTTATCAAAGTGTCTTAAATGCTCTATTCCAGCCTCTCCTTTAGTCTGCTTGTTGGGCGACCTAGATGGTGTCACTACAGAAGATAACACAATCCACATGGCTTTCACTGCACTATGCATTGCTAAGAAGACTGTCCTCATGAACTGGAAAAATAAAAATAATCTTAATATCAACCAATATAGAGATTATTTGTGGGATTATATTAGCCTTGAAACAGCTTCTGCTGACACATTAGATCAATCTCTCTGGGCTCCTTTGATCAGCTCCATCACCTAGTGTGGGTGGGGGTCCCGATTCTGTCCGGCTGTGGTTTTTGTTGTTGGCGTGGGGTGGCAATATGGGCCTGGGGCATCTGGGGGTTCCCTGGGGATGGGTTTCTTGGGGGGTTTGGCGCTGGGGCTGCGACCTTGACCTGGATGGGGTATTGGTGACTCTTGGATGCTGTTTCTCTGGCGGCGGCATGCGGCGCTGCTGGGGATGCCTGTGCCGGCGGACGTAGGTTGCCAGCCTGGCGGCCGCACTGTTCCGGGGTTGGTCCGGGGGGGGTTTGGGGATCTGGGGACTCTCTGCCTCCGGCTTGGGGTTACGGCTGGGCCTGGGGGGCTTGGGTCCTGGTTGGTGTGCCGCCTGGAGCATGGGTTGGTGCATGCGCTTGGGCCCGGCTCTGGTGTGGGGGTCTTCGATGCATCGGTGCCTCCGCGGGGGGGGGGGTCCAATAGAGGCGGGGTATACGGGCTTTACCTGGGTGTCTTATTGTCTTATGTAGTTTGGGAAGTGACTGGATGATGGGGTGGGGTAGTTTTTCCTCTGCTGTGGGGTCTGGTGGGCCGCCCCGGGCTGCCATGGGCCCTGGTCTGGATGGGCCTGGGTCCCCCGCCCGGGGCAGATTTGGGGTAACAGGGGTGCCTATGGGGGTCAGCGGGGGAGCTGGCTCCAGAGGGGGGGGTATTTTGCCCCCTCTGATGTTTTTCTCCCCATCCCTAAGGCTTCACTTCTCCCGCTCCATCACACCAACACATAGGTAGGGTTTTGAGGTGCGGGTGAGTCGCTGGGATGCGGGGGAGGTGGTACTCCTCTGTCTCCTCGTGGCCGCCTGCATCTCGATTACACATTACAGCTTAGACATTCTCATTACTTACTGTCACATGACACATACATATAGGGCCTTGGGGGTGGGCACACTGAATGGCATCCGGAGGGCGGTCTGTTCATTCAGCCTTCCCTCTGGTGCCAGTGCCCACTTCTCAATTTTAAGTTGCACATAGACATTGAGGGCTCTAGGGAGGGGACGAGCTGACACAAGCTTGTGGAGGGTGCCCCTCCCCTGTTTTAAAGCACCCCTGTTTTAAAGCACCTTAGAACAACACACACCAACACTACATTTGAGCGGGTGGGGTGAAGCATGGGGTCTCTTTTTTTTTTTTTTTTTTTTTTTTTTCTCACACCCCTGTTCTCTGTTCTCTGTCTGGGGCCGGGGGATGTGAGGATGAGCTGGCCGCCCGGTCGGGGTCTGGGCTGTTGATTTTCTCTGCTGCTGCGGGGACCGGGGTGGTCTTCCTGTCCCCACGCCGGAGCGAAGGGGGTTTAGCTCCGGGATCGGGCGCTGGCTACCCCTCTGGGGGTGGGGGTGCCTGGACCTAGGAGTATAGAGTGCATATGGGGAGTGTGAGTGTGGGTACCGTGTTCATTTTTGTGTGTCTACATGTGGGGCGAAGGTGTGAATATTTGTTTGCGTGCATGAGGGTGGGAACATATGCTTGTGTATATGTGTGCTTGTCGTCTACGTCTATGTGTCAGGTCGGGCCTTAGACTCCGCTTCACTCATCATCTTAGTCGACCCCCACCCCACCACCATGCCCTGCCGGTGGAGGATGCCGCCGGTGCGTTGGTGATTTCTCGCGCCGGGGCAGGATGCTCGGGCGAGCGCCGGCCCACTCTCGGCGGTCGATTGGCGGGGCCTGGCCTTACTGGCCTTGCTGGGCCCCGATTGTGGGGTGGGGGGCCTTTGGGTCTCCGAGCCCAGGGCCCGGTCCGCCCTGGTGTGGTCGGCTGCCGGTGGAGCCTGCGGGCTTGCCGCCACGGCACCCTGGGGCGCCTACACTGTGGCTGTCGGAGGTCCCGCCTTCGGGCTCTCCTCTGCCCTTTTTTTGGGTGGAGGCCGCGGTTGTCCCTGCGGTGGTTCTCCTGGGGGTCCCGTGCCCTGGGGGGCCTCCGGATGTTTGGGGCCCGGGTCTTTTCCGTGCCTGCTTCATGCCTTGCGGGATGGGGCTGTTGTTCCCCACACACACTATTAAACATTTACATGGAGGAACCTTATGAACACAAGCGCGCTCACACACACAGGTGTACACTCAAGCATTCACATTGGTGTAAAAACAGGTGCTCACAGACACACATTGTCTTGATCTGCTGTTGCTTCAAAACTTATTTTGTAATATTAGTTATGTGTGCTGCTCAATAACATTTAACATTTAGAATTTATTGTGATTTATACAATGTTGGTTGTTGCTGCAGTCTCTTTGATGTTGTGTCTTCGGTTGTTTTCTCTTTTTGTCAGCAGGTATTGAAGCAAATTGTCTGTTTTTTTTGTTTTTGCTGTTTCTCCCTCTCTCTCTCTATCCCCCATTCTCCTTTTTTTTTCTCTCTCTCTCTTCCCCTTCTTTGTTGACTTTCCCCACACCCTTTTTTTTTTTTTTTTTTTTTTTTTTTTTTTTTTTTTTTTTTTTCCTTTTTTTTTTCCTTTCTTCTTTCTTCTTTCTCTCTCTTGTTTTCTCTGTCCCCTGGTCTTGTCTGTCACAGTGTGGTTAAGTAAAAGGGTATATAAAATTAAATTAATTAATTAATATAAAAAATAAATAAATAAATAAATTTAATTAAAAAAAAAAAAAAAAAAAAAAAAAAAAAAAGGCTGTGAATGATGATAGTATAGCCATGCATATGTACTGTCATGTGTTATCTGTGCTACTGACAGGCCAAAAAAAAAAAAAAAAAAAAATACTTCTGAGGCCGATTCGGACTTTCTGCGTGAGAGCGCCAGAGTAGCCTATAAATGAAACATACACTGCATGAGAGTTTACGTCTCGTTCCTGACCGCATCACTGTCTTTACTGGATGTTTTTAGAGAATGTTTGCATTTATTCACATGCGATTGGATTAGTTACTCATATGCTGGACTGTCATGATTTTGCTAGTGCAGGACACTACTGAATGACGCGCATCAGAGGGGCTTTAGAAGTGTGTATACGGAATGCCAACTGATAAAGAAGTGGGTATACGCCGTATACCTGCGTGTACCCTCCACTACACCACTGGCTGGCACCCAACCAAAATACACCATTACTCCAGCCTCTTTCAATCTGTATACAGATAGATACACTTACATTAATAAATCTTCTCTGTCTGACCTCGCATGATACTAATTACAGAAGAATCTGTACATATTACTACTTTATTTGGTCTGACTTGTTCAACCCACTGTAGTCCTATAGCTGTTAACTCTGCAGTGTATACTGATAAATCATCAAACATGTATTCTTTCATTATATAGACTTCATTTTCAAATAGTATCAAAGCATCTACTGTAGATCTACTTTTCCTAAATCCACTTTGAAAATTTGATAACATTTCCCTTTTCTCCAAAATGTAATTCAGTCGCCTCACAATCATTTTGTCCATCACTTTGCGTAGCGTAGAGGTAAGAGTGATGGGTCTATAACTACTGGGTGTTATGTCTTTCCCAGGCTTAGCTAGAGGAAGCACAGCTGCAGTCTTCCATCGCTTAGGAAGATACACTCAATCCATATAATCATACAATTACAGTCATGCTTCTAATGCTTTAAGATTTAATAACTTATCATATCTTTACCTGGTGTTGTATCCTTTGAATTATTAATAGCTGATTTTAATTCAAAATAATTAAACTCATCGTCCAAATTACTATTAAAAACTTGCTTTTTCTTTCAAGTATTTCCATATATATTCATAATTTGCTGTTGTCTTGTTAAGAATGCCTCATCTAAGTTTTCAATGCTATGAGCTTTAGCAAATGTTTGAGCCAACATTGTGACCTAATCTTGATTTGTAATGCTATCTTCCCACCTTCCTCCATTACAGGTATCTTTCTGAAGCTGTTAACTCCATTCATCTTCTTTATCATACGCCAGACTGCTTTTATTTCAGTTTCCCTCTCTATTGTGTTACAGAAGCTTTGCCATGCTGTCTTCTTCATATTTTTAATAGCCTTTATAACATAAGCTCTTTTCTTTTGATAATCTGTGGCTGCTTCTGGGGTGAGTGGTCTTTTTAAAAATGTAAATGCTTTATTGCTTTCTTTAATTGCTTTGATTCCTCTGACCACAAGGTACACTCTTTCTTTTACTTGTTCCACTTACTAGCGGGATAGATTGTGATACTGCAATAAATGCATTCACCACTTTACCATACCTATCATCAACACTACCCTCTACTGACAGATTTTCAAATGGTTCTTCTAGGAGCGGTTCTTTCCCCGATCCAGGAGGTGGTTTACATCAGCCGGAAGCTCTCCCCCACAGAGACCAGGTGTGCGGCGGTCGAGAAAGAGGCCCTGGCCATAAAGTGGGCGGTCCTGGAGCTAAAATACTACCTGTGGGGCCGCAGGTTCACTCTCATCACCGACCATGCACCGCTTCAGTGAATGGCTAAGGCTAAGGACACCAACGCTGGAGTGACACGTTGGTTCTTAGCGCTCCAGGGCTTCCACTTCCAGGTGCAACATCGGGCCGGGGCTGAGCACGGGAATGCCGATGGACTTTCCCGGAGCTGGTCCGGATGGGCAGGTCTGACAGGTATTGTGTTTCCCCCACATGTACTGTCCCTGCAACTAGTTGCGTTGTTCCCCATAGGACCAGTTTGACGCTTATGGGGGGGGGCGAATATCCCGAGGGCAGATTAGCGTCGCCCTGGAAACACCACTCCTGCATTAATCGCCAACTAAGAACACCTGAGCGTAATGGCCAGTGCACCTGGAGCTCGTTTGCAACGGCTTTAAAGCTGGGAGGAAAACCATACCAAAGGGAGTAACATGCTCCCTGGAAGAGAGACTATAATGTGTGTTTTCTCTTAATTTTCACAGAGTCTGACTGAGCTCCTGGCCATTCTCTACCTATTTACAGAGGATCACAGACACTATCGCCACTAGGA